>CAWUFW010015943.1:0-333984 GCA_963921515.1 Calotriton arnoldi
CGTCCCGATCATACCAATATTCTACATATACTACCGGAACAGGCACGGACGCGTACGGCGCAGAAGGTAAGCCAGACACCAACCACAAAACACATACAACACGTACACGACACATCACACACACACACAGGGATGCAGAATATACTTACACCAGCAACAGCAGCACCATAGGGGCGGGATGCCCATCACCAATGCCACATATGCACACAGGGGCCTGAATGCGCACCACCACCCCTACCCAGGGGGGCAGGATGCCTACCACCACTACCACCCTTACCCAGGGGGGCTGGATGCCTACCACTACTACCACCCTCACCCAGGGGGGCAGGATGCCTACCACTACTACCACCCTTAGCCAGGGGGGCAGGATGCCTACCACTACTACCACCCTCACCCAGGGGGGCAGGATGCCTACCACTACTACCACCCTCACCCAGGGGGGCAGGATGCCTACCACTACTACCACCCTTAGCCAGGGGGGCAGGATGCCTACCACTACTACCACCCTCACCCAGGGGGGCAGGATGCCTACCACTACTACCACCCTCACCCAGGGTGGGCTGGATGCCTACCACTAGTACCACCCTCACCCAGGGGGGCAGGATGCCTACCACTACTACCACCCTCACCCAGGGGGGCAGGATGCCTACCACTACTACCACCCTTAGCCAGGGGGGCAGGATGCCTACCACTACTACCACCCTCACCCAGGGGGGCAGGATGCCTACCACTACTACCACCCTTAGCCAGGGGGCAGGATGCCTACCACTACTACCACCCTCACCCAGGGGGCAGGATGCCTACCACTACTACCACCCTTAGCCAGGGGGGCAGGATGCCTACCACTACTACCACCCTCACCCAGGGGGGCAGGATGCCTACCACTACTACCACCCTCACCCAGGGGGGCAGGATGCCTACCACTACCACCACCCTTAGCCAGGGGGCAGGATGCCTACCACCACTACCACCCCCACCCATAGGATGGACAATGCATGACACAACCAGCACACCACAACCTAGGGAATGCAAGAAGAAGACATCCCCCAACACCATGACAAGCGTGTGTAGACTGTGTCAAATGCCTACAACACCGAACATGACTTCGAACATACAATGTGACCCCCTAGCACATGTGCCACACAAATATGTGTGTGGCACACACAACGCAAGCAGGCCATGACCATTGTGGCAATGGGGTCCAAACCCCCATCATCACAGTGACCAAAAGGCAAGTGTGGGGTCCATAGCTGCAGCACATTTTGAACATTGTGGCAATGGGGTCCAAACCCCCATCATCACAGTGACCAAAAGGTAAGTGTGGGGTCCATAGCTGCAGCACATTTTGAACATTGTGGCAATGGGGTCCAAACACCCATCATCACAGTGACCAAAAGGTAAGTGTGGGGTCCATAGCTGCAGCACATTTTGAACATTGTGGCAATGGGGTCCAAACCCCCATCATCACAGTGACCAAAAGGTAAGTGTGGGGTCCATAGCTGCAGCACATTTTGAACATTGTGGCAATGGGGTCCAAACCCCCATCATCACAGTGACCAAAAGGTAAGTGTTGACAAAGTAAGAGGTGCAACTGCCAAACTGCATGGATGATTCCTGGTCACAGAACAACAAACACATCAGTGGCAAAGTAGTGTATGTGTCCCATTGCAACATAAATTGGGGGAGCCAAATCCTGCAGTGCAAATAAGACATAACTTTGGCCATGTGCAGACAAACAACACCCATGGGGGCTGACACCGTCAACAATCATCAATGACACAATGACAGAAGTGACCATCCGAATGCAGACCCACATATTTGCACTAATGGGCACACACATGCAGATACCCTGTGGAGACTGCAGATGTGAGGCGAACAGATACCATACCATGGCAGCAATGGGACACACAATCAACAATTAGCACCAAATGAGGGCTCCCGTCCCATCAGCCTGGTCATGGAAGTGCCAACGGAATCATCAGCACAGATCCAACACACTTGTATAGCAATGTTGCACTGACAACACAGATGAGTCCTTCCCCATTGATGCCCAAACCTGCATGTTCACTGGAGATGGCCACACGGTCAGGGAAGTAGACGAATAGAACAATGGCAGGCACAACAGATGTGCAGGGGTGGAAGCCACAGATGTGAAATTGCCAATCTAAGTAGGAAATCCCATTGCCAAATACTGAACACATGACACCCTCAGATGCTGCTATGGATGACATGGATACACCACAGGATAGGACACATTCCCCCTGGACCACATGGGTTCCTGCACAGTAACACTTCATTATCATGAGACCAAATATCACCATCACTGCAGCAAGGGCATGGTTAGCATCATCAACATCATGTACATCAGAAGCAAAAGCACTAGAGAACAGAAAGTTGCTTTATTCAGCATATGTGGCATTAAAAGTAGAAGTCCGGTAGAACATAAACAAAGGCCAATGGCCAGTCCATCAACAAAGTCACAAGTGGGTGACAGTGGCAGATGCCACCCTACACATGCCTGCACAAAACCAGGGACAATCCACTAGGAGGGGCAACCGGGGGGTAGGCCAGGCACCGCAGGGACAGGATCAGGGCTCACCAGGAGGAAGCAGGGAAGGGGTGGTGGGTGCTGAAGAGCCACTGACAACTGCAGTGGAGGTGTCTGACATGGTGTGTGCCGGCACAACTGGGGGCATGGCTCAGATGTTGTGGGTGCCGGCACGACTGCAGTGGACCCTGCAGATGGAGTGGACAGGTCCGCCACTGCAGTGCCCAAGTCAGACAGGGTGGTAGTGGACTCCACTGCAGTGCCTACCACCAGGGGAGGAGAATGGGGAACAGGCAAGGTGGGCTGGACAGAGGGGAGGACACCCTCACCACATCAGTGGCACAGACAAGCGCAGCGGGGGGTGTGGTGCCGGGAGAGCAAGTGGCAGGGGGAGAAGGCCGGAGCCTCTTGGGGATGGTATATCTGTGGGTGGGGGAACCTGGGGCAGGGTGTGGTGGGGGCACCTGTGGAGTGGGGGCCTGAGGGATGGAGGAAGGAGACCTGGTGCTTGAGCTGCAGGGCGGCGGCGGGGTCTTGCTCTTAGCACTCCGGGGGACTTGCGGGTGGGGGCCTCAGTCTGTCTGCGCCTGGGGAGGGTGTCCGGGGGCGAGGGGCACTCTGCTCCGTGTGGGGGCTTCCTCTTCCCCCTGGATGCTGGGGCAGCTGGATCGGAGGGGAAGAGGCCGAGGTCACTGAGGAAGAGGCGCTGGGTCTTTGGGGTTGCAGGTGAGGCAAGGGAGGGTGCTTTGGAGGGAGAGGCAACTGAGGACTGTGCAGTGCCCGTGGATGCGTGTGTGTGTACCAGGGCCCCATCCCCTGTGAGTCTGGTTTCAGTCCCCTGACTGTGCGTGCATGTGCGTTTAGTTTGTGGCGTGTGTGTCTGTGTGCTGGATGTGTGTGTGCTGGTGTGTGCCTGTGCCGGTGTGTGTGTGCTTGGGACGGGTAAGGTGCTGGGGAGTGTGGATGGAGCAGAGGCAGGAGGGGTGAGGGACTGTCTGAGGAGGGACACTGCTGCCGTCAGGGAGGAGTCCATGGACCTGTTGCCCCTCTGTAGGTCAAGACATGCCCGATGAGATGCCCTCCATGAACGACACCAGCTGAGTCAACAGTGCGGTGTGCGCATGGAGGACACTCAGCATGGCTGTCTGCCCTACATGGAGCTGGCGAAGGAGGTACACAGACTCCTCACTCAGGGCAGCAGGGGACACAGGGGCAGGGGGTGCGGTGCCTGGCCCAAAGGAGACACGCTCCCGAACATGGGAGCCTCCACGGACCTGGGGAATGGGAGCCGATGGGAGGGCGGTGGTGGTGCTGGTGGTGGCGGGGACAGCAACACTAGCTGGGGTGTGGTGGCTGCTGACACCCGCCTCCACAAGGGAGTCATCCTCCGAGTTGCTCTGGTCCTCAGCTGAGGTGGATGGTGCTGAGGACTCCTCGGTGTGGCTCCCCTCGCCCTCCGTGCCACTGGGTCCCTCCGACCACTCCTCGGCTGCTGACCCAGTCTGGCTCTCTGGCTCCTCCTGGTCCGTGGAGCTGTCCCCTTCCGTGGCCGTGGATGTATCTGCAAACAATGGGGAAACAGACAGACATCAGTCACCTGCACCAAACGCACACACCACTGTGAGCACAGCACATTACAGAGCAAGCCCTGGCATCATTAGTTGTACATTGCTAAAAGTGCCCTAACTGAACAGGAGAAGCCAATTGTCAGTCTGATGCCAAGCATGGCACTCACATCCCACATGGCCTTGCACCCATCTGTCTGGTGTCTGTTGGATTGCAACACCCCAGTGTGGACACATGCACCAAGTACACAGTAGTTGGACAGTGCAGAGGACACGGTGTGGACACATCACAGCTCTTGCCACTGAGTCAGTACAGGTTTCCGGATGAAAGGGATGCCCAGAGTCAAATAGGAAATGCATGTGATGCATACCAGCGACAGACACCATGATGCACCCATGTCCTGATAGCCAGCGCCACTATGGTGTGCATGTAGCACATGTCACTCCCCTGCAGGACCACCAATAAGTTGACACATGCCATGGCAGAGGCATGACTGCTAAGTCATACATCACTGTCTCAGTGATGTATGACTTGGCAGCCAGACAACAACACTATGCACTGTGTCACAATAGTAGGTCATGGGGAATGCAAGTCCTGGAGCTGCACAAGTGCACATGTACATCCCCCACACAACACATCATCTTAACCCTCATCTGTCCAGGTCACACCTATTGGACATATGGGAGACCTGTGACACTACCCTCGGAACCTGAGCCCCTCACAATTTGCTGTGAATGGGGAACAGCTGCCTGAACTTCACATTCGCATACCCCAGTCTGCACGGGCAGCTGATCAAACACCTATGTGACACACAAGTATCGTCTCCTATGGTCACATCTCCAGGGGCATGCTGAGCCCCTACCAAGAAACACCCCAGCAGTCCTGGCAACTAATCCACAGCACACTGACACAGAGGCAGACACCTGAGGGGTCAAATCACTGTGCACAATGTGTCAGCTGATACACGGGAGTGGGAGTACAGAGTGCATTGCATGGCCTGGAGTAGGCATGACTGTCCTGCTCCACATGAATGAGGGATGTGCCCTGGACAGTGGATAGCTGGCTATGTATGTGTGACACACGTAATCTGCACACTCCTGGGGCCCAAACATTGTTCCCACCCGCTGCATGGGCGTGTGCCACATACCCCAGGCACATGTGGTGGCTCAGCTCAGCAAGTGGACCGCATATCAAAGCAACACGCAGATCACATGTCCAAACCCAGGCGTTGTGTGAACAATGGACCCACCCATGATGCCCACAACAGAGTTAGGGAAACAGATGCTGTCCCCCACCTTTAGTGAAGCAAACTGCAAGGACACAGTCCCAAGTGACACAATTCCCTGAATGTAAGGGCCACACCTGGGTATCAGATGAGCAGTGGGCAGTGCACAATAGAGGGACATGGCTCCTGGACAACATGACTGCTGCACTGTGGCAGTTGAACCAGGCCAGAGGAGGGCACAAAGCATGTAATACAGAGTTCACAGTGCAGTCTTTGACTCACCCCTCCTTGCTGCTGTCTGGCCTTCAGCTGCCCATCCAGGTCTGGAAACACCACCGCCAGGATCTGGAGCATGTGGGGGTCAGGGTCCGTGTTCCGCCCCTCCTGCGAGGAGGCGACAGCTTCAGCTGGACCCGTGCAATCCTCCGGGTCCAGCCCCGAAGGTCCTGCCACCTCTTCTGGCAGTTGCGGATCCGGCGCTTGTAGACCCCTCACGGACCGGACAGCCCGGACGATGTCCTTCCAGATTTCCTGCTTCCGATGGGCATTAACCTGTCAGGATGACAAAGTGAAAAGGCCATTACCACACATGCAACATATCCGTGCATGACACAGTTGTATATACATGTCTCAATCACAGGGGCACATGATGTACACAGGCAGTGCAAAGCTGACCATGGACAGTTTGCCAGACGTCACTACATGGTATCATTGCATGGGAAGTAAAACCATGTTCAAATGCACTGTCACTGCACCATACCTGTCCAGTGCAAGTCACTACACACTATGGGGGTGACAACTACTCAGTGAGCCTGCTAGCCAGTGGCGTGCAGACTCTCAGCCTTGCTAGTCACACAAAATGCACATTCAGAAAGGCAGTGCACAGAACACTCACCTGCTCCCCTGGTGTCCCATACAGCTTGCTGTACTGTGGAAGTAGGCTGTCCAGCAGGGCCTGGTTCTCTTCAAGGCTGAAGGCTGGGGCTCTCTCCACAGTACGTGCCATTGCAGGGTCCAGAGGGGCAGAGACAGCAGCAGTGCAGTGGCAGATGTCGTCCTGGAGCATGTAGTGCAGGCAAGTGAGCTCTCAGGGGAACAGCCAGCAATATATATGTGCTGGAGAGGCAGATACTGTCCCTTGTGTCCAAAGTGATAGGTCCAAGTCGTTTGCATCTTCTGAATCTGGCCAATCCATGGAATAGCAGCACCAAAACACGCCCACAGCATCCTTCAAATCCTCAACTTCATGACATACATGATTTTGCAACATTGTTGTGGGTGACCAACTGAATTTCCAGCAACCGACTCGTTCGAAATTCGAAACGCGTCCGTTGCCAGGCAAGCCCATTGTCAATGGGTGCGCACCGATCGGTCCATTGCGGTACAACGCGCACAGGGGTACAACGCGTACCCGCACACATTGAATGCAATGGGCCGGCCGGAGGCACCGATCGGTCCATTGCGGTACAACGCGCACAGGGGTACAACGCGTACCCGCACACATTGAATGCAATGGGCCGGCCGGAGGCACCGATCGGTCCATTGCAGTTCAACGCGCACAGGGGTACAACGCGTACCCGCACACATTGAATGCAATGGGCCGGCCGGAGGCACCGATCGGTCCATTGCGGTTACAACGCGCACAGGGGTACATCGCGTACCCGCACACATTGAATGCAATGGGCCGGCCGGAGGCACCGATCGGTCCATTGCAGTTCAACGCGCACAGGGGTACAACGCGTACCCGCACACATTGAATGCAATGGGCCGGCCGGAGGCACCGATCGGTCCATTGCAGTTCAACGCGCACAGGGGTACAACGCGTACCCGCACACATTGAATGCAATGGGCCGGCCGGAGGCACCGATCGGTCCATTGCGGTACAACGCATCACTGTACATGTGACTGGCATATGTCAGCATGCCTGTCTCAGATGGACATATGCCAGCCACAGATAGCTCCCAGGGAGTGAGGGGCACACCTACATCACGACAGCCTGTCCAAACTTTATCATAAGGCATGTAAGGATGCATTTCCTATTGTGTGTATGTTGGTGTACATGTTGTCCTGTGGGTGTCACCTGTGGGCAGCCACCCCCAGGCTGTGCACGTGTTCATGGGGACAGGATCCTGGGTGTTACGTGTACATGACCACTGTGATGTGCAACTGTTCATATCTGTGCATGTGCCATGGTCACATTTCACAGTGGTGTATGTGTATGTCATGTCACATACCCCGTGAGTCCCATGTGGGACGGTATGTTTGAGCCAGGGTGTCCCAGTGGCACAATAGTGATGGTCCTCCACAGTCTTTGTGCATGTAGTGTTTACAATGTCTCTGATTTCATGTGCACAATGGGAGACAGTCTCCACATCCACGTTGTGTGTGCATGGACTCTGATGTTGTGCGTGTGTGTCACAGACGTCCATGTCTGTCCTGCCGTGGCAAGTGGGGCCACTACCTGTGGGGGTCATGGTTGTTTTGCTGTGGTGTATACATGATACTCCATGTAATGCCAGTGTCCATGTGGCATTACAGGGTCCCTGGGAATGTACCTGTCGTTGAGCTGTGGTGCCTGGGGCACATCTGTCCTCACATGTCACTGTGGGGGTTATTGTGACACGGCAGCAGGAGATGGGAACTGTGACACGGCCTCATGATATCCAATGGGCCAACCTGGGACTAATTGATGCCACCTGTTGGACCGTGTTGACAGATGTTGGCCATGTATGTACCATACATGTCCTTCCGGTACTGCACACTTCATGTAGTTGTGCCTCATAATGATGTATGTTGGGATCTTGAGTGTGTTCAATGCCGCATATGTGGGGTGACTGACAATCTTGCTTACTTCTCCTCTGCACTGCAGGGCTCCTGCTGTCCATCGGCCATTCCCAGACCTGGCAACGATGGTGGAACGGGACAGCATCAGACGGTACCGCTTCACCAGGCAGCTGATTGAGGATTTGGCAGTGCAGTTGTCCCCACATTTGCAGCCTGGCCGGCCATATCCTACAGCGCTGACCCCCAAGGTGAAGGTGATGGCAGCCCTACACTTCTTTGCCACTGGTACCTTCCAACATACTGTGGCGACTGCTGGTGGGATGTCACAGACCATGTTCAGCCGTGTGCTCCGCGATGTTTTGGCGGCAATGTTGCTCTTCCTGAACCGGTACATCTATTTCCCTAGACTGCGACGACTCACTGACGTGAAGAGTGACTTTTATGCCCTGGGGAGGATGCCGCATGTAATTGGCTCCATTGATGGGACACATGTGGCTTTGGTACCACCACAGGCCCAGGAGCAGGCCTACAGGAACCGCAAGCACTACCACTCGGTCAATGCACTGGTGGTGTGTCTTGCAGACATGACCATCACACACGTGTGTGCCCGTTTCCCTGGTTCAGCACACGATGCCTTTGTGATGAGGAGTAGTCGCATCCCCAGGATGGTGGCACAGATGCAGAACCAGCGTGCCTGGCTTGTCGGTGTGTACTGACTTTGTGCCATTGTGTGCGATCTGATCTGTAGTATTCCGCCCACTTTTCCAAGTCAGCTAATGTGCACTTGTCTGTCCGTAGGTGACTCGGGATACCCCAACATGCCGTGGTTGCTGACACCCCTCAGGAACCCTGTGACACCAGCCCAGATGCGCTACAATGAGGCACATGGTCGGACCAGGAGAGTGATTGAGCGGACCTTTGGTCTCCTGAAGAGCCGCTTCCGCTGCCTGGACAAGACCGGAGGGTCCCTCCCATATGCCCCTGCGAAAGTGTGCAAGATTATCATCGTCTGCTGCATGCTCCACAACCTGGCAGTGCGGAAGGAGTTGCCTCTCATCCAGGATGACAATGACCAACATCCGCCACCTGTGGAGGATCCTGGCCTGGACCACGATGCCAGTGACGATGATGATGATGATGGTGATGGTGATGTCCGCACACAGCTCATCACCAACTTCTTTAGCTGAATGTGAGTATCCTGAGGTGTCATGTCAATGATGTGAGTTGGCATGATGTGTGGGTGGTGCTCTGGTGCTGTTGGAGTGTGTCCATGGGCTACTTGACTGGATGTGTGTTGCGATGTGTGGTGACAGGTGGGCTGTACTCCCCAACAGTGTTGACATGCTAACTTGGTTCTGGGTGGGTATCTTGTAACATGTATTGTGCATGAGTTTTGCTGTTCTGTCCTGTACTCCATTGCTTTTGACTGTGTGTCATTTCTGTCCTTCACAGGGTACTTTCAGATTCGTTTGGTCAACTGTGTCCACCGACGACGTGATTGCACATCCAGGCTGGTAGCTGTTGTGTCCCTACAGGTGATGTGCGCCACACCCATGGACTTCCTTCCGTCTACAGTTGTTGACTGTGTGCCCGCTGCCAGGTGGGGTTACCTTGCATCTGTAGTGGTTACGGCATGTTGCAACTGTAATAAACCTGTGCTTCACTTTGTGATGTGCGTTGTCTGTGGTCACACATTTGACTGCCATTTGCTTACTGCACCTGTGGGCTACTTGACTACAACTGGGAATGGGTGTGGTGTCTGTGCATTGCACCGTCTTCCCTGGCAACATCAGTGTAGGCAATGAGTCAGATGGCCTAGGTGTGTATGTGTTGTGTAGCCCTGGTGGTGTGTCTCCCTCATGTGTGTCACGTTGCCTGTACTCACATGCCTGTGTTGTCCTTGCTGTTGCAGTTCGCATACACAGTGTAATTTTGCAGTTCATCATCCCCATAACAGCACCCACGTTGGAATCACGACAGAGGCAAGTATGGTGTATTAGTGTGTTTATTGTGATACATTTGTGTTAATAGTGCATAGGATGGGTTGTGCTGTACATAAATCTTGCAATCCCAAGTTCCTAGGTGAATTGAAAGTCCTGGTAGACAGGATCCCCAGTATCGGGGCCACAGTTGTCTGACACATTGGTCCAACTTGTACTCCCCATGCAATGTGTGGGAGTAGTGTTGCCGTCAACAGGGTGAACAGTCTGTGCACAAAGGCGAACATCCAGAACAGGTTCAGGCTTCCTGGGAGTTGCGCTTGGCCATCGGCCTCTCACTTTTCCCTCCTCGGACGACCCCTCTTCTTGGGGGGCCCCTCAAGTACAGGCTGCTGCGGTGCAGGGGACTCTCCGCCAGAGTCCTCCTCCCTCCCTGTGGCAGTTGCAGTTTGTTCGGCACCAGATGTTGTTGGCACACAGGGAGGTGTGGACTGGTTGCTGTTCATCTGGCGGAGGCATTGTAAAATGTCCCTGTGCACCGCCGTCATCTCATGCAGTGCATCCCACTTGGACTCCACGCGGGACATGTGTGAGTCCACACGGGACATGTGTGACTCCACGTGGGACATGTGGGAGTCCAAGCGGGCATGATGGGCAGCCTGCTGCTGTTTAATGTCTCTGAGGAGCCCCACTACCTGGCTGAGGTCTCCGGTGCTGGACTGGTACGCATCAGCTATGCGTACCAGTTGTGGGTCATCATGCACACCAGCAACGTCTGCAAGCAGCGACCTCTGTCTCCCACCCCTCCCACCACCCCTGCTGACGTGTGCAGTGGCACGCACAGATAACCCTGGTCCACCTTGGGGGTTGGTGGTGGTGGTGGTGTCCATGGCCCCAGGTTGGTCCAGGGTCACTGTGCTGGTGTTGCTCCTTGTTCTGTCCATGTCGGCAGGGATGGTATTCGTGGTGACAGTCGTTGGAGGGGTGGGTGCAAAGGGGTGCAGCTGGTGGTGCAGCTGGTGGTCCTGCTGGTGCTGCAGCTGGTGGTCCTGCTGGTGCTGCATGTTGACTTGCACCGGATGTGCCAGGTTGTTCTTCATCGTCCGAGGAGGACAGAGGCTGTACGACGCCAGTGAGCTCGGCATCCTCTTGAGCCTGGGACTGGGACTCCTCAGCGTCTGCTGCTGTGTCCCCATCATCACCTGTTTTTGGGAGACACAAACAATGTATGTTATGTTTCTGCAGGCATCAATGGTTGACACACATGACAGTTGTGACTGTGCCTCTGGGTGCGGGCCTGTACATTGCATTGTCCTAAGTCGTCACAGTCAGGGGTTGATATTGGTGTGGCACATTGTCCTGCATTATTTGGGCATTTCTATGTATTTTCTGGGGTGTGAACATGGTCTGCATTGGTTGTGTTTGGTTGACAGCCGGCCCTCCTTCCCACCCACCCAGCCAGTCAGTTATCCCACCATGGAACGTGCTTGCGTTGCAGGGAGTGTAAGTTGTCTCTCAGGATGTCAGTCAGTGGTGTCCTGCTGTTTGTTGGTGCACATTGGCCAGCAGGGCCTTGTGCTCCCCACAGCAGTAGCCAGTGTCAGCCATCTTGTGAGTCCTTCTCCACTCCCTGTGATGTGAGCATGGTTCAGGGTGGTGTTGATGGGACAGTTGTGGGGGTGAGCTATGTCTGTGACTACGACTCCCATCATGCCATTGCCTCCACCCCACTTCCCAGCATTCCCATACTTACTTGCATTTGTGTGGAGTTCAGTGTGTGTGGGTGTGAGAGCAATGGCAAGATGGCTGACAGTGGTGTCCTGCTGTTGGTTGGTGTGCAGTACCCAGCATGCCCTTGTGCTCCCCACGACACAGCAACAGTGTCAGACATCTTTGATGGGCCTTTCCACTCTCTGTGGGATGTGCATGCGTGAGTGTGAGCTTGCTGGGCCATGTGGTGGGGGATGTAGAGCTGTGACTACGACTCCCATCATGCTATTGCCTCCTCCCCCTTCCCAGCATGCCCATGCTTCCTTCCTTTGACTCTGCTTCCCTGTGGGGTGGGCTGGCTGTGCTGACAGGATGGCTGGGAGTGTTGTCCTGGCAGTTGTTTGGCTAGAGGTCCCAAGAGTGTCCCTGTGCTTCACACAACATAACCCAGGGTGGTGGTTCTTTGTGGGATCTTGTGTTAGGATGGGGGGCATTGCATTCTACCAGGTGGGTTCTGTGGAGTTTGTGTTGGGGGGTGTGAGGGGAGGTGCTTGTGACTATGGTCAGTGCTGCAAGTCCCCCTTCCCACCCAGCTAGCCAGATATCCCACCATGGAACGTGCTTGCATTGCAGGGAGTGTAAGTTGTCTCTCAGGATGTCAGTCAGTGGTGTCCTGCTGTTTGTTGGTGCACAGTTGCCAGCAGGGCCTTGTGCTCCCCACAGCAGTAGCCAGTGTCAGCCATCTTGTGAGTCCTTCTCCACTTCCTGTGATGTGAGCATGGTTCAGGGTGGTGTTGATGGGCCAGTTGTGGGGGTGACCAATATCAGTGACTACGACTCCCATCATGCTATTGCCTCCACCCCCTTCCCAGCATGCCCATGCTTCCTTCCTTTTGATTCTGCTTCCCTGTGGGGTGGGCTGGCTGTGCTGACAGGATGGCTGGGAGTGTTGTCCTGGCAGTTGTTTGGCTAAGAGTCCCAAGAGTGTCCCTGTGCTTCACACAACATAACCCAGGGTGGTGGTTCTTTGTGGGATCTTGTGTTAGGATGGGGGCATTGCATTCTACCAGGTGGGTTCTGTGGAGTTTGTGTTGGGGGTGTGAGGGGAGGTGCTTGTGACTATGGTCAGTGCTGCAAGTCCCCCTTCCCACCCAGCTAGCCAGATATCCCACCATGGAACGTGCTTGCATTGCAGGGAGTGTAAGTTGTCTCTCAGGATGTCAGTCAGTGGTGTCCTGCTGTTTGTTGGTGCACAGTTGCCAGCAGGGCCTTGTGCTCCCCACAGCAGTAGCCAGTGTCAGCCATCTTGTGAGTCCTTCTCCACTCCCTGTGATGTGCGCATGGTTCATGGTGGTGTTGATGGGACAGTTGTGGGGGGCGATATGTGTGACTGCGACTCCCATGATGCTATTGGCTACACTGACTTGGCCAGCATACACAGAATTCCTTCCTTTGAGTGGTCTTCACTGTGTGTTGGTGTTGTTGTGGTGGCTACATGTGTGGATGTGTTTGTTAGTTCTATTTGTGCCACTGCCTAGCTGTAGTTGTAGTTGTGTTTGTACATGTGTTGGCACAGTTGGATGTGACTTTTTTGATGGCATGTGTTGTGTTTATCTGACTGACATACACATTTTGGGATGATTCTGTTCTGGTTGCTGTGTAATTGCTATGAGTGCATGGTTTGACTCTCCCCTTGACAGTGATGTGTGTGTTTTGTGGCAGTGTATTGTGTACATTTGTTGTGTACTCACCAGGCTCTGGGATGTCCTCTAGTCCAGATACGCTCACTGGCGGAAGGATGGCCCGCACCTTCTCCTCCCAGGGCCTGAGGTATATTGGCTTGGCAGGAGGGCCACTGCCGGTGTGTTGGCTGTTGATGTAGTCTTTCGTCAGCATTTTCCGTACCCTCCTGCGCACGTCATACCACCTGTTCTGGATGTCGGTCTTTGTGCGCCGACATGGTGATTGTGCGTTCACCCTGTTGATGATCCTCTCCCACATCTTGGTTTTCTGCGACATGGGGGTCTGTTGGACCAGTGTGCCAAACAGCTGTGGCTCCACCCTGAGGATCTCGTCTACCATGACTTCCAATTCACTATCTAGGAACTTGGGATTCTTCTTGGGGGCATGGTGATGGGTGGTGATGGTGGGTGATGTGTGTGTTGGTGTGCAGGTGAGGGTGTGTGAGTGTGTGTTTTGCTGGGTGTATGTGAGGTAGGTATTTGTTGGTGTGCTGATGGTGTGTGGCTTGTGTGAGGGATGAGCTGTGGGTGTGTGGTTGCTTTCTCTTGGGTGCTGGCAGTGGAATGGCATTTGCAAAGGCTCATGGTAGTGATTTGTGTCCTTTATATAGGTGGAGTTGTGGGTGTGTCTTTGTTCTCTGTCCCCACCCCCCAGTATTTATTGGCTTGGTAATTGCTTGTTTGGCCTTTTTTGGGTGATTTTTCCTTTGTGCTGTTTGTTAACGTTGTTGGAAACGTTCTTGTGACCGAGTCGGACCCTGCATTGGTCTCGTACGGTGTTCTCCGTTTCGTTCACGCTGTGTTTGTGCAGTTTTCTATGCTGCGTACGCGTCGGTCGCGGTGTATTGTGTTGCTTCGGCTCGGTTTTGTATGCGTGTCGGTCGTACGGCTTGTCCTCCGTCCGACTCGGTCGTGGTTTTCGCACCTTGCATCGTACTTTGCGGTTTGGAGTTCGCGTGTACGTTTCGGTCGGATTTGTTCCGGGTGCGTGTCGGTCGGTTGGATTCGCGTGTTTTTCCGGCCGGATTGCTGTTTTCCGTGCGGCTCGGTCGGTCGACTTGGTTTCGGTACGTGTCGGTCGGATTTTTCGCGCCTTGCATCGTACTTGGCGTGTCGTGCGCCACGGGTACGTGTCGGTCGGTATTTTTTCCGGATCCGAGTCGGTCGGTGCTTTTTCCGGCCCGAATCGGAATCGACCCCTTACTGTTACATTGCTCATGCTTTGTGAATTCCAGCAATGCGCACACTTCTTCAACACATTGTGATACAGTGATGCGCACACTTTGGATTACATTGCGCATTTACTCGGAATTTCAGTGATGCGCACATTTTTTTATGATACACATTTCTACTTAGGATTTTGACTCATTCGTTCTACATTCGTAACGATTTCAGTGATGTACAAATTCTTTATGGAAACAATTGTTTGTTTTATTTGAGACTATTTTCCAGTACTCAGTGATATTCATGTAAAATTCAGTCATTTCACTTGTTGAACATTTGATTGCCTATTATTCTGGTGCAGTGATATATATATATATATATTGCATTTTTCTCTTATTATTATTGTTATTTTTTTTTAATTTACTTATTTGCTATGCCATGCAAAATGTTATGGCACCACCATTCTTTCTAACATCTCCAGGAGATCCTCCCATCAAATGGCAAAAGTGGAAGAAAGTATTTGAACGATATGCAAAGGTTTGTCGTACCTCTCTCAGTGCTGAGAGAAAAACGGCTCTTCTACTACATTGTCTGGGTCCGGAGGGGCAGGAAGCGTTTGATCACTTACCAGAGATGGTGGGAGAGAATTTAAACGAATATGAAATATGTATGTTAAAACTTGATAGACATTACTTACCTAAAGTAAGCACTATTTTAGAGCGCTATCATTTTGGTCGCAGAACTCAAAATGATGGAGAGTCAGTGGAAAATTATGTCACTGCCTTAAAGTATGGTTCATCCTGCAAGTTTGGTGCATTAATAGAATAAAGAATAAGAGACCAATTCATGGTAGGCTGTAACATGGAAAAAGTGAGAGATGATTTGTGGAAAAGAGATGATCCCTCATTAGATGAAGTACTTATAACAGCAAAACAGATCGAGCACTCGCTGAAATGTGTAGAAGTCATCACGAAACATGAATCTAAGGGGGAAATAGTTCTTTTGGTAAAAAATTCCTCTAAGGAAAAGAATCCGAAGAAAACACTATTTTAAGCCTGAAAAGAATACGTTTTCTTCCCAAATGTTATAGATGTGGGAGAATTGGTCATCTTGCCAATGACAAGAAGTGTCCTGCACTTAAATCTACATGCTCAAATTGTTAAAAAAAATGGAGCATTTTGCTGCAGCTTGTAAAGCCAAGATTTACAAAGGGAAAGTTAACGTAATCTCTCAAGAATATAATAGTGACAGTGATGCATGTTCTAATTTTGATTGTGGTCAAATTGTTTCGCAGGTGACCTCCAATAATAAGAAAGGTCCTTTGGATGAGATAATAGTTGAAGGGAATAAAACTAAAGTTTTATTTGATTCGGGGGCAAAAAATACAATTGTTTCCAAAGAGTTTTATCTATGCAATCTCAAAGATAAGATCAAGGTATTGAAACCCGATATTAAACTCAGTGCTTTATGGTGGAGAACCCATAAAACTGCTAGGTTATTTTTGGGGTTTAATAGAATATAAAGAAAGATATATTTCTGGGAAAATTTATGTTTCTCAAAAGGGCGACAGCGTCCTGAGTTGGTTTCACCAGAGAGATCTTGGGGTGATACTTGATCCTAATAATGATCCCCCCATCATTTTGAAAGAGAATTTTCAAATAAGAGGTGAAGGTAGGGGAAGACATTGAAGACAGTTACTCTCTAATGTTAAAAAGGATTTTCCTAGGGTATTTAGGAATAAACTAGGATGTCTTTGTGATTATGTTCACAGTATACGACTGGTCAGTGGGGCTAAACCTGTCTCTGGAAAGGTACGTGGAGTGCTTTTCGCTGTGAGAGAAGAGATGAAGTTGGAATTAGAGAAACTTAAAGCCGAGGGTATCATTGAAGAAGTAGAAGGAACTCAGTGGTTGGCTCCAGTAGTAGCTGCTAGGAAGGCGAACGGAAGTCTGCGCCTATGTGTTGACTTAAGAGAGTTAAATAAACAAGTTGTAGTCAATAAATACCCCCTTCCCAAAATTTCTGACATGCTTATGCTATTAAAGGGTGCCAAAGTTTTTTCTACTGTAGACCTTAAATCTGCGTATCACCAGATAATGCTTGATGACAAATCCAGAGATCTTACTTCATTCATAACACCTTTCGGGACATACAGATTTATCAGGTTACCATTTGGGTTGGTGTCAGCAGCCTCGGTTTTTCAAAGAGCTCTTGAGAAGGTTTTGAAGGGTCAGAAAGGTGTAAAGATTTATCAAGATGATGTTTTAATTTTTGGAAAGGATGCACAAGAACATGATATGAGAGTAAGGCAGGTATTACAAAGCTTTGATCAATCTAACCTCACCGTTAGATTGGACAAGTGCAAATTTAAGAAATCCTCTATCGATTACTTAGGCCACACAATGTCTGGTGAAGGTGTAGCACCCAAAAATGATTTGGTTGATGCCATACAAAAATTAGCTTCCCCTACCAATAAGGAGGAACTTATCAAATTTCTTGGTATGGCAGAATACTACAGTACATTTGTAAAAGGGTTTGCTGAGAGGTGCGTCAACATGAGAGCCTTGCTATGCAAAGGTGTTGAGTTTGCATGGACTGAAATGTGTGAAACTGAATTTAAAGAAATTAAAGAAATGCTAAAGAAAACTCCTAAGTTAAGAAGTTATGACCCTTCTGGCAATTCAGTGTTGATCACTGACGCAAGCATGAAAGGTTTAGGTGCAGTGTTACAGCAGGAGAGTGAAGGTTCTGAGAATGTGATATTGTTTCTCTCGCGCAGTCTCCGAGGAGCAGAACTACGATACTCCGTCATCGAGAGAGAGGCCCTGGCAGTCCACTGGGCTGTTAAAAAACTTAAGAATCTACTGTGGGGCACAAAGTTCGAGGTACGCACAGATCATAAACCCTTATGTGAGATCTTTAAAAAAAAAAAAAGGGGGGTTGATGCTGTTTTAGGCAGAATATCTAAATGGGTGGTTGCATTGCAGGAGTATGATTTTCATGTAAAATATTTACCTGGTGTTAAGAATAAGATTGCAGATACACTTTCAAGATTTGTGCAAAGTACTGAAGGAGAGGAGGATCATGACAATGATGAGCAGGATGAATGGGTATGCAACATTGAATGTGATGGTCTCAAGGAAAGCAGATGGCGTGAGGAATGTGCAGTGGATAAGGAAATGCAAGAACTTTTGCGGTTACTGAGAGAAGGTTGGCATACCAAAGTTAAAGGCGATGGTGAAAAATATTGGAATATTAGGAATGAACTCTCTGAAGGTAACTGACTTTTATTTAGAGGTACTAGACTTATTCCCCCTACTTCACTTCAACAGGAGTTATTGAATTTCGCTCATACAGGACACCAAGGAATGTCCAAGACTAAAGAGAGACTCAGATTGACCTACTGGTGGCCTGGTATGGATCTACAAGTTGAACAGTTGGTGAGAGAATGTGTTCCGTGTGTTTTGGGTGAGAAGAGTGAGAACCCAAAGTACAACCCATGGTTGTCAGGGATCACCCAAAAAAACCATGGGAAGAAGTAGCTCTTGACATAATGGGTCCTATACAAGGAAATGAATATGAGGTCTACGTCTTGGTTCTCAATGATATGTATTCAAGGTGGCCGGAATTTAAAGTATCTAGGGGCATTGAAACAAGACATGTGATATCATTTTTGAAGGAGGTGTTTGGAAGAGAGGGGTTACCTGGCGTTTTACTAACTGATAATGGGCACAACTAGTCTCTAAAGAGATGGAAGAATTTCTAGGAAAATGTGCTATCAAACATAAGAGATGTTCCCTGTATCATACCGAGACAAACGGTATGGTAGAACACTTTAACCGTGTATTAAAAGAAACCATTGCCATGGCCAAACAAAATAACCTAGATTGGAAGGAAGAGATAAGTAAGAAAGTTGAGGTTTATAGAGTCTCTCCCCACTCCATCAGAGGAAGGACACCGTTCGAGTTGTTTAGGGGAAGATATCCCAACACTTTAGTTGCACCTCATTGGGTGAATAATGCAGAATCCAAGAAAGGATTGCCGTTGTCTGTTGGGGATGGAGAGTCAAAGAAGCTGAGAAGATTAATGCTTGTAAGAATAACTTTGATTGTAGGAAATCTGTAAAAGTTACTTCTGTGAAAGTTGGGGATTGGGTAATGATCAGGGCTCCCTTTGGGAGAAAAGCGTCTAGTATTTTTCAGAAACCACATAAAGTGATCAAAGTCTTGACCAATGCTATTAAAACAGACGATTCACACATTTGGAATCTTAACAGGGTTGTTGTGTTAAAGGAGGATTTGCTAGTACACAATGAACGTGATTCTTCCTCTACAGACTCTCTTCTACGGAGACAAAAAAGAATTGTGAGACAGCCGTCACATTTTAAGGACTTCATCCTGGAGCAGAAAAAGAAATAAGAAAATTTGGATGGAGCAGAAAAAGAAATAAGAAAATTTGGCTGTTCATATTTCTAAGTCAGATGTTCATGTACTCAATTTTGTTCTTTTAGCTCATACTGTATTGTTTTTATGTCATGGTTTTTCTTGTACTTTACTCATGTTTATAAAGGGGGAAGGTGTGTGGTATTGTGGCATTTATCTCTACATGGTGTTTATACGTGAGCAGCACCATGGTAATAGAACCTTGTGATGAATGATTCAAGTCAAGGTCAGTTGATGTTATGCAGACTTGCTGGATGGATGGGACCTTTTATCTTGGATTAAACTTCACTTCTTCCTCAACTCTGGACTCATCTTTATTTAAGATTCATCTATTTTACAGTCTCTTGCTATTTTTTTTAGAGGAAAGTGTCATAAAGAAGCAGCCCCCAGAGCATTTCATCTATTACATTTATTTCCTTGTGTCCTTTTGAGCCATAACCTTTTCCTTGTGATTAAAATAGCATGAATTTTTCTGAATACAAAGCCATACTCCATCACAATGATAAATCAACATCACACAGAATAGTTGTGCCACTTGTGCTGACAAATAATTTGATACAAAAACGCATATGCTTATCTACTATTGTATCACTTAGTCATAGTCCTCATTGAATACATTAATGGAAATAGTCAAGAAATGATTTTAGCAAGAAAAATCCTAATAAACCAAATTGGGATCACACTCCTCAACTCTTAGTTTTGGGTATGATGCTCCTGTTGTGCAAACAATACTTATTACACAGATTATAATCATCAGGTAAGGCTTCTGTTTTTTTGGAGGACTGCTCCTAACAGCCTTATGTAGAAACTCTCCCATCTGAATGCTTTCATGGCCAATAGCTTGCTCAATAGATGTGGTGTTACGTCTAAGCTTTGGAGTATTCCCAATCTGACATCAACATGGCTTAAAAAGTTTATATAACTCAAAGAAGATGCCAGCTGTAATTGGATTTCAGAACCATTTATGTGTCATAATGGTTGGAACCATTATATTTGACAGAGCATGTTTTGCAGTTGTTATTCTGTTAGTAATACACATTGGACTTAATTTCCAGCAAATATATTTCATAGCTGGACATTAAAAAAAAAACATGTTTTAAATCTCTTTTCCACACCTACACAAAGGTCAGCCATTGTTCCATATTTGGCCTGCCAAATTCCCCTAAATGACATCAGTAGTAGGCGTAGACCATATAGTTTTCCAATATAATCTTGAGGTGTTTGGATCTTGCAGATTCACCCTTGTAAGAGAGAAATCTTAGCGATGTGTACTGTCTGCTGAAAAACTTGCCTGCACAATCTTTTTCGTCCGGATCAATGTGATCTCATTCTGAGAACTCCAGAATAAAATATCACATGAGATCAAATGTAGTTGTTGAAGAGCATGTGCAAAATTATTCTGGTATTTGAAAAGGACACTGGTGTTTTGTATTAACTCCTCCCTCACTGGGGTGGGCATGAATCATTTGAAATTATATGGAACATCAAAAACCCACAAGAAGTAGTAGCTGAAATCACAGCTGGCTATCTCTAGTTCCACATCAACAGTTTCAATTAACACAGATTTCCTCACGAGTAAAGCATTTTCAATACTTAACATTTTAATTTATTTAAAAATATAATAATTTTGTAACATCTATGTACTCAGTTGTATATTGAATGGAATCTTCGAGCTGTAAATCTACAGCAAATGTGGGATATGTGTTTTACCCAAAGTTTTGTAAAACGCCAGAGAGCCCCCACAATGAGAAAACACTTTTATACTTAATTGTTCTATGTGTGGAGAATCAGACACATTTTTTAACAAGGTCATACCCAAATACACATAACTGCAGATAAAGGCTTTCCAAGGACTTCCCACAAGCTTCGAACTAAAAAGGTAAATTTCTGAGTCTTTAAAGAGTAAAATCATGACTTTTTAAAAATGTGTTTATCTTTAGAAAATGATGATCTGCTTATGACATTAGAGCGTCTTGCCCCCACTGGAGGTCGACTGCCTTGAGATCCAAAACTATCACATCATCATCGTGTGTGAATTGGCTTGTTACCCAATACAGGAGGAAATTTCCTTAAATTCTTGTAAAGAAGTGGGAAATCATACAAATACAGAGAAAACAATGAGGGCCAAGAGCCACGCTTTATTTAACACATTGGGTATTTCAAATGTAGCAGTTAACACTTTTTCAGTCCCCATTAACACTTTTCACCAAGCATGAGAATGCAGAGTTATCAATAGCTTCAGGACATCCAGTAGTATATTCAGAGCAGCCAGTTCAACCCACTACCCAATCAAATGCTGTAGAGAAATCTATGAATGCATAGATGTCATATAACATGTCATGAGTGATGTCGTATATGAGATCATAAGGAGTGCATGGGAAGGAAACGAGTTATAGTTAGTGCTACTAACCTTAACTGCTGAATTTCTGTGTTGTTTTCTTTTTTAGTTTAAAACGTTAATGTTGTCACTGAGAAATTCCCCTTACTTTAACCATTATTTTTTTTGTGAATTTCTTTTTTATTTAAGTAAATTAATTATTTTTGTGAGTGTATGTATTGTAGAATGACTTTATAATATATGTTGTGTTCGGATACTTTAGTAAAAGAATGTTTTTTTTATTGTAACAAAACAGGATGTGGTTCACAGTTTGTAAAATATTTGTAATAAACAGATAAATATTTCATATAAATTATTTGCTCAGTTATTGTAACTCTGATATTAAGACATGTGACCAGCAATCTTTATTTGATGTCACGGGACACTTGCGAGATAGTAAAGTTCTAAATGCCATTGTCATCTATTGTATATGGTTCTTTATCATGTTTTCAGTTCTTATTTAATGCTAATCTATATTAGAGTAGTGAATAAAAGATAGATATATAAAATAATGTTTTAAGTGATGGCTCTCGCGAGACGCTCGCTGAAGCCAAATACACAATCCCCTGCATGGACTCCAAGGTGGCTGTACTCCCTTTTCGACTCTTGGAGTACTCATGAGATCTTACATTTAGAATTAAGTTAATTACAGTGTTTTACTGTAATTTTGAACAAAATAGAACATTGGGCATTTTGTGTAAGGTAGAAAAATGATTTGTATACTGCTTTATACAAGATATAAAGAAAGTATTTTTTTACAGTCTCACAAGACCCTTGCAAGAGGTCCAGGAGAGGAAGCACACACTAAGGAAGGATTCTGTTTGGTTCATATGGATGTGTTTATTTAGAAGAAGATTCCATCCTTTTTGCTTTATTTCACTATTGGACTTCGGTGGGAGTAGACATATTTTGCTTACTCTCCTATCCTGTTTCCCTTTCAGCAGAATGATGTCTTCATCAGATTCAGATGAACAGCCACAGGCTTCTGCACCAGCTCAGCCATGTCAACCAGCCAAGGAATCCTTGGTGTGGCAATTCATTGAAATGAGTCCCAGTGCCAAGAAAGTTTTTGCGAAGTACGTTACCTGTAAACCTTGCAGCAAAAAGTTCAGCCGGGGGAGCAGACAAATAATATAGCATGAGTACCACAGGGATGTGGAGACACCTTAGATCCATGCATCCACAAAGGCTTAAAAGGGCAGAGATGGCGCATGCTGGGGAGATAGACAACTCTACAGGGGCTTCAATATAATTTGCTCCAGGAGATACTGTGCCTGGGAAGGTTCTAAGTACCCAAGCAGACAATAACCCTGCTTTTTTTTTTTTATAAAGCGCTATTTTGCTGCTTGTGTAATCACATAACTTTTTTCATCAGAGTCAAGCAGGTCACGCTTTACTTCATTACAGTACTGATACTTTATAGTTTCCACTACTAGGGTATGGGGAGAAGTGTCCTCTCCACTAAGAGCTTTCCAGGCTATAACGTTTTATTACGTTCTATTTTGCTCACATATGCCAATCCGCATGGGCACTTTAGCAGATAAACAACATTTTTAGAATCACAAGTGGCCGATGTATACAATTTGATGGGTGTTCCTTGAACAGGGTGCATGATTGTGGTACCCTTTATGATGTTGTTACAGCTCCCACAGTTGAGACATGGTGTTGGTCCTCTATTTGTTTGGCCTGCCTTACAGTTATCCGGTTTAGATAGAAGCTCCTTCAAGTTCCTGGTTCTTACATCTATAAGCTGACATAAACTATATATATATGCTTGTGGAACTGAGAAGGGGAGTACGTCCCAGGGGTAGCCCATCCTTGATAGATGGGTAAATTCAAGGTACTCAGTTGTCCTCAAAAAAGGGAAAATCCCTTACCCACTGGGGCAAAAGTCATAAAGAGTTGAAGGACCACCAAAGTAGGTGTATATGACATAATTTTGTACGATAGATAGATTTGTAGATTCTGTAGTCTTGGATTGAGAAAGGTAATTTTTATTTTGTGCATAAACAGGGGTTTGAAGCTGTGAATCAAAGTATGTAGAATATAAACAGAAAACACATGTTTCGCTCCTTCCCGGCGTGCATGCCTGGCGCTTTCTCAAGTCTGATACATACCACAAAATAAGAACGGCAGGGGAAAGGAACATAGAGAAAAGAACACAAAAATGAGTGTTATGGTCAACTATGTCAATGTCAGGACAACCAATGGGGTATTATCCCCAAGACTGTGCGGATGTGAGAATACCCAACCCAACACCAGATCGAAAATACAGATTGTAGAGGGGAAGAGAACCAGAGGTAAGACTATTGTACAAGAACGTACACCGGACAAGACATCCATAAAAGAAAATTGCACATAACACAATATGTAATATAGCAGTACAAGTTAATATAATTGTGGTACCAACGTATAATACAGAAGTATAGTGACAAAATCTGTATGTTATCATGAGTTGATATGCACAAGAGGAATTGGGACGAGAGTCAATTGATTAACCAAATTAGTTTTCAAATAGTGCATCAGGTCAGAGGCAAAAGGCAAATAAATATTGTGGTAAGTCAAACAACCTGGTCGTGCTGCAATAGGAACAGTCCACCCTGAACTGCCAGGCATGTCCCCTCCAAATAGGAACACAAGCAACCCCAAACAGCTTTTGGACTATATACGCCACATTAGTGAAGTATAGATTCATGTCTATGAGCACAAAAGACTAATCTGGGCATACCTGTTGCACTTAGAGCCTTGCGCTGGGGGGAAAGTTGATCGATGGAATACTAGTCACTTGAGCTGCATTCCAACCTAGAAGCTGCAGTTAGAGTTTAGACAGCTTGAAGACATCTCAATGTTCAGGCTGAAATGAATCGTTGAAACAACTCTAATGAAGTGTGTTGGGCAAGGGCTCTGTGCTCCGAAACACAAGGAGGAAAACATTGCAGACACCATTTTTCTCATTCAGATGACTTGTTAGTGCTTGCAAGTAATTGCAAAGGAAGCAGCAGTAGCAACTGGAAGAGTCATGCCAATGTATCAAAGTGTTTGGCATTCAAGTTGCATTGCGAGTGGCTCTGTATTGGTGTATCATCGGCTGCTGAAGTCTTTCAAGAAGACATATGCAAAACAATTCAAGGCATCCCAAAATGTTTGTTTTACAGTTATGATATACCTGGGATTGGCAAGCCTAAGCAAGAATGTAAAGAAGAACTTGTAGCAGTTTGTAGGCTTTAGTAAAAGCAAATGTCATGCTTAACAAGGCCAACTCTGAATACAGGAAGACTGCACTGATGTTCTGTGGAAACATATACCACTGAGAAGGCATGAAGATACAGGCCCTCCAATGTGCCTCCTCTCCCTGAGCACAGGTTAGATGTACAGAGGATGGAACAAGGTAGACCATGAGCTCTGTCGAGCAGAGCAGATACCTCTACTGCTGGTCCCATGAAGAAATGTGTCATTAAGTGTCAGCTGGTAGCCTGTAAATAGTTTGAATAAAGTTTTTGATAACTACTACCCAGAGAGTACAACTAGCAATGCCTGTGGCAACTGGAGGTAGAACACTATGACAACACAGAGTTACAATGACAAGACACATGACACAAGAAGGACAACTGAGAGGCAGAACATGCCAATTTACAACTCTCTCTTCATTCAATAGGCAACAAAAACAATGAACCCTAATCTCCAAACCGAACATATCATAATTAAGCTCACTCCTTCAATGCAAACCACTCAAAACAATGATTCAATCCAAACCATTCTGAACACTGATGTGCAACAACAAACTAATTCTGAAACAAATGACTGCAATCTCTATCTTACTTTTAACAGAATGAAAACTGCTACTCTACCAAGCAGCCTCAACCGGAGGAGAGAGTCATCACTCAAGAGAGCCACTGCTCCAGTAGCTTCCCTTAAACCCTGAAATTCAACACCTTCTTCCATTTTAAACCAATTATACAACCACCGTGCAAGACTACCTTAGAAGGATGAGACTGCTCCCATGTGTACAGCATTCATATACCTCACACTATACCCCTTAGTTGTAAAGAAGAACATGAGCACTAATACATCATAGACAAACAAAAACCTAATCTTTCCTATCATCCGTCTGCACAAGAAGTGACATCGGTGGATATACCACCATCCATCTGCACAAGAAGTGGCACCACTGGTTTCCTGTCAAAAAAGTTTTTAAAAGACAAAGCCAAGCAAGAGGACTTCATTTCCCATCATCCATCGGCACAGCAAGTCACATCACTGGATATACCACCATTCAACTGCACAGTAAGTGATATTACTGGACCCTGTCAAAACAGTCTTTAAAAGATGAAGCCAAGCAAGAGGACTTAATTTCCCCAGCATCCATCTGCACAGGAAATAACAGTAGTGCATTTCCCATCATCCATCTGCACAGGAAGTGACATTGTTTCCTGCCAACGAAGTCTTTAAATGAAGAAGCCAAGCAAGAAGACTTAATTTCTCCTTATCCATCTGCACAGGAAGTGATGTCAGTGGTTTCCAGCAAAAATCGTCTTTAAAATAGAAGCCAAATAGAAGGACTTTATTTCAGATCATCTATTTGCACAAGAAGCAACATCATTGGTTTTCTACCAAGACTATCTTTAAAAGAAGCAAATAAGAAAACTTTGTTTCCCATCATCCATCTACACATGAGGTGACATCACTTGAGTCCTGACAAAACAATCTTTAAATGAAGTTAAGCAGGGGGTGGCTTGGACGGCGCAGTGAATGGCAGCTTGATCTCGTCGCTACCCCTGTCACGGAGTGCTAATCGCTGCTATCGGGCTCTGCAGACCGCCCTACAGACCACAATAGAAAGGACTCTAGCGCTCTCTAAGAACCTGTCTGCTGTTAGGTTAAAAGGAGTTTACTGGCAGTTTTGCTCCTGGAACACCTGTATCTCTGATGCTACCTTGTGCCTGACAACAAAATGGCCGATGAACCTAATCGGGTCAGGCAAGAAGCTAAGGACAAGCTTGCCTTTTCTCCTGTGGCGATCCTGATCCCATTATAATCGAAACGGAGTCTGCCCTACAATGATGCATGCAAGGCTTTTTTGGGGACATTACAGCACCTAGTACCTTCCTTGTGCCTCCTCTCGCTTTGCCTGACTCCAAGATGGCGCCTCGCTACAAGGCTTTTCTAGCACCATCGATTTCACTTTCCTGGTGTTTTTCTTTATGGAGGCTTTCTTACTAAATTTGCAAAGGTGCACAATATTACTCCTGAATTCCACCATGCTACCCTTATGGCTTCTGCATCTGATTTGTGCTCATGCTGTTGTTCAATGAGATCTATCGTCCACCCTAACTGTTAATTTCTGCTTGTGAAGGCTCCCGGAGGTCTAGTGTGACGCTCAAGCACTCTCAGCCCCCTCTCTGGACTTACCCATTGTTTGTTTGCACGGTTTTCTGAACCCTTTTCCAATTTTACAAAGTGATTGGGGTACTGCACTCCACTCCTTGCTTCTCAACTCACTACGATTGTCTCCCCAATCTATAAACAGACAAGTGCGATCCCTAAATCACACACATTAACTCCTCGCACAGTGTTGGGAGTTGAGGCCTCATTCTGAGTCCATTCCGAGCGGTAGCCTGGAGTACACCTCAAACCGTCCTTCTTCAGATATAATCATAGCCGAAAAAGAATTCAAAACAAGTCTTAAACGCACCATAGCAGAACCGCCACTCCCTGACTTTCCTATCAAATGGAAATCAGACATAAACAACACCATGGATATGATCCTCAAAAAGCTCTCTGAAGTGCACGATCTAGCTAAATCCACCAAGGCCAATACTGATGTGATGCAACACGAATTAAGTGCTATTAGATCTGACATTAACCCTATTAACACCAAAGTGACTGCCGCTGAGACACGAATCAGCTTTTTGGAGGACAATGCCGAACTCTCAAACAAGGATCTACGTATCTTTGGGGTTCCTGAATGCTCAGAGGACTCCTTGAACTCTTAATTAACCTTCTTGGAGAAATGGATACCTCCGGTGACAGGCCTAAATTTCCATAAAGACTTTGAACTAGAAAGGGCACATCGTGTCCCATCATTCAACCCCTCTAACAAGAATATTACACGTGAGATCGTCTGTTGGCCGCTGAGATACCAACACACAGAACTAATCCTTACCCACATGCGTAAAAGCAATCATATCCTGTGGAACGGTCATAAAATATTCATGTCGCAAGATCATTCCAAGTCCACTGTGGAACCACGGAAAGGTTTCCTTGCCCTCAGGCATAGACTCGGGAATGCAAATCTCCAGTTCTCCTTCGTTGGTCATGCAAAATCTACGGTCTTTGTGGATGATAAACTTCACATCTTTAATGAGTACAGAGATCTATAATCCTTCCTGGATGAAAGAGTGAATCTTCCAATAGATACAAATCAGCTGTCTGCGAATACGTCGAAATCATGAGTCTCCTCGCCAGTTTTGCCCAGTGATTTCAAACTCCAGTATCTTTCGCATTATTACTATGAGCTCCTGTATGCTCTTATTGCTCTTGTTATAACAACTGATAAGTTTCTGCATGCCTTTCATACCAAAACCGCGCATTGTCGCTTATTTGACACGGCGAACTCTCCAGTGCCAATTGTTCATTACTTTATTTGTGTTCTACATATGCATGTCACACATATGGACTTTTCGAGTATAAGGTGTTATACTAATGCTTTTGCTGCTTCTTCTCAAATTAGTTTCGAAAACTCCTTCACCTTGATGTTTCTTATTATAGATTATTATAGGTTATCCTTTCAGGTTTGTTGCCTCCAGTGGCGTGTTTCACTTTGGAAATTTACTTTTGAGATTTACTGTGAAGTGATCTGCCTTTCTAACTAAACGGCTCTCACGCTGGTAGCGTGTTATGGTTCATAATCCGTTTAAAATGTCCTCTTTGTCGAAATTTCTACTGTTATGTGATGTTACAAGATACAAGTTTCTCATTTTCATCTATAGGCTCCTGTTGGCCTTGATTTTTTTGTAAACTCTCAGTTATTTACCCACTTTGTATGTTGTGCATATTATGTCTGCAGCCCTATCATCTTATTTGTTTCTTTTGATTGTCCTTGCACATCTGTGTCAGCCGGGCTCTTACCCTGCTGTCGTCTCCCTCGCATTCAGTATTTTGGTTGCCTTCATTTGTATGTTAATGTGTTTTTCTCTTCTTGTTTTCTGACAAATGTTTTGACTTGGCAGTCCACTTCCTTTCCGTAATGATACTTATTCCTTGGCGTCAATACACTGGCCGCCAAGTCCTTCCAAAGACAATATTAATTCAACCACACTTCAGTAAATTGCTCCTATGGACGCTGGGGTTGCTCTTCAAGAGCTTCGCCCACTGCTCTCACTGCTTCTGCACGCACAGTTACTCTGACTTATTTCCTAAATTCATGTATCTCACAATCATGTACACACCCCTAGGATATGGCTTACAACCCCCTTGATGTGAACTTAAAAACCATCTCATTAAATATTAAAGGACTTAACCATCCGGTTAAGCGCAAACAAATTGAAAACTAACTTTACAAGCTAAGAGTAGATATAATCCTTTTACAGGGATCCAGGATTACCTGTAAGGAATTAGCAAATTTTGGCCGGAGCTGGGTTAGCACTGCCCTATGTTCTCAAGACGTCAACAAGAAAAGGGGTGTATAAACGTTAATCACCAAAAATGCGGGCCTTTCCGTAGATTCCCACATATCACGAGGATGGAAGATGGATCCTAACTAAATTATCCAAAAATATGAATTCTTTCCATGTCCTAAACGTCTACAGCCCAAACATTGATGAACTGGATTTCTGGGACTCCCTTACTATTCCCTTGATCCAAAGCCCTATAGATGGTCTACTTATCATGGGTGGCAATCTTCAGCTGTGCATGGATGTCACCTTTGATAGACAGTCCAAATCCTCATCGCAATCCTCTAAATCCCACAAATCACTGCATAAACTATGCTCTAGATTCAATCTTTATGATTCCTGGAGATTTCAACACCCTGACACCAGGGATTAAACTTTCTTCTCCAATCCACACACATCCTATTCCAGAATAGATTACCTGCTAATATCGAAATAACATATGCATCTGATTGATCAAACAGACATACTCCAGAGGCTAGTTTCCGATCACTCAACTATTACTCTATCGCTTCTAGGCACCAACGCGAGACCATCCTATAAAATATGGAGATTCAGTGATGAGTCAGTTAGAGATCCTTTGTCTTAGGACATCATTGAAAATACCATACTAAACTACATCAGAGACAAATCACCCTCAAGACACTTCCCCCGTCACCTTTTGGGATGCACTTAAGGCTACAGTCAGAGGCTCTCTAATCGAGCTCCAATCTAAACTGAAGAAGTCCCACAACAACAGTCTTCAAGAGATTGAGAAAGAAATAAAGGGTCTAGAGGCTTCCCACGTCTCCAACCCAACTTCCTAAACACTCCTTACCCTCAACAATAAAAACTACGAATACAATTGAATTCTGAGTGAGAGAGCTAGGGTCTGGGTCAACAAATACAAAAGTCCAAAACTCTGTGAGGCAAATAAGGCAGGTAAAATGTTAGCATCATATTTGAAACATAAGCAGTCCAACAAAGGTGTTACTGCTCTTAAGGATAATCTAAACGTGACCCATGCGAGTCCCCCAAAAATCATGGACATCTTTAAATGTTTCTAAAAATCTCTTTATGAGGAGAACTTAAACTCTTCTTCCGAATAGTGCAGGGACTTCCTAAACAAATTACACTTGTCCGCCATAACCGATCCAGAGAAGATGACCCTTAGCTCACCACTGACATTAGGGGAAGTTACGGAGGCTATCAGGACTCTGAAATCCCACAAAGCCCTGGGTCCAGATCGTTTCTTAGCTAACTTTTATAAAACATTTGCCTTCATCCTCAGCTCCACACTCCTTGATCTCATATCATTTATCTACATCAGGAGCTATAGATGGCACGGCTAGTGAGGCCACCATTGTGGTTATTCCAAAATAAGGTAAAGACCCGACCCTTGCTAAGAATTACAGGCCAATCTAGTTAATCAATTTGGATGCAAAAATATATGACAAAATTCTCTGTAAGAGATTGGAACCTCTTTTACCACGCCTGATTAATCACACATAGGTGGGTTTCATGACTATCTAAGGACAACACTCACCTCTTCTGCCATATCATTCAAAAAGCTAAATCTACGAACTCAGAAACTGTGCCAATAACTCTAGATGCCGAGAAGGCTTCAACAGAGTCTCTTGGTTGGACCTTCATTAAACCCTCCTTAAGTTCAATCTGGGTGAAACTTTTACGAAGATGGTCATGGCTCTATATAGTGGAACTTCGGATAGAGTGAAGACTGGAAGTCTGCTGTCCCCAGCGTTTAATTTAAAGAGAGCTACTAGACAAGGCTGCCCCCTATCCCCCTCACTCTTTATCCTGTCCCTTGAACCTTTACTCCACAGTATTCAATTTAACTCCTCTATCACTGGTGTTAATTTCAACAAAACTATAGTGAAGGTGGCAGCCTACGCCGATGATATTTTGATCATGACCGAGAAAGCCAGCCAGTCCATCCCCCCACTAATGCAAACCATAGATGAATACACCCTGGTTGCCGGTTATAAACTCAACGTGGACAAAGTGGAAGTCATGGGCTTAAACAATCTCTGTAGTAGTGATCTCCTACAATCCACAGATCTGTCCTGGCAACTTCATTTTATGAAATATCTAGGAATTTAATTTTTTTCTGATTTAAAAGAAACCCTCCAACAGAATGAAAAATTGAACAACTGTTAGATAGGTGGAACGCCAAATTCATCATTTGGTGGGATTGCATTGAGACCATCAAGATGATGACAACTCCGATAGTGAACTACGTTATAAGTATGCTTCCTCTTGTGCTGTCGGATGACTTCCACCGAAAACTTGACAAGTTGTTAACAACATTTCTATGGCAGGACAAACTCCCCAGAATTTCAATTAAAAGACTGCGTCTCCCCACAAACCTAGGAGGGGTAAATTTGGCCAACTTTAGAAACTACCAAACTGCTTTCTTAGCCAGACAGGGCTACTTATGGTTTTCTGAGCCTCTAGATTATATCCCCACTTGGCTAACTGTTGAGAAAGAAATAAGAAATTCTCGGTGATCAACACCTTATAGCACTCTTATCTATTAAAACCAACCCCTCCCTTCCAGCCAAATATATTTTTAATAATACAAAAAGGGCTTTACTGATGATTGATAAACTTCTAGAGACCCCAGTGGCCCGGGCTAACTTGACCTCACTCTGGTATAACTCTAAAATCAAACTCCAAGGTCAGCCCATTTTCTTGCAATCATGGGTATCTAAGGGCATTCATTTTTTGAAACAACTAAGCACCCGACAGGCCTCCCTCTCCTTCAGAGAATTACAACAACAATATAACTTTTAGAAATAGACTTTTTTGACTTCCTTAAGCTCAAGGCCAACCTATCTAAAGCTAAATGCCTCAACCAGGACCCTTCTCTCCCCACAATTATCTCCTCCGTCACAAAATCCGGACACCAGTCCTCCAAGTTTTACCACCTCTTCAAACCAAAAAACACTCGCCTAACCTCAAAACTATTGAGGGAATGGGATCCACTTGAGACTCTCTCACCAGATTACTGGAACTGAATTTGGAAATCAGTAGTCTCATACAAAATAATTCCCTTTTTATCCCAAACAAAATACTGGCTCCTACATAGGACATTCTGGACCCCATCCCGTCTTTATAAGCTGTCTCTTAGAGTAGACTCAATGTGTAGGACCTGCAATAAAACCGCTGGCGACCTCCCACATCTACTTTTTAACTGTAGCTCTGTCTCCCACTTTTGGGAATGTGTATTCAATTTCTTATGTGCCCTGTTTGGGTTCAGACTGAAAAGAGATTGTCTTTCACTTATTCAAGGTTTCCTTGACCCACACCTCCAATCACACAATGATAGCCTCCTGTTAGACATTCTATTATCTGCAGCCTGCAAGTCCCTCCTTAACAATTGGAAGAACACGGCTGCCGCCTCTTTCAAATCCTGACTGAATTGGATTACTTACTTAAGGGGTGCTGACAACATATCTCTCCAAAATTCCCCCTGGAAGCCTCAATCTAGATCTGTATGGAAGACACTAGAAAACTATTTTGCCGCTACTAAACTGCCTTGAGATCTCTAGCCCGCGGGCCAATGGTCTTATATCCATCCTTTCCTTGACATTCTCCCTTGTCCATGGTCACAAACTTGTTCTTACCTTCATCTACAGGACTGCCACACCCGCTGCTGTATTTGCCTGATTGACATTACTTTTATGTTTCCTTTTCTTTATTGCTCATACAAGATTTGGTTAAATTTATGCTATGTTTTTCCTTAATCTCCTTCTGTTGAGCTTGGTAATGCATTTTTCTACAAAACATAAGACTTTCTACCTGCATTTTCCAATATGAGTTTAACATTGCTGTATCATGGCTTCCATTTTTTTTCTTTTCCGTTTTTATTTCAAATTTCAATAAAAAATACTTTGAAATTAAAAAAAAGAAGCCAAGCAAGAGGCCTTCGTTTCCCATCATCCATCTGCACAGGAAGTGACACCGCTTCATTTCCCATGATTCATCTGCACAGGAACTGAACTGAACTGACGTTCCTGGATTTCCCAACATCGAGCTGCTCAGGAAGTGATATCACAGGTTTCCTGCTAAAACCAACTTTAAAAGAAGAAGCCAAGCAAGAGGACTTCATTTCCCATCATGCATCTGTACAGAAACTGACATTACTGCACTCCCCATCATCCATCTGCATAGGAAGTGACATCCCTGGATTTCCCAACATCCATCAGCACTGGAGGTGAGGTCACTGGTTTCCTGCCAAAGCAAAGAGGACTTTATTTCTCATCATCTATCTTCACAGGAAGTGGCATTACTGATTTCCTACCTAAACAATCTTTAAAAGAAGTAGCTAAGCAAAAGCACTTCATTTCCCATCATCCCTCTGTACATGAAGTGACACCACTGCTTTTCCTATCATCTATCTGCACAGGTAGTGACATTACTTCCTGTCTTTTCTGTACTTCAATCAACTCTTCAGGGCATCCTATCGCCCAGGCATCTCAGTAAAGGGCAGACAAGGGAACTGCCTGTTTGGGACTGTTGGGGCCAGATAGGGCTTGGCCAGAACCTCTGTTCCACTAAAACTTACAAGGTAAGATAAAAACATAGGCATCACCCTGAACCCCATACTGCCAATCACACCCAGATCTAGATGACCCAAACACTCACATAGGATTTGCGCAACACATAGACCCATATGCGAATTTCCACTCTCTGCAACACAGGCTGCCATGTTCCATCTCATCTACAGGCCTCACATGCAGAACACAGATTTCATTGATGAATTTTTACATCTCCTTACCACTTCATCCATCCTACAAGCCCACACCACTCTCTTGGGTGACTCCAACCTCCCAGACAACACAAGCTAAATAAAAAACAAGAGATACCCTCTTCAACGTCACTAATACACTCAACATGGCACAGCATGTCAAACAACCAATACATTACACAGGGCACATCTTCGACATTGTCTTCTAAACATTACTAGTAATCTAATGCAATTCACTCATGCCCCCGGATTGGACCCACCACTAGCGTGCTTTCCATGCTTAGCGTCATACCGACAAACAAAGGTCAACACAAATGAGAAGACCAAACCTTCAGATCCATTGACGTCTCCATAGACAACTTAATGCTATAATACAGCTCTTGTGTTAGCAACCCACGTCTGACACCAGCACCCTTCTAAACAATTTCAACAACTAGTCTTTGAATGTTGTCTTTAAGTACTCTCCAGAGTTATATTTTTTGTCTTGTGGTCCTCTTACATCTTTGGCCTATGCAGTATGTTTCAACCCGTGGGGATTGCTTCCTTAGTTCTTCATTAGAACAGGATAAGGTTCTACAGTAGGTGTAAGGGCATTTAATGTGCATTAATAATGGCAAAGAATTCTAGTTGCTTCAGTGTCAAAAGGTCAAAATGAATTTACGTTAAGGTGGAAATTACTTGGAAACTGTTAAAAAGAATGTACAAAGCCTTAATTGAAAAAGTGGTGTGTGAGCTGACCATTCAGAGTGCCCTGTGGAGAAGTGCCTTACCTACTGCAAGGCTTGTATTTCACAGGTACCTATGAAGCATGGCATGTAATGATGGTGAATCAGAATGTAATGGATTTGTGCAGACCCTAGTACGTAGACAGAACCTTCAAGAAGAGGAATACCTTCTGGGACATGGTACAATTGTGTCACAGTAGAGTTCTTTCTTTCAACATGGTCTGTTTGTAATGGTATTCCAGTGAGTTGCCAGGAATTGGAGTTCCATGGGAGCATATGTCTCAGGATACGTAGGGTAAATGTATTGTGAAATAGTATAGATTTGCATGAGAAATTTTCAAAATACTGTATACATGAGATGAGGAGATTGTAATTCAAACAGACGTACAACTAAATCGTCAAAACAAATTGTTTATGTGGGCAGTATAGCAGCCTGTGTACAGTGTGAATTCTGACATTCTTCAGCTGTATAGCGCCTGGTTTGATGACAGTTAAAAGTCAGAATAATATAAACCTCTGCTCTCAAAAATTCCTATTCTGGATCTCCTCCACTAGGTTGAGTTTACCTTCCTTAAAACAGTCATCCGTCTGTCCTGTTCAGAGTAGCTGTTGTTTAGGAAGTGTTCCGTCAAATGTGCATTAGGAGATTAGGAGTTGTGCATTTGATACAAGATTTAAATGTTGAATTATTCTTATTTTTTATCATGCCATGTTTTGATCCATTTTTTCCAATATGAATGACTCTGCAAGCACACAAACTGGTATACATGACATGTTATGATTGGCATTCGTGAACTCTACGTGTTTTACAGCAATAATATTTTGTATGTATTCACCACCATCGATTGTCTGATTATATATGCTGCAAGTGCCATATGTGTGGTATACTGCTGCTGGTGAGAGGCCCCACAAAATCTGTAATTTGTTCAAATTGTTTTTTTTTTGGCTTTTTCACATTTATCCAAATGGTCACTTAGGGGTCTATTACGATGGCCGCCGGCAGGATTATGATGCCGGCGGTAGCCAGCCTTTCCTCAGCGGTCAGACCGCCATTGAAAGGCATGCAGTGATTGTCTTCCGGGGGCCCGTTGCGGGCCCCCAATGTGTTGTCGGGGGTGTGGGTGCACTAGGGTCCCCCCCTACATTTCCCTGTACCAGGTGGCAGGCACTGTGCAGTGCCTTCCACGCAGTGCAGGGAAATGCAGGACATGCTCCTTTCGGCATCGCGGCGGTGCTGCAGGCAGCAGCAACCGCCGCAATGTTAATGCCCGCGATCCGACCGCCGCGGTCGGATTTCGACAGCGGGTAATCGTAATTCGACCGGCGGTGATGTCGCGGTACATGCGGGCGGCCTTTTCCCGCTACCATGGCAGTCGGGGAGGTTTCCCGACCGCCATCGTAATAGGCCCCTTAGATCTTATTGTCGGTGTACTGCAAACATTGGTTTCTGTAAAGGGGATATCTAGCGTATCAAGTATTTGGATGGCATTTGGAGTTGATCTTTTTAATGTCGGAATTATGTTCTCCAAAGTTATGAAGCACACAAATTTTCAGATTGTTGGAAGTTTGTGGTTTCCAGGAGGGTTGCTTGTGAAGTATGCCATGCTCTTTTTTCACTTCTTGAGAACAGTTTCTTGGAATATCTTCCTTGCTTGCAGTCTTGTGCTAATTGTTTCTGCATTTTTATTGTAGGCCTCTTTTTTTAAACATTTACTTTTGACTCTTAAGAAATTGTTTTTAAAATGTAGAGTTCTGTTTCTGTCTGTTGTTTTACTGTAGAGGTTGGAACAGATGTTTCAATCTTTGTGCTGTATCCACAAGTCAAAAGAACTGTCTTTTATAGCACATTATGATTTAGATGTGTGGTACGTGTTCACTGATCCATTCATGGAAATTATTAAGTTCTTCATGGGCCTTCTCCATATCAATATCACGCCATCAATGTCTCTTCTATTATGCTATCTTATGGGCAAAGACATGCTCTCCATATATATATTTCAATTCAGCCATCACCAAATTTCCTGTCTCAGAAGTGAAGCAGCAACCCATAGCCACTCCTTTAGTTTGATAGTAATATTTGTCATTGAACATAAAGAAGTTTTCATTCAGGCCAATCTTATTAGGTGAATGATGAAGTTGGGGGGTACTCAATGGGGGTTTCCTCTTTTCTTCAGGGAGGGCTCCATCACTTTCAAGGTCGCTCTTGTGGTATGTTAGTATACAGAGGCTGGAAGTTCATGGCAACAAGAAGATGTGTTTCAATTTTGAATGAGAGTCTTTCAAAGTTTGATGAGTGTATCTTGTGTCTTTATAGTATGATTTTGTGTTTGGGACAAATGGTTTGATGAAGAAATCAATGTATTTAGATATAGGCTCAAGGACCGAGCCATGTCCAGAAATAATTGGTCATCCTTTAGGATCTTCCAAATCGTTTTTATGTTTGACCTGATGTGGTTATAATGATTTTACTTGTTTTTTTAGCTCTTACATTATGTATCCGGCCTACAAAAGGTTATGTTAGCATTGACTGCCTCGTTATTTAAGATTGTTACTGTTCACATCGCCTTGTGCAAGATTTGCATCCCTGTTTTAATATATTCATATTCTGTGCCCGGGAGCGTTCTTCATTTACAGCCTTTTTGTACTTTCATGGAAATGAACTATAGATTCTACAAATACGGGGGTTCTTATTTGTATTCAGTAATGTATGTTTTATTATTGTATGGCTTTTTTGTAAATCTGAACCAATAAAATTTGATTTGATTGAGAACTGGACTGGAGAACGCTTTAGTGGTCAGGTAACTGTCCAAATACTCCTTAGTGGCTCCCCTGACCTTCTCCTTGCCAGATTTGGTCACAGCTCTTTCAACTTTTTACAAATTTTACGGTTACCAATGCTTGTTTGCAGTGGACCTGAGATTTAAATTTTTTTTTAATCTGTACCCCTGGAACCCACCAGTGGATTTTGCTCAACTTGTTCTCCCAAAATGTATAAAAATAGAATCTATTTTTATAGATTGGTGTTGGATTTCTTTAATGTTGTGTGAGTTTCTTATTTCGTTGTTTGGTGTTCCTAAATGCTTGTAACTAGTTTCTTTGTTTAAGCCTTTCTGCTTGAAGCAACAGCTACCCAGAGTTGAGCTTAAGGTTTTTCAAATGAGCCTGACTTGACCCAATACAGTTTTTGCTAGTGTATTACATGGTAAGGTCACACAACCATACCATATAATACGCTCAAAACCTCACATAATGTGTAGGTATATAAGCAGCACTTCAAACAATAATAAAGTGAAAATACAACACACGAACAATCACACACCAATTTAGAAAAATAGAGTAGATTTTAATAAATAAATCAAGAACAAAATGACGTAAATCCACTTTCAAGGGTCCAGGACTGGGATGGCACCACTTGGGAGGGCAGGACTCACAGATGGCAGACTCCAGGTGCTGGGATCATGTTTGATAGAAGCCTGTTATGTCCCTGAGGCTTCTGATCAGGAGGTCAGCCAACTAGCCTTTGGAGTCACTCTGGGGTCCTCGTTTAAAAGATGCAGGTCTGGTCCTTCTCACCCAGGCAAAGAGGGCAGCAGGGCAGCATGGCAGCGTAGCAATGCAGCAGAGCAGCAGCCCAGCAGAGTGGCAGTCCTTTCAGTCATTCTCTCTGGCAGAATCCACTGGTCTAGAAGTGTACTGAAGAGTTGGTGTCTGAGGTCCAACACTTATGTCTGGTGCTCACTTTAAAGTGGAGGAAACTTCTAAAGGTTTCCATCCCCTGAGGTGTCAGGCGTCCCTTTCTTCCCTGTTCTGGGCCCAGCTTGTGTGGGGTCACCAGTGTCAAACCCTTTGCAAGAGTGCTCAGGCAAAGCTTTTGTGATGTGCAAGTCCGGTAGGTGACAGCTCCTCCCACTCAATAACTCAGAGCGGCCCATCCTGCCAACACCTATCTTCCCTTTGTCTCACTGTCTGGGAGCAATACACAAAGATCAATTGCCAGCTAAACCTAGTCATGTGACCCAGGATCAGGCTGCAGGCACGAAATGGTTAGGACAAGAAAATGCCAACTTTCTAAAAGTGGCATTTTCAGATTTGTGATTAAAAATCTTGCTTTACCATTACCATTAAAGAGGACTTTTAATTACAATTTTTTAGACACCAAACTCGATCTGTATACCTGCTCCCAGTTGAAAGTTATCACTTATTAAATGTAATACGGTAACCCAATGTTATTCTATAGGAGAGTTAGGCCTTGCAGTAGTAAAAAACGAATTTAGGAGTTTTTCACTACCAGGACATGTAAAACTTAAAAGTGTATATCCACCTTTTTAAATACACTGCCCCCTGCCCTCTAGGCTGTTCAGGGCCTACCCTAGGGGTGACTTATATGTATTAAAAAAGGAAGATTTGAACCTGCCAGGTTGAAATGGCAATTTAAAAACTGCACACATATGCTGCAATGGCAGGCCTGAGACATTTTTGAAAGGGATACTTAAGTGGGTGGCACAATAAGTGGTGTAGGCACAGTAGTAGCATTTAATTTACAGGTCCTGGATACATGTAGTACAACTTTGCTAAGGACGTACGAGTAAATTAAATATGCCAATTGGGTATAAACCAATTCTTTCACGTTTAAAGGAGAGAGCACAAGCACTTTAGCACTGGATGCAGTGGTAAAGTGCGCAGAGTCCTAAAAGCCAACAAAAATGGGTTCAGAAAACAGGAGGGTGAAGGCAAAGAGTTTGGAGATTACCCTGCAGAAAGGGCCAAGTGGAACATAACTCCCCTCTAGCCAAAAGACAGGATAAACTAATCAATACCTTGATGGGCTTCCCTGCTTAGGGGATAGAACACAGATGAAGGCCCTGTTATGCAGAGGCATTTATCATTTCTATGCCTCTCTGAACTCAGTTGGATACCTCTGTCTACACTCTCCTGAGTCACTGAACTGACCCAATGGGAACCCTTCTCCTCGTGTGTGGTCCCCATCTGTGAAGTACCTACCCTTAACTTGCTCACAGATGCATCCCAGTAGGCAGAAAGTACCACCATGACCAACAGACTTCTGTCCCCAACCCAAGGAAAATTCTGCCCAGAAGGACAACTGACATAGCCCACTGACAGCTGTCATTGTCAAGAGCCAGGCCCCAGACCATCCAGGGTTCTCTGACCTCTGATGTTTCTCAGAGAGGGGGCAACAACCTTGGGTGTTAGACACCCTTCTTTTATTCTCCTTCCCAGCAGTCCAGGGGCGGTAGCTTGAGACTGGCCACTCAGCCCAGGGTCTGTACCCTGAGGCTGAACAGGTGCCTGGCTTTCAGGGGGGAGCCATCACCCACCTCAAGGTTGACACACTCTATCATGCAGGGGTCTGCCTAGTGCAGGTCACCAGCTCTCTGTCTCTGTGACAGCACAGGGGGCACCCCCCAGGTCAGATTTGGACTCACCAGGGTCAGTAATGGGGGACTCTGTTCCCAGAGTTTGCAACCCTTGATCAACTGGTGCTCCCACTGTGGTTTGTGTCCACCTCCTGTCCCTCCATCTGGGCGTCTGTACCCACCCTTTGTGAGTGGAACTCCCAGAAAACGGAACTGTCAGGACGCCCTGGACGGCTGCCCCTCCCAGCTCTCCTGACACCGGGGGCAACTCATTCCCCAGAATACAGTCTAAGTGCTTCTGGGGACTAACTAGGACCCTTCTATATGTAACTTCTCCACCCTACTCCAGGGATACCAGGGTAAATGGGTGGAAAACGTCCTGCCTCTGGACCTGAGTTACCCTACACACCTGACCGGTATACAGCTCTGGAGAAACCATCCTTTCCACTACCATGGTTTGGCTAGCCCTGGTGTCCCTCAGAGCAGTGACAGGAATCCCATTAGTTCCAACCTCACTCTCTGAGTCTACCTCCCAGCTAAGGGAGATCATGTCTTGGTCTATTACCTGCCCCTGTGGACTACCTGCCCCCTAAAGCTACATAGGCCACCCCTGTAGAGGTCCCGCCAGTGGGTGAATTCTTAGGGTAGACACAGTCCCTCTGCTTGTATCCTAGCTGGGAACACTCAAACCAGGGTTGGAAATGGGGCACCCTGGGCCACTGTCCACCAGAACCTCCTCCCTCTTTCTCAGAAGGGACATGGGAACCCTTTCCTCCCCCTTATTACAGGACTTGCCTGTATCACTTTTAACCTCTCCCTCACTCTGCTGGAGGACCTGAATCACCTTTCTTTGGGTCACTCCCAGGTACCTTTTTGTGGACCTGGTGCTGAACCTGTGGTTCTCCTCCTTAACAAGCTCCCTGGAACCAGTGAGCTTACTGTCCATCAGGTGTTGATGCAGATCTGCAAAACAAAGACTGAACTTGTGCTCTCTTGCAATCTATGTTATACAGCCCCTGGTAATCCTTTACTTAACTGTCTTCACCCAACCATCCAGTGCCTTGCAAAGGAATCTACACATTCCACCCAGGACTGATGGGCTAGCTTCTGGCTGTCCGTAAACTTTGCCTATACTTTCCAGGGGTGAGACCACATTTCCTGACAAGGGTTTTCTTCATGGGGGATACCTCATCCTGTCCCCCTTCTCTAGGGCTAGTAGGATATCACTCCCTTCACTGGGTATATCCTTACAGATGCTACTCCCCACAATCCTCCTCAGGTTTCCTATGCATCTGAAAAGCTACCTCTTAAGCTTCAAACCATTTGTCAATGTCATCCCTCACAACAAAGTCAGACACCAGACCTTTTGGAATGTGCACCCTATTGTCCCCAAAGGGCACTGTGGGTACTCTGCCACCAATATTGCTGGACTCCACTTGTTTAGCTCTTATGTCCAGCTCTCTGGGACTTAGCTTAGGCCCATTCTCCTCTCCTCCATCACTGGTCTCTTTTCGTCTATGGTTAGTTTTTCCCTTGCTAAGGCCCTCTCAGCCTTTTTCTCCTCTGCCTCCACCTTGAGTTTGGCAAATCTGCTGCCTGAATTCCATTTCCGCCTGTCCGCCAGCTCCTCTGGGGACAGGCCTTGTAAAGACAGTGCTCTCTGCTCTCGCAAGGAGCTCCAACTCAGGAGACATATCACACCCTTCAGTTGAATGCTGCATCTCAGGACTGGTATCCATTGTCTTTCCTTGCCTTTCCACATCATCATGCCCTTCTGTTGCTGTAACCAGTGACTGGTGGACCTCCTCCCAGGTCCCCAGCGCCTTTTAGAGTTCCAACTTTCTGGTGTTGCTCTTGGCTGGAAGTCTCATCTCCTTACAGAACTCCTTGAGCTCAGCCACAGTGTAGGCATCTATTTTGGCAAGCTCAAACTCCATCCTCACAAGTCAGGACAATGAGAAGGAATTTGGAAAAAGCAAAAAGGCCAATCAAGGAGAATTTAAAGCTCAAACTGGTCTTAGAATATTTATCTGGGATTTTCAGTGTAACACAAAATCACTTTATGGCAGTGCACAAACACATGTCCTAATCCCACCGCTGCCACCAATGTAAGAAATTGGGTTACTGGTTGAGAGGGGTGAAGCCCCACTCAAGCAGGAACCACAATCCAAGTCCAACAATGGGCAAAGGAGCAATGTAATGCAATAAAGAGCTATGTGTTTCATGCTCAGATACGCACTATGGAGACCCCAAGTCGATCTTCACACTAATATTGTTATGAAGCCTGCTGCTTCCTCTCCCACATGTACTGCCCTACAAACCTAACAAGCAGCATTGTGCTATCTGTAAACATGCAATGTCATGTGTGAAGGATTTAAAATTTAAAAATATACCACACAGATACCCAATTTTTATGATAATAAAAAGAGTTTACTAAAACCATCATGGATCTGTATACAATTCCACATCTGTTATACCAAAAATGAAAGTGTCGCCAACATGTATCTCTTTATTTCATTAAATTACATATTAACAAGTACCAAGAACAACACCTCTCACAGATGCAGCAGATCACACCTTGTGCAAGACAAAGAGGGCCAACCCCTCCTCACAGTGTTGTATCATCTTCTCAGCAAATACATAGCTGCTGAGTTTTCAGATTGCTTATGTGTGACATTAGCATGGTTTAAGTGGGTTTCCATGCATTGTGTAAGATACTTCAAGTAAAACTTAGTTGTGACTAAAACCAAACAGAAAATTCTCTGTAATAGGATAAATATCAGAATGTGCCCCCATTGGTGCAACATGAAGCTCTAAACATACGGGCCACTTTTATTTTGTTCAAATTTACTTACTTGCACTGAGTGGCAGGCTCACTGGTGGCAGGCTGTCATTGAATTGAAAACTACCTGCATCTGCAGAGACCAGGAACCACCTACCATCATCCTTCTAAAATATTCACACTGTTTGAATTTGCAACCATAACAAAAATCTAGCTTTCTCCAGTATTGTATCTTTTATAGATTCACATGCTTGAATCTTCCCCCTACCCCTTCGCCCATGGTGGGAGTCCCACGGTAACAGTAAAATAGCAGTATAAAAGCTAAAAGGACAATCTCCCTTGAGAATCAATAGTATTTAGCAACCAGCTAGCCTCATTAAAGAACATCCAAACTCCAACCAATCACATCGCAGACACCTGAGTATCCATCCCCTGCAGGGCCACCATACCTGAGATTTCTTACCGTAGGTCGTGTGTTAGGGAGTCTCCCTGAGCTCTGCTCTGTCACAGTGTTTCTACATTGAACTTTTCAACTTTCAGCTAGCAGTTCCTCAACCTTCTCTTCAACTGAGGTGCTGCTAGAAAGTGAGTTTACTCCTTTATTTCTGTATTTACTGCAGTATGTCAGAGTCTAAAAAGGGCTGTTTAGGCCCTGCAAGACTTGTGGAAAGTCCAGGCTTTTCTCAGAAGACCCTCATAAAGAGTGCTTATACTGCCTTTACCCAGATCACAAACCTAAAGACTGTAAGCACTGCCGGACTTTTTCATCTAAAACCCTCAAAGATCATGAGGGAAGACTTCTCATTTGGCTTCAAAAGAGAAAATCTGTGAGGGAATCTGACTCCGAGAGTGAGGAGAGGCCTCACACCTCCTCTAAGAAAAGGAAGGAAGAGGATCCTTCTTCTGGTCAGAGAGATCCAAAGAAACAAAGAAAGATCACAGAGCAAGAAGTCTTCGGTGGAAAAAAGGGCGAAAAAAGAGCAACCTGGCCCGTCTCGGGCCCAAAAAAGGATCTGGTTCTGCTCCTCCTTCTGCGCCACATATCCCCTCACAGAAAATCTGCCCATCGTCGGGCTCGTCGACGAGGCATTCTCCGCATAAGACCGTCGAAAAGAAGACTCCATTGACGGTTTCGTCAGTGACATCGACAATGTCGATGGTCAAGACGACGACGGCTGTCTCGTCGACGAAGACGGAAGTTGTAATGTTGTTGATGGCTTCGGTAAGGAGTTTGTCGTCATCGACAGCTTCGCCGTAGACGGTTCAGTTAGGTGCTGCGCTGTCGACGAGCGTCTCCGCCCCATCGACGGATATTTCCACGCCGTCGGTGCAGTCTCTGGTGACGATCCCGTTGACGATCCCGTTGACGAGGAAAATGGACATGCCATCCTCCAAATCATTGTTACAAGACTGTTCCAAGATATCTTCTCTGCCTCCTTCTCGCCTCCTGGATTTTCAGGAATCGAAGGATGAAGGTCTTTATGGCCCTGCTTACAGCCCCTCTCAACTGAGAGTAAAGTGCTAGGAATCTAAAGAAGATCAACCAGATGACCCTTCTGCGTACTTGGAAGGTGATTATTCCTTTTCAGACAGACCCTCAGGTATGCAACGCTTGGATACCTTCCAGGAACATTATCCATACTATGAGCAGGAAGAGGAGGACCGCCATCAAGAACCCTCCATTAACGTTCTAATGTCACTGGTCACTGACTTACGTTTGATGTTAAATGACTATTATAAACAGTTCCCTGAGGCCAATGTGTCCCAGAAGCCAGTTTCTCGGCAGGAGGACCCTGCCATGACTCCAGATCAAGAAACCCCACCTGCACCGCCAAAACAAAAGTCCTTACCTCCCCTGCAGATCTCTACAGGGTATCAGACAGTGGTGACCAGCAATTGGAAGAAGGAGAGATACAAGTGGACACGGATGTCCATGATGAGTGGATGGATTATGTGGCACATACACTGCCTTCTCCCACACTGCCAGTGGCTGACTCTCCTCCAGCAGATATCGGCGGCTTCCATGACCTTCTTGAAAGAGCATCGAAACGCTTTGACCTTCCTATGCCCGTCAAGCAAGCGTAATGCTTCTTGTACGACTTCAAGGCTACCACGCAGCGTTCTGCTAGGGCAATCCCTATTGTCGACTTCTTGTGGCAAGAAGGCATTAAGTTCATGAAAAATCCAGCTATGTGCCAGCAGTCATTTCAAATCTGGATAAAAAGTACCGAGTGCCGGAAGACTCTCCGGCATGTGTCATCGGCCATCCGAAGCCTGATTCGGTAATAATGCAAGCTGCTCAAAGAAGATCTAAGAGCCCTGCTTCCCCATGTACCATCCCGCCAGACAAGGAAGGGCGTAGGTTGGACAATATTGGGAAAAGATTTTCTGCGCTGGCGGCTACAGCCATCAGAGCCTCCAATGCCATGGCCATCCTTGGTAGGTACGATAGGCAGATGTGGTCAGACATTGCTCCTTTTCTGGAATTTCTGCCTGAAGATAAGAGAAAGGAAGCAAAGAAGATTCTTTTAGAGGGTAAGAGAGCATCATTGGGAGCCATTGATGTGGCTCTGAACATTTCTTCCACTGCCTTTAGGCAGATGGCAGGCACTGCCGTGTTACACAGACAGGGTTGGCTGAAAGCGACAACATTTTGCCCAGAAGTCTAAGCTAAGGTTCTGGACATGCCATTTGACGGGGAGAACCTGTTCGGCAAACATGTTGATGAGGCACTTCAGGCTATCAAATCGGGCACAGATACGGCAAAATCTTTAGCCAATCTGCAACAGAAAAGGTTCTCTTCTTTTCCAGGAAGGGGAAGGGGTCAATTTACATCTCGGCCCCAGCTTCAGCAGCGTTTTCAACCTTATTACCACCAAGGTTTCAGACCTCAATACTCTGCCCAGTCCTTTCAGCAGACGCCTGCACCGACTCACACCAGGGCTCCAGCTCGAAGACGTCCCGCATCTGGAGGGAAATCCCATGACGCAGGCAGAAGGCAATGAGACTTATCAGGCACCCACCACCCCAGTCCCACTACATTTGACTCAAAATTGCTCCAAATTCCTTCTTCAATGGAACTCCATTTCGTCCGACAGATGGGTGTTAGACGTTTTCAACCACCGTCACACCCTGGAATTTCGTCAACAACCTCTGGATTTTCCCCCAAGAAAGACTGCTCACAGCCATCTGGCGCTTCTCAAAAGGGAGATAAAACTCCTTCTCGACTAAAAGACAATCGAGATAGTGCCACGCAGTTAGCGCAACTTGGGCTTCTACTCCCACTTTTTTCTGATAAAGAAAAAGTCCGAAAATGGAGGCAGCTTATGGACCTCAGGTTGTTGAACAAGTTCATCAAAAGTCAGCCGTTTCGGATGTTGTTGCTCTAGGAGATTCTCCTTCTCTTGTATTCAGGAGATTACATGTCCTCTCTGGATCTTCTGGATGCGTATTTTCATATTCCTATTCATCCGAAGCACTGTTGTTTCCTCAGGTTCCAAGTGGCAGGGTGCCACTACCAGTTCAAGGTGCTACCTTTCGGGCTAAAGTCTGCGTACAGGGTTTTCACCGAATGCTTGCTGCCAGTGCGGCCTATCTCTGGCGCTCCGGTCACCAGGTGTTTCCCCTACCTGGACAACTGGTTGGTCAAGGCTCCAACATTTCAAGGTGCAAGAAAGTCCACGAACGCCTGTCTTCGCCTTTTTCGCTCTCTGGGTCTCAATCTCAACGAAGAGAAGTCTTCACTCCTTCCTTCCAAGTCTCTGGTGTTTCTGGGAGCGATGTTAAACACCAACCGCTCAATTGTGTCATAGTTGCCTGTCGCGTACGACCGGCGAACTACAAAAATGGGCGGCTCCCGCAACCGCACAGGCGCGGGAGTCGGCTGGAGAGCTCAAATGCACCATGGTCCCGAGCAGAGACGCTTCGCGTTCCTGCTTCGGGACATAGTGTATTGCTTCCGGTTCCTCCTTACCGGTTTCTCTGGGGCATCACCGCTGGAGTCTTCCGTGTTCGTGCCGGCATCGGATTCCCTCAGCGTCCAGGATCTTCGTGTTGAATCGGCGTCTCCAATCCCTGCCTCTCCACGTCTTCTACGGGCGTCTGCTCCTCCTAACTTTCGGCGTTTTCCTCGGGCTCCGGCAGATCCCTGCTGATTTCTCCGGTGCTTGTCTGGTGAACTTCTGTTTTTGTTTAAAGAAACATAATGACAAAAGAAAAGCTGCATAATTCAATTATTTCAGTGCCTTTTGCCCTTAGTATAATTTACCTAATTAGAGTATTTTCTTTGAACTTATCTGATTTATGCTCCTAGTCTGTGGAGGTCCGCTTTTTTCTTTTGCATTAACCTTTGGTTCTCGGAATACCTGAAAAGATAGAAAATATATTATTAGGTCTGCTTGGACTTAAGGTGGACACAGCAACATGTATAATTCAACGCCATGAAGAAAATATATTCTATTAACTACCACATATTATTAGGTGGGTTTTCTTTCTGTTTGGTACAACTTTATTCTACATGGCATTTTACTAATTATTCCCTAACCCAAAAGATTCTTAGTTGTTTTTACTATTCTCTTTTCTAGATGCACCACATTCTCTTTTCTTATATCAAGTACCAGAATTCCTGGAAGAAGGGTATAATTCAGGTAGACACAAGCGCACATTGAACAGATCTAAATTAGAAGTAAACACACTTCGCATTCTTACCTCATTGCTTGCCTTTTCTCTTTACAGAGACTTTTCTTGGCTGTTTGGTTCTGGCTGTCTGATTTTGTCCAGAGTGGGGTGCAACGTTGGACCTCTTCCTCTCCTTGTTTTTTTTTCCCTTCTTCCCCGGGTTATCATCTGTACCTAGATGTAATTGGGTGCAGAGGGTGACCAGGGGAGGCTGCGGAACCTTCATCATTTGTGTAGCGTTCCTGCGGAAAAGTAAGTAAATTTGACATCAGATATGACAATGGCTTTTCCCACAGAGGAAAGAATTTCTCGTCTTCTAAGGATGGTGCAGTCCCTTTCTTTAAAAAAGTTTGTTTCTGTTGAGGGTTTGCGAATCAGTTTGGGGATGATGTCATCTTGCATTCCGTTGATTCCTCACTGTCGATTGCGGATGAGGCCTCTTCAGGAGCAGCTCGACGCCAAATGGATAAAAGCTCGAGGCTCCTTCGAAGACACTCTATCAATCACGCCTCAAATGATCAGGGCAATGTCTTGGTGGACATTAAGAAGCAATCCCTCACAAGGCCTATCCTTCCTTCCACCAAAGCCTTTGATGATAATGACAACGGACGATTCCATGGAGGGATGGGGAGCTCACCTCCAGGAGCTTCAGGTTCAAGGGAGGTGGTCGAACCAGGAGTCTCTATGCCACATCAACCTGTTGGAGCTGAAGTCAGATTTTCTAGGGCTCCGTTCCTTCCTACCAAGGATAAAGAATTCATCAATCCTTGTCCGCACGGACAACATAACCACCATGTTCTACCTACAGAAAAACGGAGGGACGAGATTTCCTGCTCTCTCAAGTCTGGCGCAACAAATTTGGAATTGGACGATTCACCACAATATTTCCTTACAAGTCCAGCACGTTCCAGGGGTGCTGAACGATTCGCTCAGCAGAGATACCAAGCAGTGTTACGAATGGGAATTGGATGCCGTTCAGCTGGAAAAAACTTTTTAGTGTTGGGGATCGTCAACCCTGGATCTGTTCGCTACATTACTCAACAAAAAGCCAGGTTCTCTGGGGAACGCCTTCCATTTCTCCTGGGAAGGGACGTTTGCTTACGCATTCCCTCCGTTCCCACTAATACCCAAAGTTGTACAGAAGATGAAATGAGAGCCTTGCGGCATCATTCTCATTGCCCCGGCGTGAGCAAGGCAATACTGTTTCACAAGCTGTTTTGCCTATCAGAGGCTTCTCTAATACGTCTTCATCCTTCGGAACGTCTACTTTCAATGGACCAAGGCCAGGTGATTCATCCACAGATTCACTCTCTTCACTTGTCGGCGTGGCTCCTCGCCACACGGAGTTTGGTGACTTAGCTATCTCTGAGGAGTGCTGTTCCATTCTTAACAAGGCCCGTGCTCCCTCCACGGTCAAGTGTTATTCAGTCAAATGGAAAAGATTCTGCTCCTGGTGTACAAAACACTCCTGCCATCCGCTCTCTTCTTCTCCGGAGGAGGTTTTGCCATATCTCTTGTCCCTGGCAAAAGCTGGCCTTTCCCATTCTTCGGTTAAAGTTCATTTGGCCGCAATTTCAAGGTATAGGAGACGTTTGAGCCAGTCGTCCCTATGGTCCTGCAGACTAGTGAAGGAATTTCTTAAAGGTCTTTTCAGAGCCTACCCGCCGGTTCGGCCTCCTCCAGTGCTCTGGCAATTGAACATTGTGTTGTCTCATCTCATCAAAGCACCATTCGAACCAATTCACAAGTGTGATCTGAAATTTCTCTCTTGGAAGGTGGCTTTTCTCTTAGCCATCACGTCTGCTAGACGTATTAGTCAAATTCAACCTTTCACAGCAACAGAACCTTACCTTCAATTCCAGTAGGATAGAGTGGTGCTCCACACCAATCCCTCGTTCATCCCCAAGGTACCTACCACGTTCCATCTGAATGACCCTGTAGTCCTGCCTTCATTTTTTCCTGCTCCGTGTACACCAGCGAAGAGAGCTCCTCAGTCCTTGAACATCAAACGATGTTTGAAGTTTTACCTTCAAAGGACTAAACCTTTTCGTAAATCTACTCAACTCCTCATCACCTTCTCTGCCTCTAGGAAGGGTCAGGCTTTGACTAGAGCTTCAATTGCTCGTTGGGTTTCTTCTACTATAACCTACTGCCAAGAAAGAGTGGGATGCCCGCTTGCTTCTAAAGTGACTGCCCATTCCACGATGTGTCCCTACCAGACATCTGCAGGGCGGCGACATGGACAAACTTCCATACCTTCACAAGGCACTACTGCCTGGATACTTTGCGAAAGACGGATACTGCGGTTGGCCAAGCGGCCCTTCGTCGTCTAATCGCTTAACGTAGGCCTCAGTTTATTAAGATTTTTTGTATTATTTATTATTATTATTATTATTATTACTTCTGCAAATGTTATTTATGTATATATATGTATATTTTATACCCGCCAATGTTATGTTGCTTGTTTCAGTTTTAGGTGATGACACTATGTCGCATGGTGGGATGGTTCACTTGTTTTCCCACCTCCATTTATCATTATGTACTGCTTACTAGTCTGATTCAAGCATGTGAATCTATAAAAGATACAATACTGGAGAAAAACAAGTTACTTACCTGTACACTGTGGTTCTCCAGTATTGATATCTTTTATAGATTCACATGCAGCCCTCCATCCTCCCCTTACAGGTGCACCCTTCCATACCTCTTTTATTTTACTCACTACATTAGTGCTCGAAATCTGAGGTATGGTGGCCCTGCAGGGGATGGATACTCAAGGGTCTGCGATGTGATTGATTGGAGTTTGGATGTTCTTTAATGAGACTAACTGGTTACTAAATACTATTGATTCTCAAGGGAGATTGTCCTTTTAGCTTTTATACTGCTATTTTACTGTTACTGTGGGACTCCCACCATGACGACGGGGAAGATTCAAGCATGTGAATCTATAAAAGGTAAGTAACTTGTTTTTTCCTCAACACTTTATCTGTCTGGGCTGCAGACTTTTGTAACAACTAAATGCGGACTATCGGAGTGTTTCTCAGCGTATTGACAAATAATTGCTGACACTGGGTGGCACTTAAAGAACGACTGCTGCTGAGCTCAGAGGAGCTCTCAAAATTGCATCACAAAATGTATCAGATGAGGAATATGGGAATTATTAACGATTTTGGTTAGCCTGATCTGTGATGCGTGGCACTTGGCAGGGCTGCAAATAAACTGCTCATGATTGCTACCCTCAGCCTGTTAGCAGGGCTGAGGCAGGTGGTTTAGTAGAATGTACTGTAGTTACCAGTAATTACTACAACATTTCTTTGAATACTGCAGCGAAGCACACTCCTGCTGCAGTTCAGGAAAATATTCCTATATCACTTCTCTTTTCCTCTCTTTACTGCAGCGTGTTACAGTACCATACATGCCAACACGCCCTATAAAGGCAGGAGGTTCCTGATTTTTAAAGTCAGAAATGGGTTTACTTTAGTTTTTCCTCCACCTAAAATTGCCTCCACTTCAATGCAAGTCAACCTTTAAGTTGCATTGGATGTCATTTTCACCCGCCTTTCAAGCTTTAAACGGATTGCTTTGTTTCATGTGTTCAGATGTTTGTGCTCTGGCGGGCATAGGAATCACGCGCTCGTAAACAGTGACACAGAAATATCACTTTCAGTGAAGTAAAGTCAACAGCCCTACTTCAGGAATGCAACTGCTAAGTGCTTTCAGGAGTGTGGCCTACTTCAAGATGCTTATCTGTGAGTGACACAGAATGAATAATGGCTGCTGTTTGCTAGTTTTATATTATGCGTGGTGGCTACTTTCTGTCCGGGACATGCTCCTAATGTTTGCTTCTTTGTTTAAATTGCCTGCAGCATATGCTTTATGTCTGATTTCTTCACCTTTTTTAATTTAAAATTAACTTTTTGTTTTCTGACTTCACAAACAGTATGGAATTGTTAGGGTGACTTTGTATCTGGTTTCCTATCAAAGGGAAAAACACGTCAAAAAACAGCAGATGCTGTTTTATTGCTGTTGCTTTTTACTTTCAAATTTGGTTACTAGTGTCTTTGCTTGGAGGCCTGTTTAACATCCTGTGATTAATTGGAATTTAGTTTATGGCTTGCTGCTTCTAAAGATCTTAAATGCAGCTTGTACTCAGGATAAGAATCTTTTCAGGCAGTAAAAGATTAGAAACCAAGCCTTTATTTATTAATCTACACCCTGATCAAAAGGCTCCACCAGATCGGAATCCAAGGAGCTGCCCTCAAGTGGATTGCATCATACCTCACTGGAAGAACGCAGAAAATCATCCTCCCTCCCTACTCCTCGCTCCCTAAGAACATTACCTGAGGGGTACCTCAAGGCTCATCCCAACCCTCTTCAACACATACATGACCCCCTGGCCAACATCGTCACAAAGCAAGCCCGGGGACGCAGACCGAATAGGTTTAGATACGGGGCAGGACCCTTGGCGGAAGTGTGACTAAAGGGCTACCCTCGAAATGCTGCAATCCCCTGTGATGTTTTCACTCTCCAAATTGGGATGGAGTAAAGAAACCTACAAGAGACCAAGATAAGTTATCTGGTGCTTTTTACAAAGGAGCAGCTATCTGCCCTTGTATATATATATATATATATATATATATATATATATATATATATATATATAAAAATGAACAGATAGGTAATATCCTGTTGTTGTAACCAGGGAGGACATTTTTTGCCCTGATAAAAGTCCGGGACCTTTTGAGGCCACCTTTTTCGGACTGAAACATGTTGGCACTAGGGTCATAGGACCATAAAACTCCGTACGACCCCCCTTTTTTGTATTTTAATATCCCCGACAGTTCCACTAATAAAGGGATACTGGGATCTGCCGGAGGATTTTTAAATCTTTAAAACCCCCTGGCCATTTCTTTTTAAGTGCTCCCTGAAACATGGTAGAGCCCACCCTGACCTTTAGGAGTCAGGGTGACCCGATGATGAAGCATGACACTACTAGAGTGTGTGAGGGTAATACTAACAAAAGGAATTTCTTCCTTTCCCACAATCTAGTGGGTAACAACTGAAAAGCTTTCATCAAATCTTCCCATGTTTAACCAATATTAATTTCATGAGCTTATAGACGGTGTTTGTAAGCCTGTGGGGTACTTTTTGTGGTCCAACATCGTCACAAGCCACGGACTCAACATTATCTCCTACGCTGACGACACCCAACTCATCCTCTCTCTGACTAACAAGCCAAGAACAATCAAAGACAAGTTCCAACGATGCAAGAAAGATGTTGCCGACTGGATGAACAACAACTGTCTCAAACTCATCACCGACAAGACAGAAGTACTCATCTTTAGGAAAGGCAAGGTCACACACTGGAACAACGAATGGTGGCCTCCGTAGCTGGGTCCAATCCCGATACCCACAGAACAAACCCGCAACCTTGGTATCATCTTTGACAGCCAGCTCTCATCACCAGCAGACTCGACTATGGCAACTCCCTCTACGTAGGAATAACAGCCCAATTCATGAGGAAACTCCAGACGATCCAGAACACAGCGGCTAGGCTCATCCTCAACCTCCCCAGACAGACGCACATAACCCCTCACCTCAGGAAACTCCACTGGCTACCAGTCATGAAGAGATGCCAGTTCAAGCTACTCACCCACGCATACAAGGCAGTACACAACGAAGAACCTACGTAACTCAACCAACGCATGACCTTTCACCAGCCAACCAGGAAACTCAGATCTGAATCCCTTGCCCTAGCTGCCACCTGTCATATCCCCGAACTAACGGGAGGCTGCTCGTTCTCCCATTTGGCGGCCAAGACCTGGAAGATCTCCCCCTGCACCTCAGAGCCTCACCATCGCTCCTACAGTTCAGGAAGGACCTTAAAACTTGGATGTTCAACCAATAGGAGAACTGGCAGCATCATCTGATAGCGCCTCGAGACCCTCACTGGTGAAGCAGCCGCACTCTACAAATCCTGATTGATTGACTGATCCTTTGTAAGCAACGTGTGACTCCATCCTGCCGCTGAATGGAACCAAAAGGTGTGCGTCTGCCACAATCTTCTCCATACTGGTGCCCTTTGGGCTAAAGAGGTCCTACAGCAATCTCCTACTGCGTTCTAACAACTGCCATCCCAGCTGGCTATAGCTGCTGTTCCCTTTTTTTTTAACCTCAACCTTATTGAATTACTAACAGGACACTTTTCTTATTAAATGTGTATCTTAAGCGTTACTTTTTACTTTATTATTTATGCTTCATATGCATGTTTGAAATACATTTGTGTGTGTGTGTGTGTACTCCTATTACTCTTTATGCTCCAACTAGCTACGTTATGGCACCCCCGCTTTCAAGCGAAGAACACCGATGCAAACGTGGATAAATGATTGTCCCAGATCACACAATTTTGGTCCTGTGCTGACACCAATAGCTTAATCCTGACCTTCGTGTTCTGTATACAATGTTATATGGGACATGTTATGCGTTCGTTGTTATTGCACCAAATTGGAGGTACGGCCGCTTTATTAAACAAGCCCTGGCAAAGCCAATATGTTTGGGTTTAATGTGCAAATAAATGCAACATTGACATATTAGAGCCAAATATTCAGGAGGGAGCCAGAGGAGGGTAACAGAGGGTTATAATTGTAAATTAGACCCTTGTGCAGTGTTATTTAAGCATTTAATTGGAAGTAAAAAGATACATTCAAACAGTCTGTAGCTAAATAAAAATGCCAGTTTTTGACCAACTAATTAATTAAATGTTATAATACTTGTTTTAATTATAAAAGAATTTCTAATTTGAGTGTGCTTGTAACGTGAAGTGCTCATGTATCTGTGCGCATATTATTTTATGTGCTTAAACGTTCTTTATTAGTGTGCTACAGTACATAATTAGCAGGGACCCCTGATCGTGCTGGGATTAATATATATATTTTTTAAGCTCTGTGTTCAGTGTATTTTATGAACGCTTCTTCTAAGCACCCCGCGTTGTTAGGGAAGAACACCAATGCAAACGTGGATTAGTGATTAGCTAATATCACACAATTTTCGTCCTGTGCTTAAAACCAAGATTTAGATCCCAACTTTTATGTTTCGTATATAATGTTTTATAGCACATGTTATGCTTCGTCTTTATTTAACCAAGATGGAGGTATGGCCACTTTATGAAACAAGCTCTAGCAAAGTCAAAGAATTTCTAATTTTAGTGTACTTGTAACGTGAAATGCAGGTGTATTTGTGAGCCCATTATTGTATGTGCTTAAACGTTCTTTATTAGTATGCAACAGTACATAATTAGCAGTGGCTCATGATTTCCGACATTAACCGATATATTTTTTTACGGCCTGTGTACAGTCTACTTTATGAATGCTTCTTTTAAGCACCACTACTTTTGAGCGAATAACACAGATACAGGCGTAGATACTTGATTGGCCAAGATCACCTGATTTTGGTCCTGTGCTGATTTTAAGATTTAAATCCTGAACTTTGTGTTCTGTATACAATGTTTTGTGACAACTGTTATACGTTTCTTGTTATTTCACCAAGATAAAGGTACAGCTGCTTTATTGTTACAGTAATTTTGTATCTGGTTTTGTATCAAAGGGAAAAACACGTCACAAAATAGCAATGCTGTTTTATTGTTGTTGCTTTTTTACTTTCAAATTTGGTTACTAGTGTCTTTACTTGGAGGACTGTTTAACACACTGCTGCCTGCTCCTTGCGTGTCTTAGTGTGCAACGAAATCTTACTCTCTGTGCTGCTCTCACCTTGCACCCTGCATAGGCCCCCCTTGCACGGTACTCCACTTTGCACTGCTTCTGTCTTTTGTGTTTGTTCTGCTTCTATTTGCATACTGCATTGCCCCTCGGCCATCCTTTGCTGCCCCTCCTACTCCAACCTAAGCTTCCCTTTGCCTTCGGCTGATAGTGCCAATTGATTTGCATTTTACATAGTGAAAAGGTTCACCGAGTTTCACTTACATAAACACAGGCAGATCATGGGCAGCAGTAATACAAGCTTCCTTAATACAAAGCACTGCGACAGTATTTTGCCAGTATTTGAACCTGACTGCTTGTTTTTATTGCTGACGCTGCTACATGTATGCTTTTCTTGATTGGGGGGGGATGTGACGTTACGACCTGAGCTGCCGACCTTGGAACTGGGGAACCAGGTTCCTGTCTCAACATTGGCTAAACATCCTGTAATTTTGGCCAAATCACTTAATCTCCCCGTGCACCAAGAACAAAAACAAAAAAAGAATATGACCTTGTTTCTTATTACTGTCTCTGTGGGTTTACAAAAAGCGATAAACAAACAGTTTCGCTAACAAAATTATTCATAGTTAATTATGCTTTTAGGGCTCAAGATTTGTAATATGGAATTCGTCCAGTTCTGACCAAACGTCCAATACAGTAGTAAATTTTTTATTTTTTTAAAACAATTTTTATTGCATCAATTGTCAAATACCATGCAGAGCTCTGTGACCCAGAAGCCAACTGCTACATTTTACAATACAAAAGTTGTGTTGACATTTAATAGATATAACTTGCAAAAGAAAATAATAATATGCAACAAGAAACCCCCCCCCCAATGCACTGTCGTTGCACCACATCTTATGCATCACCTCCACTCCCACCGCATCAATGACAAATCCCTCTGCACCATTGGTTTCCTGTACCGCAGTCCGGCCCCCTTATCCCCGAATCGCCGCGTCTCCAGTAGAGACAGGCTCCAGGGGAAGGCCTCTGTAATCCGCCCACCTCTTCTAGATCTTTACATGCTTTTGCGGGCACCCCAGTGCCTTAAAGATAGGGAGCTCCAGGACCCATGTTAAAGTCAAGCCCATTCTTCCATGCTGATAAAGAAGGCGGTGCCTCCGCCTTCCACCTCTGTGCAATGTCTCGTTTGGCTAATGTAAATCCCAATAACATCAGGTGGCGCTTATAGATATTTCCCCCACACCCTCCATTATATGTAACAGCCCTAATTTAGGTGAGCAGGGGAGTTCCCAACCCAAGACCTCTGCAAGACAAGCCACAGTAAAATTAATTTTTTTATGAATATTTTGCCTATGTATCCATCTTTCTGTTTCTATACCAACCATCTGTAACTATCCCACCCATGCATCACCTACCATCTTTTCATTCATCTAATAACCCAGACATCCATCCATGTACCAATATAGGTATCCATCTATTCAAGCATTCATACAAACATCTATCATTCCACCAACCCATCCATCCTAACTACACCCCTGCTTCTTAAATGCTCACATCATCAGCATGGTAACCACATAATTCCACTACACACCACATACATCCAGTCCACTCCATAACACAGAAGTAAAAATATTTACATTTACAACGCCAATAGTTCTAACTTGCACAAATGCAAGACCGATTGCATTGCAAATGCTTGTTACAGACTGTGACTAGATGTGCATTCATTTGTTATCACAAGAGTACATTTTCTATCCTTAATGCTTCCATACTCCAGTCTCCATGGCTGTTTTTTAAGTAACTTTTTCAAGCCTTTGTGTAGTGATGCCCCTCACTGCAGGGTGGTCCTCAACCTGGAGCACCCACACAAAAAATCGCAAAGAGGTGTGAGGTTTTACACTGGCTGACATCAGCCCATCTGAAAATTTGATCAAGGAAGACAAAAGGCTGGACCACTCCGAAACATCCCCTTCATCTTGCACAACAGAATTTGCAGTTCCGCCTCTAGTATCGACCAAAGGGCAGTGCCAAAATGGATCCCACCTCACTCTACAATTAATACTATGAGCCAAACTCAAGAAGACATTCGCTCCCGCATTTGCAGAATCTACTTTCAAGGTTTGCACCCAGCCATTATTTTAAGTTTCCAACGCTTGAGTTGGTCAGTTGTGCTTGCTGAAGCTGTTGATCTAGTGGTAGCCTAGCACTGCAGACTGTTCCAAAGCTTCTAATGCCAAATCTTCACATGAAAATAAAGTTGATTCTATCTAGAGTCTTGCAGCCTCAAAAAGCGTCCTCTTTATTCATAGAATCAGGCATGAAAAACTTTTCATTAAAATTTTACATTATCGCCTCTCCTTTTTCCTCCATATGACCCTCTTCTCCCTTTCCCCTCCTCTGCATGTCTTTTCTCTCTGGACACAACCTTCTCTAAGTCAGTTGCATATTTTCCTTAATCGCTATGAATTAATTGGATGTTTTGCTTCAGCACACAAAACTAATCCCAAAAAACAACACTAACAGGTAACACTGCACTAGCCATTAACCTTGGGTTACAGAGCAGAGTGCTGTCCAGCATAAAATGATTCAACGCCTCATCAGACAGGGCCAGTAAGCTCTATAGACATGCAATTACACTTATAATTAACAGTCTGCAAAGCTGCAGTCAGTAGGTAGAACGGAGGCAGACAGGTATCTCTACAAATATGTATTGATAGTTCAATACAAAGGCTTTATAATCAGGCACGTAAATAAGGCAATGCCCTACCACAGGCATGATGTTGCACCGCTTCAGAGCGAGCCGGAGTAGGCCTGTGTGGTGGAAAACTTGGAGTCGTGAAAGGCATTTCTTCTGTGTTTACACTTTACAGCGCCTTTAGGAACGATGTGACAGGCTGGACGCCCCGAGCCACAAGTTGCTCTTTTTCCCTGTGGGCGTGGCTGTAACGTCTGATCCTGGTTGGAGTGGCTCCTCTTGGGGTGTCATGCCGGCGGAAAGTATGAAGCTGCTAGACTTCGCTACGGAAGAGGCGCACGAGGAGGATGGCGACGCGGTAACGCTGCTGTCCGACCTGGACGAGGACACTGTATTCCACAAGGCGACGGCGCACGGGGGGAGGCTGGACAGCCGAACCCGGAGACGGCGCAATGCTGAGCGATGGTGCATGACCGCAGTCATGAGTGCAGCCTTCTTGGGACTGGTAAGTTGGGGCCGAAGAGGATACGTATTGGGGACGGGGTGGAAGTCAGATGAGAAGAATGGAAGTGCACTGAGGGGCGGCAAAATGGGACTGGGATGTAGAAGGCTGCCTTGAGACAGGAGCATGCCTCTTGTAGAAGGTACGTAAGTGGCTTAGTAGGGAACGCGCATCTAAGTGCAACAATGTTGTCATGTCATGCCATGTGTATTTATAAAGCGCACTGTCACCCGCTAAGGTATGTCGGGCGAGGACGGCGGAAAAGACCATGCCAGATTAAAGAGCAAAAGGCCGCTTTATTAGGACAGGCGAACAGTCGAAACACAAATACATAACATCCCCTCCTTACTAATGCAAAGTTCATCTACCCCCCCACCCGTAAGCAACCCCCAACATGAACCATACAAACCTTTCTCACCATACCCTTATTATTTCATTCACCCTACACTCAGAGCTGCCCCAACCATCTCTCCTCTGTGCTCTTTCTGCCAAGGTCTGCCCTGCCATGCCCCAACTCTTCCGGCCCATTTCGTGATCCTTATGCTTCCCTGCCATCCAGGAAAAAACCCTGCAAAGGCGTTTTTCCTGCCCCCCTTGGTGCTCACGAGGAGTTTAGTAACGAAAAAACGGTTTTGTCTGTCACTCTAACATCTTCCTACAAACCTGAGGGACAGAAGACTGTTGCCCCAACAGCCTAAAAGAATTATTAACACCAACGTGATACCATCAGTTGTGTTGCCAGACTTCCTCTCAGACCCAACAACTACAGCTCATTTCCCATGAATGACATGTGCACCCCATCTTGTCTATAAAACATAAAATCCTCACTTTTGATATCTACATGTTCTACCACCCGGATGCCCCTACCTTTGCAAAAATGCCTCATTTCTCGATTAACTTTCCTTTTGACCCTTTTGACTGCAGTATATTTTACTGCTCCCCTCCAAACCCTCCTTGCCCCCAAAGCTGTCCAAAACATGCATGTGCCTGACAACATTCTGATGATCACATCCAAATCTTTCTTACTTTCTTTCAATAGCCCCAAACCAGATAACTGCACCAAATCTTTTCCCCCAAGGTGAATGAAAAAGATTAAAGAAAATGGTCTCCTGCCCTCTATCGTAGATAGCCATGGTAATAACTGACCCAATTTTGTCCCCCCTCTACCCCACCATTCAATCTTTACTTCTGTAGACCGAAAGGCCAAATTTGTTCTGAAATTACTGGTTTCCACCTGTTTTACTGCCCATATTACTAAAGAATGTTCGATAATCCACACATAGAACCATGCAATACCAGGTCCCACTACACAACCTGCAAACAAAAGAAGACCTATTTACAATCAAACAACTCAAAAATTCATTTCAATATCCCTAATATAACGTTGACAACATGCAGAAGACAATCTGCCCAATATCATAACTTTGCTAGGGAAAAAGCCCAGTCTGTTTGTTTCTGATGCTTCTCGAATCCTAAATGAATGGGTTCCAAATTCCATCGGATTTTCTCCCATGCGTGCCAAATCTTTCTCATTACCACTCGTATTTGTGCGGCCAGAAGTCTTTTTCCATCTGCATGGCAAAATATTAAGCCCGAACGAGCTCCCCCATCTCTTTGAACCTTGACCAAGCATCCACTGGGCATATGCTGTTGTGAATCCTATATACCTTTTCCCATTTGATCCGTCTTGGATATCTTCATATAAAGGCACACATTATCAATTCTTTCTTCAACATCCTCTACCGTCATACCATCTGCTGAACTTATGCCCAGTAACTCTGAAATATGACATGCACCAAAGAACAACCATAACATACAGAGCTTCATTAGCTGTGCTTCAAATTCTGACCCACACAAATGATTTAGTGTTTTTACCACAGCAACTAACCTCTTCATAGTTACAGGTTCCCCTCTTCTTGTCTATCCTCTTTCTTTCTATTGCCCATCCTCTAAGGATACGCCTTCCCATTTCACTTACTGATGGCCCATAACCCCAGAAGAATTTGCCATAAACACTGATCCCTGCCAATTTTCTTGCAGTTGTTGTCTGTGAGACACCTTTATTGCTATTGAGCATGATGAACTTCACTACATCCTTTCTTCTTTCTGCTAGCTCTTTCGTGCTTTGACCTCTTCTAACTGCCCCACTGTTAGAAATTCCTCCCAAGCCTGCTTATAAACTGTCCTAGTACTCTGTGCCAGTGAGTTTTCAATGAAACGGAGTATTTTCACTCTCCTAATTCCCGTATCTCTGTTGGTAACCCTGTCTTCCGCAAATCTGCTCCGGGTGCAAATCCACGAAATCTCTGCCACTGTGAATGAGGCAATGCGTCTGATATTGCATTATACACACCTGTTTGGCTCTAAATACAATATTGAACATTAAACACAGAGCGTGAAACGTTGCAGCAACTTCAGCACTATTTTTTCTTTTTCTTTTTCCCATTCACCAGGGCTACCACAGTGCCAAATAAGGCAATAACCATCCGCAACTGCCGCATCTGAAGAAATCTCAATCTGCCACTGAAAATCCTCATCTGCTAACCATATGGTTACTGCATTGAATCCCTCAGAATCATTCTCCATACTTCCAAATCCGCCCATACTGTAGCTGAGACGCTGATCCTATGATGAGGTAGTTTAGCTCCTGCCATAGCAAAACCAATCCTCCTACAGAATAACCTGACAGCTCTGATTACCTTACAAGCAAAGATAAGATGACCTAGTAACCTCTGTGTTTGCTGAAGCTGTAATTTGGGTACCTCAATAGCTTCAGCCAGAAGCTTTAACAACACTTTGATCTTGTTCTCTGGTAATCTGGCCTCCATTTGGACAGTGTCAAGTTCAATGCCCAAAAACAATCAATCAATCAATCAGGGTTTGTAAAGCGAGGCTACTCACCCGTGAGGGTCTCAAGGTACTGGGAAGGGGGAGGGGGCTGCTGATCCTTCTGCGCTATGGTGTTCAGTCGAAGAGCCAGGTATTGAGGTCCTTCCTGAATTGGGTCAGCGGCGGGGATAGTCTGAGGGGAGTCGGCAGGGTGTTATAGGTCTTGACAGCAAGGTAGGAGAAGGATCTTCCTCTGGTTCTGGTCTTGTGGATCCAAGGGATGGTGGCCAGCGCCAGCTGGGCAGAGCGGAGGTGTCTGGTGGGGACATGGAATGAGAGGCGGTGGTTCAGAAATGCTGGTCCTGCGTTGTGGAGGGCTTTGTAGGCGTGCTGAGGAGCTTGAAGGTGATCCTTTTGTTGACTAGGAGCCAGTGGAGTTCTCGGAGGTGTTTGGAGATGTGGCTGCGGCGAGGGATGTCGAGGACCAGTCTGGCTGCAGCGTTTTGAACGTTCTGAAGTTTTCGGAGGAGTTTTTGGGTGACGCCGGCGCAGAGTGTGTTGCCGTCATCTAGTCTGCTGCTGATGAGTGCATGGGTGACTGGTTTTCTCGATTCGGTGGGGATCCATCTGAATGTCTTTCATAGCAGGCGGAGCGTGTGGAAGAATAATGAGGCAACTGCGTTGATCTGATGGTTCATTGTGAGCGAGGAGTCCAGTATGATGCTGAGGTTTCGTGCGTGGTCTGTGGGGGTGGGAGGGTTTCCCAGTGTGGAGGGCCACCATGAGTTGTTCCAAGGTGAGGGTCCAAGGATGAGGACTTCAGTCTTGTCCGAATTCAATTTAAATCAGCTGCTCTTCATCCGGGTGGCGACGGCCTTCATTCCTCTGTGGAAGTTGTTTCTGGCGGTTGTTGGTTCGTTGGTGAGGGAGAGGATCCATTGGGTATCGTCAGCATAGGAGACGATGTTGAGTCTGCAGTTCCTGACGATGGTTGCGAGAGGGGCCATGTAGACGTGGGGGTCAGGGAGGGACCCTGGGGGACTCCGCAGCTGATCTCTGTGGGTTTGAAGAGGAATGGAGGTAGTCTGACTCGCTGTGTTTGTCCAGTGAGGAAGGATAGAATCCAGTCCAGGGCCTTGTCGTAGATGCCGGCGTCGTGGAGTCTCTTGATTAGGGTGCGATGGGAGATGGTGTTGAAGGTGGCTGAGAGGTCCAGGAGGATGGGGGCTGCGGTTTCGTCTCGGTCGAGGAGGGAGCGGATGTCGTTGGTGGCGGCGAGGAGTGCATTCTCAGTGTTGTGGTTGCTCCTGAAGCCGGATTGGGAGATGTACAGGACGTGGTTTGCTTCAATGAACTCGGGGAGTTGGACGTTGATGGCATTCTCGGCGACCTTGGCTGGGAAGGGGAGCAGGAAATGGGTCTGAAGTTCTTGTGGTCTGTCGGGACGGCGGATGGTTTCTTTAGCAGAGGGTTGATCTCGGCATGTTTCCAGTCGTCAGGGAAGGTGGCGGTCTCAATGGAGCAGTTGATAGTGTGGCGGAGCTCAGGACGATGGCGGTGTCTGCTCTGTGGAAGATGTGGTGCGGACATGGGTCCGAGGGGGCTCCAGAGTGGATGCTCTTCATTGTCTTGAGAGTGTCGTCAGTGGTGAGCAAGGTCTAGTTGAGCAGGATCTGTTGGGGTGCGCCGTGATTGGGTGCAGTGGTGTCGGGCTTAATACAAGGGTCTTGGGTGTCGAAGCTGTCGTAGATAAGACTGATCTTGTGGTGGAAGAAGGTGGCGAGTTTGTTGCAGAGGTCTTGGGAGGGTGGGACGCCGTAGTCTCGCTGTTGGGCCTGGCGAACTCATTGACGATGGCAAAGAGTTCTTTACTGTTGTGTGCGTAGGCATTTATTCTGTCCTGGAGGGCCGTTTTCTTAGTGGTTTTATGGAGGAGGTGGTGTGTGGTGATTGCGGCTTTGAAGGTTGTGTGGGTTTCTGTTTTTTTTTTGTTCCTCCATATCTTCTCTAGTCGTCTGCAGGTGCGTCTGGACTTCTGGAGGGCAGAGGTGAACCAGCTGGCTTTCTTGGAGTGTTGCTTGCCGGGTGCCTTCTTGAGGGGTGCCAGAGTGTCGGTGCTGTTGGAGATCCGTTGGTGGAGGTTGCGTGGTGCGGTATTGGCGTTGGCGTCTGTCGGTGGTGTTCTGAGGGAGGCGGTTAGCTGTTCCTCAGTGACCTTGTTCCAGCTTCGGCGGTGAGGGCGATGGTGTATGGTGGGTTTGGTGAAGGCGAAGTGCACGCTGAGGTCGTCAGTCCAGAGGAGTTTGTGGTGTGGCTGTAGGTGACGTTTTCACTGGCGGAGAAGACTGGGTCGGGCGTGTGTTGGAACGGTGACTAGCTGCTTGAGTCCTATGTTGGTGAAATTCTCCACAAGGGATGCAGTGTTCCAGTCATTTGGGTTGTGCAGGTGGAAGTTGATGTTGCGGAGTAGGATGTAATCAGTGGATGCAAGGGCCTGGGGGGCAATAAAGTCGATGATGGCTTCGTTAAATGGCGGTCGGGGGCCAGGTGGTCTGTAGATGAGGGTGCTACGGAGGGTGGTGTTGGGGTTGGTCTGGATCCGTAAGTGGAGGTGCTCCATGGTAGTCGTTGGGTCGTCCGAGTGGGTGGTCAGGCGGACAGTGTTTTGGTGGATGATGGTGATGCCTCCTCCTGGTCGGTTGGTGCGGTCCGTGCGGGTGATCGTGTAACCGTCGGGGATGGTGATGGCGATGTCGAGGCCAGAGCTGGCATTCGTCCAGGTTTCTGTGAGGAAGGCGATGTCGTGAGAGACAGAGTCTAGGAGGTCGCAGAGTTCAGTGGCGTATTTGTGGAGGGAGCGCACATTGAGGAGGATGCAGCTGAGCTGGTCGGGTCTGCTGTTGGTCGATGAGGCGGCGGGGGTGCTGGAGTGCGGAGGTGGGTCAGGGTGTAGCTGCAGTTGCGGCAGGAGAAGGGGCCTTGGGTGTACTCTGGCAATGCAAGGTGGCCGGCGGCGTGGCTTCTTGCTTTGAGGGCGAGGAGGTTGCTGGTGTTGTATCAGTGGAAGGTCCGAGAACCATGGTCCATGGCGCTGGGCACGGTCCAGTCGTGAACGGGTGTAGACGGGCTTGCCTTTTCCAAGAACATACCTCCCCAAGATTGGGTCTACCAAAAAAGAGCCTATATTGCACTGCTAGACCACTTGCAGTGTGCAGCGTTGGAGGAGGATGCGGAGGATACATTAATTGCAGCCACAGTTCATTATCCACTTCACCCCCGTGGTTTATCTACCTTCAAGCTTAGCCTAACCCTGAACTCCTCATCATAGTGTAGCCGCGCATATCCACTGAAATCCATGTGTGACTTTAATAGATTTTTTTTTATATCCACATACTTAAATATAGACACTGATTTGTCCAGACATTTCTCACAATAGACACTTGTGTGTATTAGAAATGCTGACGTTCATGTGTGTTCGCGGGTACCCTAGGGCGTTTTGGCAACTCCCATGATTCTTCATTGGATCCCTCCTTGATCTGCACTATTCTATGCACTAACTCTTACACATCTACAAACTCTCCCTTCCATATTTTCTCATTAGTGGTTAATGAAACATGTGCAACCAATGACATTGCCAACCCCATGTAAGGCAAGCGCTTTAAACCTTTTGATTGCGACCTACAATCAGCTTCTGTTCTCTGCACTTCCCCGTCCTCAACACATTTCCCTTTCCCTTCATTACATTTTTCTTTGTTTCCTAAAACACCATCATGTATTTTACTTGCCGATGTAGGCTCCACCATTTCATCAGTTCACACACCTTTGTTCTCCTCAATGGCTTTTTCCCCTTCGTACCTGCAGTGCAAGTCTGCCTGCGAGGAGCTGCACCCCCTCATCCACCACAGCTTTCGTGAGTTTTTCACCCGGGGGAGAGCATTGCTCTGCGGCGATACTAATGTTCTCTCCACATGCTGCTGTTTGGACTTAGCTTTCCCCAAGTCCTTACTTTTAGGGAGGGGGGTGAACAGCCCAATACTGTTGCCACCACTCCTCTTGCTTCTTCTCGTCTGGGCCCGGTGAGGCCTACCCATGCTTGGGACAGCATGCCAGGCCGAATTAAATCTTCCCTCCTGGCCTACATAAGCATTTTTAACACCTCACTGACCTCTTCTCCCTCAATTGACATAGCTCTACCCGCCACCTAAAGCCTTAGCAAAAAATCGTTTTTGCCTTACAACAGGCCTTCCCCTACAGTACCCTCAAAAACCAGCCTCACCAGCTTTCCCTGCTTATCGGACTGAAGCGTGACACGTTGTGTCCTCAACTGCCACCTCACGAGACCAACTGCCATAATAGCCCCTCCCCTGTGCCCAAATCCTCCAATCCACGACCACCCTGGGTCTGGATTGCGCCACCTCCCCGAGGAACCCAGAGGGTGGTTTTCCATACGGATGCCACCCACAGGGACCCACACTGGCGCTGAGCAGGTGTGTGTGCCTAGCCCTGCCTTTGGTAGGTTGGTTAATTGAAAACTCAGGTCTTCAGTTTCTTGAGGAATTGAAGAAGAGAGGAGGAGGAGTCTCTGCGTTGGAGAGGGATGTTGTTCCACGCTTCAAGAGCGATGTAAGAGAACGCTGGTCTGCTGACTTCCTTGTATATTACAAAGTGCCCCAGGAGAGCTCTGCAGATGCACACCCAGGCAGGTCTTAAACCACAGCTTTGTCATATATTAAACAGGCCCAGTCCTTTAGTAACGTGATTTGCAAGTTGCACGTTATCTTCTCGAATGTCTTAGATTTATGATTGTAGTAAATTTGCCGTACAACAGTTCCTTATTTACATTACTTGTTCTTTCTGTGGCTTATTGTTGCATCTCAGTAAAGTTTACTGGAAGCACAAACTAGGATGTCCTCGTATAGTACCCCTGGAATGGTGCTCTATTCAAGAGTACATTATTAAGTTTAGGAGTGGAAATTAGGTACAGGACATCTTGCCAAGATTAAAGCATTTTTCTGCTAAACGTCCTTGTCCTGTGGGTGTCATTTGGATCCATCCCATAGCGTTTTGAGTGTTTCACACCTGGAAATGTTCATCTAGTGGCAGGGGGGATGTCTCAGTAGATGGGATGAGCTGAGGAGGCACAAATCTCTAGGTGGATATGCTTCTTGGAACCTGTTTATACGGAATCTGTAATTTAGGCCTAAATGGTAAAATAGTATGTATTATATAACTGTAAGAATTGACTCCCTTTATCATAAGAATAGTGACAAAGCTGCAAGTTCTCATTTTGCTTATTCGTGACAAGTCTGTTTTTAACACGTTTAATGTGTGCCATTTCAGTGACTTATATATACACACTGTGAGTAAACCTTAATAGCGAGTAGATCGAAGCAGATGTGTTCATGTATTGAGGTAGATGTCTGAAGCTTCCCAGTTTGTGGTACGTAATTGTCTAAAACAGCTTATAATCTCCTGAAATGCTTATGCTAGCTCACCGACCTTTTCTGACATGACACAGCCTCACTGGCAGCAATGGTACTGACATTTTCTTTCCACTGTGCACCTCCTCTGGGCTCCATGCTAGTGGAAGGGTTTGGATCGGGATAGACGGTGAAAGACAGTCACTACCTTTCCAAAACAAATACTTACAGTAGTAATCGGTGACTTCCTGTTGTAGTGGACTCTGAAATTTGCAATTGTGAACCATTCTCTATAGCCTTTTAGTGGCCAGTTGTGGTCATGTGAGTGCCTGTAGTTCCACATGCTTCCGCAGGTGGCCGGGCAAGTAAACAGGCCTTATTTTTAGGTCTCGGCCTGCACCAGCGCTTGCGCTGGTCTGGCCGAGAGTTTTAGTAAGTGGGTTTTAGAAGTGCAAACACTGGCTTTCGGCTGGCGACCAGCTTGCGTTCACGATGGGCGTGCACGCGCGCAGCTGCCATCTGGGTTTCCTATCTCTTCCTCATTTCCTCGTCATGGCTCATTAACTCTCTGGACTCTGATGTTTCAATCGCAGCAGCAGCTCACATTACCAACTGACGGCCCTGGACTACAGTCACATGAAAAACAAGCATTGGCATAGCCAATAGGTCTCGCCTTTGGGACCTTATAAGTATTTAATTATGCAGCACAATATCCTTGGTGCAACATCAACTGTTGCATGGCTAAACACTTATAATGTCCCAAAGGCGAGACCTATTGGCTATGCCAATGCTTGTTAGGCATGTCTGCAGCACAAGCACATGCTATTGAGGGCAGATTCCTCCCCTGCTGTTCCCTCCTGACGCCCGAGGAACGGCCCCCACAATAGATGGAGACGTAGGGGACGCGCGCAAGCTGTTAGGCTTCCTTGAGCTTAGCAACTCATCTCATGCGTGCTTAGAAAGTGGCATTGCTCAACCAGAGACGGCAGTCTGGAATTTCCGTTTGCTCATTGATATGTGAAAGGCTGATATAAAATGGAGACTAAATAAAAAAATACACCAGCCACATTACATATTCCAACACACCCATATACACACCTCTTTCAGGCCTCATTCACACCAGTGTGCAAAAAGCTAAGTATTAACACACACCTTGCCACAGCTCCTACAAGAACGGACACGTAAAAAGCAAGCCAATTATACTTAAGACGTCCAGTTTTTACTGATTTTTACACATAAATACGGACAGAAAACAATGCGTCTGCTGTCTACATTTATTTTTAAAAACTGAAAAAATACAAAAATGTAGGCCCTTTTGCTCGACTTTCCATGCTGTCTTTCATTAGTTGCAAGTCTAGACAGAATAGGGAGTTAAAAAACCAGAATGAGATTTCCTTACATAATGGCGCATGTCAGCATACATTTGTAGTGTAATGCTAATATTTATCTGAGGGTGTATTGTAATGTTCGGCTGCTTAATTTTCTAAAACACGTCAGGCATCGAAGTATGTGTGCAGGTTTATCAGTTAAATAAATGTGGCAACATACGATTTTACAACCACATTTGTTCACGAAATATACAAGAAATATGGATAAATACTGATAAAATGGCCCAAAAATAAATATGGATAAATACAGACGGAAATGTTAAAAAACAAATACCATAAAACCGGAGCCTTAATTATACTCCCAAAAAACTCAAGCACATTTCAGTTACAGTACAGAAATCACCAACCCGAGTAAAGACATACCCCTCACAGTCGCCAGTACATACACTGGCACAAGTGCACACACACACACACTCAAATCACAGCCCTCCGTAAATTAAATTCACAACACTTTAATAATATTATTCCAATAATACAACCACACACCCCCTTCACAGCTCTCATGATTCTTACAAATATACCCTATGTGATCCATCACGGACCCCCTTTTGGTGGCCCGCAGCCACCAGCACAACTACTACAGCCCCAGTACAAGTGCCACAGTCCCGTGTCCATGCCTCATCCCTCCCAGCACCCCTTCACAGACCCCTCCAGTGAACCACAGTCCCCAGTACATGTGTCAGAGTCGGAAGTACACGCCTCTCATTGTAAGTCAGTAATCCCATCACAGGCCTCATCCATCACAACCCCCAGTACAAATGCCAGAGTCCTGTGTACCTGTCCCCTCACCCCACACGTATCTCAACACAGACCCCCTCAGACCATCACAGCCCTCCCCCCCCCATAGAAGCATGAAAGTTCCAAGTACATGTTCGATCACAACCCTGCATACTGTCACAGACAACTTCAGCTCACCACAGCCCCAGTACGTGTTCCGTCATACCTGTGTATGCCATCACAGACCCCTTCAGCCCACCATAAGCATCAGAGTACAATGCACATATCCTGCCACAGACCCCTTCAGCCCACGATAGCCCCCAGAGCAAGCGTCAGAGTCTAAAACGCACGTTCCTCTCAATGTACATCATGTATCCACCACAGACCCCTCGAGTCCACCACCGCCCCTGTAGAAGCAGCGGAGTTCCAAGTACATGGTCTAGCACCCATGCACGCCATGGCAGACACCTTCACTCCGGTTACCAGGTGAACCCATGCCATTATTAACACCGTTTCCTACTCCTAGGATTTTCTTAAACACCTTAATGCATTTTGGGAAAGCGAAGAATTGTCTCGTTTCCTCTCAAGCAACTTTACTAACACACCTGAAAACAGTGATTAGTAAAAGGAAAGCCCTGGACTGGAGCACGGTCCCGGATGACATGGAGTCATCTGGTAACCATTGCCCCTCACTATTTCCCGCACCAGAGCCCGAGTCTACTCTAACCAACCCAGCCCCCCTACAGTTCGAGTACAGCCCCCTACCTGAGACTGCAGCCCCTGCTTGTGGGTTCACCAGAGCCCCCTCCGTTGGGATTTTCAACTTCCAGCCCCATTGTAGGTCTACTCGGCGCTGCACCGCAAATGGGGTTCTCTTCTCGCTGACTGAAGGGGGTGCCTCGTGTCTCCGCGTCTTGCCCAAGACGCTGCAATTCTGTCAGGCTGGGGGTCTCGTTCAGACAGACCCACCTAGCTCCTTACCCGTGCTGCGGGTCTGTGCTCCCTGAAGGTCCCGCAGTGGGCGCCTGGTCTCTGCTGGAGTTGTGCGCACACGGCGGAGCTGGCTGGGGGGCTTGTTCACGTGTGCCGCCTCCTTCCAGTAATCAGCGCTTTCCGCTCGCAGGTGCGCGCTGCCTCTTGCCTCCAAAGCAGTTCTTTTCCCCGCCAGTGGCTCTGTGGCGGCCGCCTATGGGTGCCGGCCATTACCCCCACCCTCTGGTACTCTCCCAGTGCCAGTTGCGCCCCTCCCTTGCTTTCTTCCAGCAGCCACGCTGCAAACACCAGACCGCAGGGCACAGCAGCAAACATGAGGCGAGGCAAACTGCCACAAGCTTAAGTTATTATCACGCCTCCATGTCATCGGCTATTCCACACGCCTTTTTAATTTGAGAATTAATGGCATTCTTTTCGAACTGTTATGCAGCGCTACCCTTCACACAGAAGCCTTCGCAGCGCTGTAGCAATAACGCAAAACAAGGGAAAAGAAAGTTCTGCCATTTGTGAGACAGACTCCAGTCGGGTTCCTGGGATACCCAGAACTGACTTTATTCAGTGTGTCCCAAGATGGTGATAGACTTGGACGAATGGATGTTTGACAATTAAAATATCTCCATAAAAGTGACACCATAATGAGGAAAGTTGGGCTACCTATTTATTTTTTTACTTTTTAAACTTCCATACCAAACATTATATTTATGTACATGCCTCTGCTTGTTTAATAGCATTGCTTCAGGCCATCTAGGGTTTTTGTGAATATCGATTTTACAGACTTTTTTTTTCGTCTTCTTTCTAGAATATCGCGAAGACAATGCAACTTCCCTTTTGCTGCTTTAACATCTACCTTTTGCGCGTCGCCAGATGTTGGCGTGTGTTACATATGCGATTTGTTTTTCTTTCCCCATGATACAAATCTCAGAAATCTGGCGCTTGCCACGAGGCATTTAACGTATCTCCGTAATTGCAGTTCACGAACCTTAGAAACCGTGATATATGTCATCCCCCAAATACTTAGCACGTGACATTTGCAGACAGCCAAAGCAAACAGAGTCAGCGCGAGAAAGCAAGACAGGCTTGTGCACAATGGCCATGTGTTTTCAATTATCGCGCCCGCGTCTGGGCACGATAATTGCAAACAGATGGCGCCCGTGCGGGTAACCGCACGGAAAAGGCCATTGTGCACGAGCGTGTGGTCAGCTTTCAAAAGCCCCTTACATAAAGTCTCGCAGAGCAGCGCTTGCGCGCTACTCGAGGCTCGACCTAACAACAGCGATTAGCATTGAAATGGAAGCTTTTTTTTGTCTAGTTAGAAATATTGCTTCGGTGGGTTGATTTCACCTTATATCGCTATTTGTTTTATATTGGGAGTCACAGCCTAATTACCAGTATTTTTGTCTCACTCTGTTTTTTTAAAAATATTTATTCGCGCAAAGCACAAAGCTATATTTAAGGTTACTTTTTCCGCGTCACTTCTTCACTCTATTTAAACTCCACACCCCCCACTCTTATTGTCTCTCTCCTTCTCTTTCTCTCCCCTCTCTAATTCTCTCTCTACTTAATTAACTCTCCCCTCTCTATCTTTTTTAGCCTTTCATTCTCTCTCACCCCTTTATCTGTTTCACTTTCAAACTCCTTCATTCACTCTCTCTCCCCTTCTTTCTCTCTCTCTATCCCGCTCCACTCTTTATTCTATGTACACCCTTTCTCTCTCTTTCTCTCTCACCACCCTCTCTAATTGGGCATTATATCTTCACTCTATCTCTCACTCTGCAACACCACAGCATCACTCAGCATCACCACAGCATCACTCAGCGAAACCACAGCATCAATCAGAGCCAGCACAGCATCAATCAGAGCCAGCACAGCATCAATCAGAGCCAGCACAGCATCACTCAGCACCAACACATCTCTCAACTCCATCACAGCATCACTCAACGCCATCACAGCATCACTCAACGCCATCACAGCATCACTCAACGCCATCACAGCATCACTCAGCACAACAACAGCATCACTTAGCGCCACAACAGCATCACTCAGCGCCACCACAGCATTACTCAGCAGCACCACAACATCACTCAGCACCACCACAGGATGACTCAGCACCACCACAGGATGACTCAGCGCCACCACAGCATCACTCAGCGCCACCACAGCATCACTCAGGGCCACCACAGCATCACTCAGGGCCACCACAGCATCACTCAGCACCACCACAGCATCATTCAGCACCACCACAGCATCATTCAGCACCACCACAGCATCATTCAGCACCACCACAGCATCACTCAGGGTCACCACAGCATCACTCAGGGCACCACAGCATCACTCAGCGCCACCACAGCATCACTCAGCGCCACCACAGCATCGCTCAGCGCCGCCACAGCATCGCTCAGCGCCGCCACAGCATCGCTCAGCACCGCCACAGCATCGCTCAGCACTGCCACAGCATCGCTCAGCACCGCTACTGCATCGCTCAGCACCGCCACTGCATCGCACTCAGCGCTGCCACAGCATCGCTCAGCACCGCCACAGCATCGCTCAGCACCGCCACAGCATCGCTCAGCACCGCCACTGCATCGCTCCGCACCGCCACAGCATCGCTCAGCGCTGCCACAGCATCACTCAGCGCCGCCACAGCATCACTCAGCGCCACCACAGCATCACTCAGCGCCACCACAGCATCACTCAGCGCAACCACAGCATCACCACAGCATCACTCAGTGCCACAACAATATCACTCAGCACCACCACAGTATCACTCAGCGCCACCACAGCATCACTCAGCGTCACCACAGCATCACTCAGCGCCGCCACAGCATCACTCAGCGCCGCAACAGCATCACTCAGCGCCGCCACAGCATCACTCAGCGCCGCCACAGCATCGCTCAGCGCCGCCACAGCATCGCTCAGCGCCGCCACAGCATCGCTCAGCGCCGCCACAGCATCGCTCAGGGCGGCCACAGCATCGCTCAGCGCCACCACAGCATCGCTCAGCACCACCACAGCATCGCTCAGCACCACCACAGCATCGCTCAGCACCCACCACAGCATCACTCAGGGCCACCACAGCATCACTCAGGGCCACCACAGCATCACTCAGGGCCACCACAGCATCACTCAGCACCACCACAATATCACTCAGCACCACCACAGCATCACTCAGCGCCAAGACAATATCACTCAGCACCACCACAGCATCACTCAGCACCAAGACAATATCACTCCGCACCACCACAGCATCACTCAGCACCACAGCAGTATCACTCGGCAAGACCTGAGTATCATTCAGCATCACCTCAGCATCGTCTCCGCAACAGTCACCACCACCACCACTACCACCTCAGCATCACTCAGCACCACCTCAGCCTGCTCTCGGAATCTGGCATCTGTTGATTCTCCCTAGCGTCTGGCCGCTGCTAGTGTTATAATACAGGTACTAGTTCCCAACCTTCACCCTCCGATTGTTTATGCCCCCTCAAAAAAAAAGCTTTAACAAACAACCATTGCAATAGGCAGAAACAAGTTGCCAGCATTGCAAGAACAAAAGAAAACTGAGGAAATTTTTTATTGTAAATACTTTTTTAATATGGTCGTTCAGTTTTACATAATGCCTTCTTGGTCATATATAAAGTAACAAAAATGCTTCTGACACTTTTTTATTATAACTTTTCAGCATGCTGCACAGCAGCCACACTTCTCTACAGCACAGCTTGAAGACATTGGCAAAGTCAATAGCTCTGGCTAAACACTTATAAGGCCCCAAAGGCGAGACCTATTGGCTATGCCAATGCTTGTTCCTCTTGACCATGCCTTTATATCGATTGAGAATTTGGTGCCATTTCTGGGGCTGTGCTAAAACTGGAAGAGAATTTTACTTGTGAAATTCCTTTCACTATACTATCCCCACGGTGAAGGAAATCTGAGAATTCTTATTACTACTCGGCTCTAACGCATGGCCCAACGCTGCTGGACTGCAAGAGAACTAAGATGGTGGGTGTGAGGCACTCCACGTTATTCTCTTGTTGTTACAACGCTGGAAACTCCAGACACCCTCTCAAGCCTTTACTATGACAGTCACTTCTCTCTCTTTGCTGTCACCCTGCACTTTACTTTCAGTTTCTACCCTCCTCCATTCACTCTCACTTTTCTAGTCTCGTTTTTAGGTCTCGCCTAAGCAGCGCGCATGCGCTGCATAGGCAAAAAGACCTTTTGGAATCGCTTCGGCTTTTCAGCCAAAAACGTGCACGCGTTCCATTGCCTTCAATGGCAACGCGTGCACGTTTGGCGATTCACTTGCGGGAGCGAGCGGCGCCATATGGTAGCAATTATCGCTCCTGGCGCCGCTCGCTCCCGCAAGGGAAACGCTTTCACTTTTGCAGACAGTTTTTTTTTTTTACTGTGAGGCGCCCATGCTTGTTTACATTTGTATACATCTTCCGCCAGCACTTTTGACATTCTACGTGACTCTACGTTACCCCCCACGCGCCGGAACGTAACCCGAAGCTGTCTGAAGTGCCCTGCTCCGCTGCCTCTTGGGACGGGCTCGCGCTATACGAAAACCTGCAATTCAACGAATATAGACGCTTGCAATATGACTGCCATTGCTTGCTTTGTTACCTAGTTAGGTTATAATTTTCGGCACTAGACACCCCCCCCCCCACACACACACACACCTTTTCATGCAATAGCCTTAAATTTCACCATGAACGCTAGACACTCGGAAGCCTAGACGAAGGCACGGTGCTTCAATATTGTTTATGACCAGCCTTTGGTCTCGATGCAGTCAGAGCACCCAGGACCTCTTTCTTAAATCACGTATCCTGCAACCCCTCCAAACACAATATCAACATTTGAATGGTCCGGGCACACCATCTCCCTTTTATTTCGCTATCAAGTAACCTCCTTCAGGAAAGGAAAAAGCCCCCAATGTTTCTTATGATTAACAGTTTTTATAACTGAGTCGCTCAGTCTTCCAGCAGCAGAGCAGATAACGGCAAAATCAATTTTTATCGCTCCTCTGGTTTTAACGGTCCCTTAAAATATAACAGCAAATCATTGAGGAATTCATTATGCCCTTTTTTTGGTAATTTTATTTAATTTGAAATGTAAAATTCAAAGACCCCGGGCAGGTGATCAGAAATTGCAGGGTGGCCATAATGCGGGCTGTGAGTAATTGCATTGCGTGCTGGGATTTATGGGCCCCGGGACAGTGGGTTTGCCCTTGTGTAGCCAATCGTAATGGAGCGTTTCAATCCGAGTCTTAGGCAGAATGGCCAGCCGGGGATTCATCGATCATCACGAGTACCGGTATCACTGCTGGAGCAATTATCGGAGGGGGTGGGGGGGTGAGGCAGCTGAGTGCCCAGCACCGATGCCAGCACAAGTGGAAAGGGTTGAGGGTTTAAAGGAGCTAGGGATGACTACATTCCAACACACTCCATGGCTGGTCCTTCCAAGATGTGCTCAAACCTGTTCACGCGCCACCTTGGGTTTTGCGTTAGATGTTAGCTGATGACCATCTGGCTGCCCATGACGTCTGGCATTTAATTATGATTGATTTCTGAATCTCTCAGTTGTGTATGCCCTCTGTCGCCGGTACCTGGAATGAAAGCCCTTTCACTATCTGTGATGTCACATTCACTCATTCATTACCCACACCTTTTTCACCTCTAGACGGGCCTTAGTACTCCGAGTTGACCTCTGTATTTGCTTCGAGATATTCTGTCTGTAACGCTCTCAAACCTATCTAGTGTTCACTTTCCACTCCCAAGACCCTGGTGTTTTCATCTTCGTCCACTTCACCCTCTGCCCACATCAGCACCAAGTATGTGGTGGGGGGCATCCCCTAGTCATAGATTAGGCACTGCAAAGGAAGTGCTATAGAACAGTGTTTTGTTCCAACTCCTGATCTGGCACAGAAGGTTTGGGCAAGGAAATAGTTCCTTAACATCTCCCGTTCCAGAAATGTAGCTTTTGCACTATCCTCTGATTTAAAAAAATACTCTGCTCACTTGTGTGGCTCAGAATATATTACTTGTTTTCTGGGTATTTGAGCAGAACATTTGGAAGGGGGTACGACTAGCTTGAAAATGGTTGGGCCCCTTCTTCGATGCCGCAGATGAGTGAAAGGGAAGTGGGCTCCTCCCACTAAGGGTATGAAAGCAATACCTGTCTTCCCTGCTCTCCCCATAAGTTACAAGAGAGTCAGAGCATCTAGACTGACATTGATGACAATGACATTGAGCCACAGTGGCAGCTCCTAACAATTTGAACCGGTGCAGCTAGGATCGCAAGGTGCCCAGTGCAGCCACATTGCAGAAGAACGGTGCGCATGCATTCAAAACCTTTTGGAAAAGAATGGCACATCTCTGCCTAACTTGAGCATATTTTACTTAGGAGGTGGCTGGATTGTTCCAAATAACATTGATGTAATAGGTCACAGTTACTGTTAAATGAAAAACCAAAGAATCAACACAAAGTTCATAAATTGTCTATGGCCTTAAAACTGTAGTTTATTTCTTTGCAGTAGGTAAATATCCACCTTTCACCCTGAAATCAACACTGCATTGATTTAATTCTGCAATCTTGCATAAGATGTTCTCTTTAGACCTCCTCAACATGACAAGTCGATGTCTCGCTATTGTGTAACACCACTTTGTTTTCACCAGTGTAAGTTTAGAAGTCACTCATTCAACATTTGTTGTGGCCGTACCGTAAGGCCCTCTCGGAGAATATGGCGAGTCATTCGGCTTCTAAATGGCGTAGAAGACAGACAGCTGTTTAAAGCATGCATGTGAGAAATCTGCTATATATGATAGTTTATAGGTGGTAAAGAGAATTTGATCATAATTCAGCCACTTTGCGTAAGCTTCTCTGTCTGCCTGCCTGAAAGACTTTCCTTTAAAGCTATGGCCGTTGTCCGTTCACTGGAATGCTCACAGTTTTACAGTGCAAAAATGCTAACTTTACTCTGCAGCATGGGTACTGAGATATGCCAGCAAAAATCTTTTGACAATTCCTCTATTCAGACTTATGAGAGTGTGCATCTCTGCTTTCTCTGCAGCTGTAATTCCTTACTGCCACCTCCACTCCTTAGGACTAAATCAAGCTTAACACACTTTTGTGAGAATTTAAAGATAGGGGTTTCCTTTCTATAGTCAGCAAATCTACTAAACTCGTCATGTTCTCGCTTACCTGCATCGCTATGAAGCTCCGGCTTAACATGTTCTGAATAAGCAAAAATAACATAACCTAGGATTGGCAATCTAGGTTTCTGGTCTACATCTGCAACTTCTTTTTCACCACTTGTTAGGTTTCTGCGAAGGATGCTTACTGTGAGGTGTATTAATCTGTAGCGTCTATGCTCCACCCTCGCATGGCCTTATTGCTTGTTCTTCTGTCTGCTTTTCTCTTGTATCGCTCTTTCAATTGGTCAGTTCTGTTCTTCTCCTGAGTGTGCTTTGTCTCCTCGTCACCCCTCCCCCAGAACAAGCTTCTTTCACATCGGCTGACGTTCAGAGATACACACAGGATTACACAATGCAAGCATAGGCCACACCACGCCCTCCAGTTGGAATCTTTTGAGAAGCCTTTGCATCAACAGCAACAAAGACATCTTAAACAAGCATTGGCATAGCCAATAGGTCTCGCCTTTGGGACCTTATAAGTGTTTAGCCATGCAACAGTTGATGTTGTTGCACCAAGGATATTATGCTGCATAACTAAATACTTATAAGGTCCCAAAAGCGAGACCTATTGGCTATGCCAATGCTTGTTTCCTCCTGCCTCTCCTCTCTCCATGTTGCCCCTCCTTTGTTTTCCCCTCCTTCATCCATCTACTTCCCTAGCTTCCTTTTCATTTCCCATTTATATCATTCCGCTCTTCTTTACCTCATACTGTCTCTCCCTTTCACTCTCTCACTCATTTTCTCAGTTTTTCTCCCTGGGCTGCCACAACACTGTGTAACTGCCCAAAGCTGGCTTGTTAAGTTATTTGCAGTGTGCTCTCTGCCTACTGTGGCTAAGTGGAGATGTACCTTGTATCGCCCTATACCACTCTAATCAAAGTTGAAAAGCTGTGTTCTCCATCCCGTGGAGAACGCATTCAAACATTTTCGTTATGAAGTATTGTCCAAGCATTAAAACAAAGCTTACTTGCCCAGCTGGGCATGATTATCCACCATCTGCTCTGGAAAACTGTATCTCAAGGCGCACCACCAACCAGCGCAGCTCACTGCATCTGTTCCTCAGAGCGCTAAGTGGCAATGTGACAAGAGGGGCAAGTGTCGATCTTGAGAAGCACTGGAAGCTGCCCTGCCTCCAAGTGTAATAATATGTAAAGGGATAATATGTATAATCTTGAGCAATATTCATTACTAAAAGGAGACCTAGGCCACATCTAATCATGCTTCTTGAGAACCATGATATTAATCCTGGGAGATTTTATATGTAACTAAAACCGTATCAAAAAGAAGCGTATTCGGGGTATCTACTGAGAGCATTTTAGATACCATCTGCTGTTTTCCCCCTGTGTCAAAAGTCCAAATTATCTATGAAAATGCAAAGAGTATTAGAGAGTTGGAGTTTTGTTTGCCTAAATGGCCGTTTCAGTTCTGATAAATCTGCTAACCGGACCTTCAGTCATGGTAATCTGATTGGGCCTATAGATTACATCGTCACCCAAGCCTGCCTGTTATTCCCTCTGTTTGAGGATTTTCAAGTTCTCACGCTTCAAATTAGTGAATACTTCCCCTTAAGAGAGAAACTTACAACAAAAATGTCACAAAGAGATGTAGTTATGCCTTTGGACATTGATTTCCCAAGGCGTCTTTCCACTCAAATAAGTGCACAGCGTATACAGCTCCTGGTGGACCTAGAAAAACATTTTGAACCAAATGTTTTGCAGTCACCTGATGGGGACCCAGTAAATAAGTATGTCAATACCATAAGACCACTAGTTAAAGGCTTGACTAATGATTGGCAGAAGAAATCTGTAGAAGTTAAGTCCTCTTGTTCTAAAGGTCAAAAAAGATCAGATGGTTTGTCATGGAATGTCAAAAGCTGTTTTTTTGTTTTTTAAGGAATTACAGAGATGTAAGAGGCACACCAAGGAAAGCCCTATTTATTGTGAATTGCTTAAACAGTATAAGCTAGAATTAAACGTAATAAGGTATTATATTATAAGGAAAATTGGGAGGAAATGTCTGTAGTTATGGGAAAGGATGTTCAAAATATTTGGAAATTGGTAAGATCCGGCTCCCATGGTTATGATAAAAGGAGGACGGTTTGGTCACTGAGGAATTAGTGGTGGAGTATATAACATCCCTTTATAAGGGAAAGGTAGATATTGCCCCCAGGTCCACAGTTATATGGAAAAATTTGGTCCTAGCACTCTTTTCAGTAACATTAGTAAAAGATGCAGTCACCAAAATTAGGCTTACTAAATCATCAGGGCCTGATAATCTTCCGGCGACTATATTAAAATCCAATATGGACCGGTGGGCAAAATTTCTTTCAGAGACATATAAATCATTTACATTAACAGGTGCATAACCTTCTGTATGAAAAGGTGCAATCATTAAGCCCATACAGAAAAAGGATGATCCAATGGATCTAAAAAATTATCGTCTTATTAGTCTAATTGATGTGGGGGCAAAGATACATGTGAACATTTTGCTTCAAAGTCTGAAAAACTGGATCGAAGAGAAGAGTTTGATCCCAGTAGAATGCAGTGGTTGTAAAGAAGGTCACTCAACTATAGATCATTGTTTTAGCCTTTGAGCGATTGTACGTAAATCATTGGAAGGGGGGGGCGCGCTTGATACTTTGTTGATTTTCGATCTGCACTTGATCTGGTAAACTGTGGAATCTTGTGGTCAAAATGATAAATCATGAATATCCCGGGTGGTATTGCATGGATTTTGAAAGAACTCCATATGAATAATTTGGCCAGAGTAATTGTGGATCAATGGGGGTGCCTGTCAAGTAAGATAGGCATGGAGAATGGTTTGCCGCAGGGGTGTGTGTTGGCCCCAACCCTATTTGCATTCTATTTAGCTGACCTACTAGAAACATAAAGGGCTACACATTAATTTTCGCCTAAAATGGGGAACTGCCACATCCCATGCCTTCTGTGTGCTGATAATTTAGTAATATTGGACAGGACTTCTGTGTGACTCAAAAGGAAATTAGCGGAATTTAATACATTTTGTCAATGTAGTGATCTAAAAATCAACTTCTATAAGACCAAAATGATGACATTTGATAGTAAGCAAGTTGGGAGTGGATGGTCCATAGATGATACTCTGGTTGAGGAAGTAACTGAATATAAATATTTAAGGATGACCTTCAATAGATTTCTTTCTTGGAATTTGCAAATTGGTTCTCTGAAATCTAAAGCATTTTCAACCATCGGAGGCTTGAAAATATTTAAAAATGATTATGATGGCCCTTTGCACCATCCAGTCCTTCCTACTTATAGTGCACTGGTTTACCCGCAATTCTTGTATGGGGTGGAGGAGGTCCTGGGTCTGAGTGGTCACCGAGATTGAGAAAAGATGGAGGGACTTTGTTTAAAGAATCTTAAGTCTCTCCTGAAATGTGTTATGGCCAAAGCAATCAGAATGGAATCTGGTTTGAATTCTTGGTCATCTACTGCTCTTGTTCGCTCTGAGATTTTGGGTCAAATTGACTATGCCTGAGGATCCCAAAGTAGCAACATTATGTGGAGATGAAATAATTAAAATTTAATTTGGATGGGCAAAAGAAGTTAATAGGCTACTGCAAAATGTGACAAAAATCCTTAAATAAATAATTATAATGTTGTCCATCCCACAGCTCTCTCAAGAAAAGAATGGAAGAAGCAGGCGGGGTTGGTTGGGAGAAAAAAATTCTTTGGGTATATGAGACGAAAGCCTTCAGTAATTGATCTATGTGAATCCTGGGAATCCATTTCCACCTTTGAGTATCTTCAAGGTTTGCCCAGTCGAGCAATGCGCAACATAATCTTAAGGTTTTGGATTGGTCTCCACCCTCTCCAATCCCACCATTCTGGGATAGCATCCTTTAAGAATTTAGAAGGATAGTGTGGTTGTGGGCTGAAAATGAAAATATATAATGTTCATACTGCATTAGATTGCCTTTACTTTTTAAGTACGCGCCGTAAATGTTTAGCACCTTTTTTTTTAAAGTACTATTTAAGAATGAGATCGTCAGCTTGAGTTTTTCTAATGCAATATATTGATGCAGCATGTTAATTGGCTCGATTTTTCAAGGTTTTAAATTATTTTGTACCTGTGCTAAGTGTTTGATAATTGCTTTTAGATGTTATATGGTGGTATTCTTGTTTGCACACTCTCTCTCTCTCTATATATATATATATATATTGTTCAACATGCGAGTTTTGCACAATTGATGTATGTTAAGATAATATCCAATTCTTTTAAAAATTGCAGACATGTCGAAAAACTATAAAATGATTTTATATACATTTTTTTATCATGATATAATCACATAATATTTAATTATATATGTATTTATTTATCCATCTATTGTAAACATGATAAGGTGGAATTGTAATATTGAACCATAGTTTATACAAATGTATGACATAAATGCATTTATGCAGATATTAAGAAGCACATGCTCTTTCTAAAAAGAATTTGACAATTTCAGGATATGCCCCATGACAATTAAGTCAACAGCAAAGCCTAAATGTATAACCGAATAGAGCACGTTGATCAAGAAAACAGACTATGAGGAACTTAGCACTATAGTATGTTATCTATGTTCATTGATCACATGACACGGGGAAAGCAAAAACAAAAGTATAAAATAGTAGGCGGACTGCGTATCCGCATGTGAACAAGGACACTTGGTTGTCCGAAACGCGTCATATGGCTATGCAAATAAAGACCTGATTCTGCCACAATATATTGGAGTCCGTGACTCTCTCTTTGCCGGCTGGGAAGTGGGGAGAGCCGAAAAACTTGTTTGAATATATATATATATATATATATATATATATATATATATATATATAAAAAAATATATATATATATAGTCCAACAACCCTTTCAAAGGTGAAAAGATCAAAGCCCACGCAGATCTCCAAGGAACCTTTGTTTATTCCAGCATATGCAGTTATGGCATGACGCGTTTCGGAATGAATTCCCTTTATCAAATGCCACTGCCGTCTTTGTTCACTCAAATCCACAATTTAAATAAGAGCGCCTCTTCTCGCATTGGCTGTGACGCTCTTATAGGCAAGGGAGGAGACTATGTCACGGGACTCGGTGATCCGAGTCCAATCCGCTGCAGGCATTCTGGCGTAAGTACTGCCCCAGTGGGCGGTGCCTGCAGCGCTGCCTTCCTTGCCGCGATGTTTTCTGTGGAGGGAATGCGGGTTTCTCGGATCGTCACCCCACCATACGTATCTCTCCGGTAGCTGAACACGCAATACTTAAGTAAGTTTGCATGCTGACTGTGCAGTCACTGTCCTGAATACCAGCATACAACCGTTGAGCAGTATGGCGGTCCAGCGGTTCCCAAAGATTTTGAGAAAAGTCCAAATTATTGCCACTAATATCCGCTGAACTACTTGGGGGTGGGGGCTTTAAGGTGCTCGTGGCCGCCCTATACATAAAGTCCAACAACCCTTTCAAACGTGAAAAGATCAAAGCCCACGCAGATCTCCAAGGAACCTTTCTTTATTCCAGCATATGTAGTTATGGCATGACGCGTTTTGGAATGAATTCCCTTTATCAAATGCCACTGCCGTCTTTATTCACTCAAATCCACAATTTAAATAAGAGCGCCTCTTCTCGCATTGGCTGTGACGCTCTTATAGGCAAGGGAGGAAACGATGTCACGGGACTCGGTGATCCGAGTCCAATCCGCTGCAGGCATTCTGGCGTAAGTACTGCCCCAGTGGGCGGTGCCTGCAGCGCTGCCTTCCTTGCCGCAATGTTTTCTGTGGAGGGAATGCGGGTTTCTCGGATCGTCACCCCACCATACGTATCTCTCCGGTAGCTGAACACGCAATACTTAAGTAAGTTTGCATGCTGACTGTGAAGTCACTGTCCTGAATACCAGCATACAACCGTTGAGCGGTATGGCGGTCCAGCAGTTCCCAAAGATTTTAAGAAAAGTCCAAATTATTGCCACTAATATCCGCCGAACTACTTGGGGGTGGAGGCTTTAAGGTGCTCGTGGCCGCCCTATACATAAAGTCCAACAACCCTTTCAAACGTGAAAAGATCAAAGCCCACGCTGATCTCCAAGGAACCTTTCTTTATTCCAGCATATATATATATATATATATCCTTAGACTGGCGATAATAGTTATGACCATGTTTCCATAGGAAAAGCATTTTTTGACTTGCCTTTGGGGCCGTTTGCTGAATCTTCACGAAATTTCCCCCAAAAAGTGCCACGGTGAATCTTGTTCTGCATGGAAAGTTTTGGGGTGATCCGTCAAGCGGAGGACGAGAAAAGGGGGCGGGGGTAAAAAAAGTGCCTATTTCCATGTTTATTTCCATAGGAGGTTTCAACATGACCACAGCCCGAACTGCTGGAAGGAATTACAACAAATTTGTCAGGAAGGTACATTTTGGTCGCAGATCACACTTTCAGTAATACGGTGTAAATCTATTCAGTAGTTAAGACATTTAAGGAAAAGCAAATAAGGATATCTGTGGCCAATTCGTGATGACTTCGTGAATGGGCAAACCAAAAGGAAGGCTGTGATTGGCTGCCCGCAACCTGAGCAGAGCGTTGCGGCTGCCATTTTACCTCATCGCAACAGTCCCCAGGGCTGAAACCAAATGGCAGAAAGTGGCCTAAGGGGTCACGTTACATGTGTCCTGACCCAATGCTAAGAATATAGGGGTGTTTGAGGAACCCCTTATGAGTATAATCTGTCAGAAAAAAAGTTTTTTTGTCCCACTCACGATATTCGCGATTTCGCCATGACCGTCAGCGCTGCCCCTATGTAACGTCACGACGAATTTGCGACGATTAAAAAAAATTAGAAAAAAAAATTGTTAATAATCAACTGAAACAAATAATGAGTGACTCAGACAAATACATAAATGAGTGGTCCATTATGCAAGTATAGGGCATAATATGTAGACATTTCAGACTAACAAAATATTAAGTAATTCCCAGTAGAAAGTAACACAGGTGAGTACAGAAAGTCCTGAAGTCAGTTGACTGTTTTTCTGTTTAAAAAAAAAAAAAGATTCTATTCACTCTTCATGTTCATTTTAGAAAACTTAAACCTCGACATGAAGCATTTACAAATATAAAGATAGCACAAGCCCTAGGAAAAGCTCCACTTAATAAAAATGGAAACAAATCTATCTTCAAAGCTGCACATATAGAAATCATAAATGTTTCACTGTAAAAATCCATATTAACAAAAAAAGCTGAAATCCTTAACAGAAGGGAATACATGATAAATACATTCAAGTAAAATCTGAACTTCGCTTACTGTGACGAATGTTTTCTAAATTGACATCTCCTTGTAAAAGCAGAGACTATGGTTTTGTTTTTTAAATATACTAAGTATGGAAATGTTCAAAAACAAACACACCACTGAGACACCCACTTGTACACCCATAAACTCACTAACATACTCACCCAAAGCACCACATGTACTTCCACTCACAGACACACACAGGCTCTGACACAACCAGTCACAAATCCACGCAGGCATTCACACAGTCACTCATAGACCCAACCACTCATAGACCACCTGAGATAGCTACTGACACACTCCCACTCCCACTCAGAGAGCCACACACACACACTTATACACCCACTAACAGACCCAAACAGGTGCTCACAAATCCACTGTGAAACATTACAGGTTACATTTAAAGAACATTTTTTAGAAAAAACATTGAAATACACTGAAGGAACCACAGGTTACAGGGATGTTATAGTTAGAAAATACAGTTTAAAAAACCTTAAAAAATCACTGAAAAAAATGAAGGTTACAGGGACGTTATAGTTAGGCTCAGATTTTACATGCACAAAACCATAGAAATGCAGTTGTTATAGTTACCCGAGCTAACTATAACTTACGCCCCCGCAATGCACTGCTTATGACCTCACATATTACATCATGCATGACCTGGTCAGTGACATCACTGATGGCATCATCCACAGAACCACTCACACTCACTCAGACTGCCATATAGCCTCTCATATACCCACTTAACTACTCACATGTCCATTCACAGACCCACACAACTACTCACACACCCACCCACTCACTCATCCATAGAGCCATTCACATACCCACTCGCTCTCCCATATGGCCACTGACATACCCACTCGATCACTCATACAGCCTCACACACCCACTCACTCACACAGCCACTCACACCATCAGGCACTCACCAATACAGCCACTCACACACCCACTCGCTCACCCATACAGCCACTCTCAAAGTCACTCACACATCCATACAGTGCTACTCACACAGCCACTCGCTCACCCATACAGCCACTCACACACCAATTTACTAACCAATACTCACTCATATTCTCACACACCTACTCACTCACTCATACAGCCACTGACACAGCACTAACTCTCCCATACAGCTACTCACACAACCAGTCACCCATACAGCCAGTCACACAGTTACTCACACACCCTTACAGACACTCAAACACCCACTCACACACGGATACACGCAGCTACTCATATAATATGTTAGAAATAGTCTCACTCATTAGTAGTACAAAAAGTATATTAATTTAACTATTGTAGTACCTTACTATATATCTATAATATTTATAAGCTTTTCGAAATGCTCACAATCACTGGATGATGTTATCAGTAATGTCATCAGTGATATCATTTGAGATGTCATCAGTGATGTCACTGACCATGTCATGAGTGATTTAATATGTGAGGTCATAGGACGTGCATTGCGGGGGCGTAAGTTATAGATAGCTCAGGCTACTATAACTGCTGAATTTCTATGGTTTTGCACGTATAAAATCTGAGCCTAACTATAACGTCCCTGTAACCTCTGTTTTTTTCAGTGAATTTCTATGTTTTTTAAAATTCTGTTTCCTAACTATAATGTCCCTGTAACCTTTGTTTTTTTCAGTGAATATATATGTATATATCTCGAATGAACTTCAAACCTGATGTAGAATTGATGTTACTCATTTTTGGAATTGTGGTCTATTTTTTGAGGGGCTAGTGCTGATCTTTAAGACATTTTGAATGTTTTGGTGGTTTTTACGTTTGTCACTATGGTATTGCACTTTCATGAACATGTTGCATGGAATTCGATTGGTCTCCACACTGTTGGGATCATTGAGGGAGATCTTTTTAATTGGTCCATGTGAACTACTGGAGCCTCATGACAAATAATGATGCAATTATGAATGCTGAATTGGCACAATAAAGTGATTACTGTGATGAGTAGACATTGAAAATTACATCTATGGGTTTGCACTTTAAGCATTTCTGCATATCTCATAAACAATTCTGCTCTAGATATTGATTCATCACTGTGAAGAATAGTGGAGCTTTGTGACAAATAGTGATGCAATTATGTATATGGAATTGACACAGTAAGTGATTATTGTGATAAGTAGACAATGTGAATTACGTCTATAGGTTTGCACTTGAAGCATTTTTGCACATTCTGTTATACACAGCATAAAATTCTGCTCTAGATATTGATTCATCACTGTGAAGACTAGCCTCATACTCTATCAATTGTACTTTAGGGTTTTTGCACATTATACTACTACACCATGGTCTTATGCCTAGGATTTTGAATGAGCTATGTGAAAAATAGATCAATAATTAGCTAATTGTGCCATCTATGTGAACTGTTGACACTAACTGCCAGTAATTATGTATATTATAATATTTATTTGATCCATTACGGTAAAAAATGGACATCGAGAAAGATATCCACACGTTTGCACTTTAAGCTATTTTGCACAATTCTATCATAAGTAGTATTATTGTTTATATTTTAGAGATCGATGCACTTTAGCAAGTTTGCACATTATAACATGTAATCTTATCGCATATGTGTGATAGCTTGATTGACCTTTTGGCTAAACAGATCCGTATTTGGCTATTAATATCGCAGGGGTTTTTGTACAACTTTAATATATGAAATATGTGGTTTCAATGGTCTTAACATGTTTTAGCAGTTTAGCACTCAAATGGCTGATCAGACACGCATGGGGCAATATGTGATCACTAATGTACTAGAAGTATGGGCCATAGACGGTATCACTTGATGGAATTGAAAAACATCTTCCACATTAGATAGACAACTGACTAGAGTGATGATTCTATCAGTCACATGTTTACTAGGATATCACCATAAAAATTGGACCTATAATGCGATGCTCAGTTGAATCTCATTGTTCACATTTCAAACGGCGCAACTTTGCATATGTCATGGCAGATAGGTTGAGTCACGATATGAGTAGAGTAGCGGTCTAGCTTTCTAAAACAGGGGCAGTGCAATGGACTGTTTTATAATCACCTGGTTTGGGGACTCAGGGTTGCCTATTTGAAGGCGTAAGCTGAAATGCTTTACTCTTGGGAATCAGTATCTGAATATTTGTTGTGATGATCATACTCGATTTTTGACCAAGCAAACAAATGGGTCCTGGATGATCTTCACATCTCCAACTGGGATAAGGCCCTTACACACAATGAAAAGCATCAGTTAGATAGGGCTATGAGTTATGATCAGATCCTAGTTAAACACATTGTGATGTATTGCTCAGATAACCTCGTGTTTTAAGGTCTACTCAGTCCCCCACCCCCTGCGCCTTGCAAAGCAAAAACAAACAACCCCCACTTGCTGTATTGAGGAAATGGTTGAAGGTGGAGGCATGCTAAATTTTTTCTTGACTGGCCACGGGAAGACTTTTTAAGTGGTAGCAAGGGTGATTGAATACATCAGTGGATAAGAAACTAAACGCCAAAAGAAATCACAGCTGATTAAAATGTTTGCCAGGCCCCGAAAAATCATAAAAATGTTACCAGACCTGCAGGTCAAGTGATTGAATAATCTTCTTGATCTAACTATAATGCTCTTGAAGCATAAACTGTTCTCAAATTGTGTGATCTCATTACCTGATTTCAGTCATGGCCGCACAGTTCCTACCGCAGATAGCATATGGCTTGAAAATTATCGACGGAAAAGAAGCGCCCTGCTAAACTTGTTACAGTCAAACGTTTATAAACGTAAAAAAAAAAATTCACTTACCTGGCTGCCAGCCGCCGCCTCTCTTCCGTCCTCTTCTGTTGACGCACGGACGCACACAGGCTCCTAGACTTCCCTAGCCAATCATGACGCTGCTGTCACCAGCATGACAGCAGCATTTTGATTGGTCCGGATGGCCTGGTTCGGCGCTCTGACAGGGAGTGGGAGCTTTGCATGTTCTCCACCCGGCTGTGTAATACAGCCTGGTGGAGAAATGCTAAGTGCGCATGTCTGTTTGGTCGGCCCAAGACGGCCGGCCAAACCATCGTGCGCACTTAAGTGCACCAACCACTCCTCCCCCTGCTGGCTGTGACGACAGCCCCGCCCCGCCTCATAAGGTTAACAAAACTGCCTCGGTATGGAAAAATAAAATGATAATAACATTGTGTTATTATCATTTTATTTTTCCTTTTTGCACTGCTCCAAGAGCAGTTGGGCGGTGCTTCTCCGGCTTAGCGGAGCAGCTGCCGCTGCATCACACCATCTTTTAAAACCTCAGGCATATCTGACTACTCATTTTTCACTTGCATTAAAACATTAGTTCATGTTTTTTTTCCTTGGGGCAGTTTGACTCGGTTGGCACTCATGTGGCTACTAATAAGAGAAGATAATCCTCAATTTTGCACATGCCCATCCCTCTTGGAATTAAGAAGGACGCTACTTAGATCAAACGAGAGGAAAGGAGACCTAATGCTTTTGGAATGCCTGTACATAAAGTGACCTCAATGAAAGATGATGGTCTTGCACCAAAAGAGGCAAGCTGACAAGTATGTTTACCAGTGAAAACTCTTGATGTGAGATTTCTCCGCCATGTAGGTTTAATTTCTGCTTTGCTGTTTGAAATAGAGTTGCGAGTGCAGCGATGATGTCTGCTATTGGTGTATCTGTGACAAGTGAGTGGATCAAAGATGTGCTCCAGTTATGTAGTAGCAAGGGGGAAGCTAAATGTAAGTGAATAGAAACAGCCATGTCTTCAGTGAAAGGCTGGGTGTTTGTGAAGATTTCTTATCTGAGTATGTAGCGAGTTTCAAAGTTGATCATTTGTGGCTGAGAAGGTTGAGCACCCCAAATCTGAGATTTGTTGTACATTGGGATTTCAAATCTGAGGTGCAGTTTAGAGTTGAGACATCGTCTGGGGCAAATTTTCCTCTTGAGGAACAAAGGTACTGTTTCTGTACGTCAAAATGGGTCCTGGAGGGGGTGTAGAATAAGACTCATGTAAATAAAAGCTGGTGTATGGTGTGGACTCCTGGAGGAAGGAGTCTTGCTCCATTGTTTGTGATCTGTTGCATCCTATAAAGAACTATTTGGGCCCATCAAGGTTGAGTAGATTTGCTTATTCCAGCTGGGGGAGCACAATCACCTGACCCTAGCGAGGAAAGCTTAGGATTTAAGCTTTTCCTTGAGGTTCTAATTTGAAGAAAGGAAGTTTTAATTTTTGAAAATGAGGTTACTTTGGTGCCTGAGGGTGAGCTTGGAGCCCATATTCACTTCATGACTTTTCATTGGGTGCTGGAGAGCGGGGTTCGCTGAGTTCCATGGGACTCATAACTGTGGGCATCATTTGATTTGGTGATGTGCAAGTCAGGTAATTTAATCTTCAGGGTTTCCGATCTCAGATGGTTTATTGTTATCCAGTCAAAGATCCGAGTGGCAAACAGCCTGCAGCTGAACGGATTTTATGTCAGCAAGATCTGAGAAAATTTTGCATAGGTGTATCAGGATAAGCAAAATAATTCAGTGGTTGAGATGATCTATTATGAACTACCAAATGCTGCAGTGAGATCCTGAACAATAACGGCATCTGCATTGTTCTTGTTGAGTTTGGACTCCATAGTTCTCCCATTTTGCAGTGACTTAGGACACTTTCCCAAAGCATGCATTGAAAACACATCAACCAGGAGTTCCTGATCCTCAATGCAGTTGTTGAATTGGATGAATGCAGTTCTTTCTTTCAATCCTTTTACTCTGGAATGGTCCATTGGCAATCAGTCTACAGTTGCCCTGGTGGTTTGGATCAAGTGTGGACCTCTCCAAAGTGGGTTGAGGTAGGAGGCCTTCAACTCTTCTGTTATGTTCCTTCAAGGAAAGCTTCATTGACCATGGTTTGTGCTGTCGAGGCAATGGGAAACTGAGAGAAGCTGCTTGAAAATTGCTGTTGGGCAGAGTTAGTTGGGGATCCTGATATGCAACTGGAGGTAGCAAGTATTAGGAAGTAGATATTTGTTTGCTAGGAAAAGGAACTGAACATGGTGAAGGTTGAATATATAAAGAAAGCCAAATAAAATGTGTTTGTTGTTGTCCAGTCTTGCCAGTGTTTTTGGCATTGTGAAAGTCATGATGAACAATCTTGTCAAAGTGGGCACCAAGCTTGTTGCACAACTTGAACTCAATCTGTGGCAGACCCTGTTCGGGAGGTGGCGGGGTGGGGCAGGGCAGACAGTAGCTAGTGGGCCTCAATTGCGGTGGTTGAGGTAGCTTGCAACAGGGGTTCTGTAGTCCATCCTACTATGGCTCAGCGAGCTAGGTCAAGTAAAATACTTTCCGAACTTGACTCTCATGGTAGCGAGCACGAACATTCAAAGGCTTCTCTGGGAGGTAGTGTCATATCAAGAACTCAGAAATCAAGAGTGAGCCAACAGTAATGTAACGTCCAGCACAGTGCTTATCGTTTTATAAATCAAACAGGGGTGGCTCCTCCATTAGGGCAGAGGAGCGTTGCCCCACTGCTTTCTCGCAGTGCGAGAAGCAGAAACATAAAATGATATTTTAAATGCCATTTTATGTTTCTGCTTCTCGCGCTGCGAGAAAGCAGAAGGCAGGGTATGCCTGGTTGGGGGCGGGCGGGAGGGTGTGCCTGGTTGGGGGCGGGTGAGTGGGCAGGTCGGGGAGGAGTGGCTTGCCCACTGTTGTGGGCCCTGACTGTTTTGTCGGCCCTCTGGGGCCGTCCAAACCAGTCATGCGCACTCTACATTTTCTCTATGTAGGCTGCATGCAGCCTACATAGAGAAAATGGCCTCCCTACAGGCGCCCGGCTGGGCGCTGTCCGCACCAATCACAACGCTACCATTGCAGCATTATGATTGGCTTAGGGAAGGGGAGGGAGGATGCGTGCTTCCTGTTCCAGGAAACGGGACCTGGTCAGGAGCGGAGGCGGCGTGGGACCCGGTAAGGTAAGTTTTTAAAATTTTGTTTTACCCTAACGCGCCCCCTCCCCCGCGTGACCACCCCCACCCGCGAGTCATGCGAGCCGTGACTGAAATCAAAGTACTTTAATTTTGCAGCGAGACAAAATACAGTTCAATAGGAATCGCAGTTACAGGGTTGTAATCTCAATTACAATCTTCACTAAGGTGCTACATTCCCTCTCATTACCCTCTCCCCATTGAAAGAAATCTCCATCTGCGGTCCCTTGGGATGATGCAGACATTGGAATCAATCAGGTCCAGGTGCAGCTCACGTCAGTGAATCCAACTGTTCACACGTGCAACTCAGTTCAACAGTTTTCACCCCAGACGTACAATTGGGCAAAAGAACTTGAGTCTTTGCACCAGATTTCTCTGTGCTCGCTTTAGTCCCTTATTATGTTGGCAGGTTAATCCCCGCTTTACCTACTCAATGGTTGTTGCAGATTTTGTGGGGAGGCGGTCACAGCTTGCATCAGCTCTCTTCACTGCAATAACTCTTCTCTGCGGGGCCTTCGCCCGCGAGCTCTTTTTGGGACAGTAATTGCTAGATTGAGTCGTCACTGCAGATCCTCCAGGCAGGGTGCAGACAGGTGCCTAGACATAGCAGTTGCAACCTCCTTAAGTACAAAAAAAAATATTACTAAAAGATAGGGTATGGGAGCAAAGGGATGTAGGATGGAAGCATGATGAGTTTGAATCTGGAATTTCCCGAGATCCCCTTTACCAGGTTGCATGTCGCACCCTCCCCCCCATACCCTGTCATCAAGTTGTTCTTGGACATCATTTTCCTTCATTAGTCTGACTTTTCATTGGTGTTTTTTTCCAATCTGCCTTAAAGGCTTTATAAGTCTGAGATATCAGTTGCTCTCCAGAGCCCAACTGCAGCATTACTTCAAGGGTACAGATTTGGGCGGGCGCAACCGAAAAAAACAGTCCAAGTCTCTCTGGAAAACTTGCCATTCTTTCTCATGGAATAGGCCAGGGAGGACTTCAAAGGTGACCTGCCCATCTTCGAATGAGATGAAGGCTTCTGCAGGATATAGACCACATACTGTGTGGCAGCCCCCTCCCTCCAGTGTGCAAGTATTATTCAAATTTAGTGATACTAGCTTAGTCTGAGTGGATTTTTACCAAAATCACATAGAACTCTGTGGCAAAGGGTTTCTTTTTTGTATTCTTTTGTTTTTCACAACATAATTTTATTGTTGACATCCAATACAATACAGGGGCCTCATAGAGCACCCCGTGCTGATATGCATGGTGACAAATATACCAAGCAACATTTTCAACAATAAGAAAGAATTGGTTCCACAAAGAATATATTGCAAGAGAAATTGATACCCACAAAGAAAAGGAAAAAAAAAGAGGAAAAAAGAAAAAAGAAGAAAGAAAAAAGAAAAGGACATCTGTGCCACATTGCCTCCTTTTAAGAAACATAATAAACCCTGATAAAGAGAAAATTTCTGCCATCCATATTCAAATTGAATGCAAACACTACGTAAATGCCAGTCAAGTAGTATCATAGTAATGGTTCTTCAGCATCAGACGGGGGGGGGGGGGAATGGAGGCTCCAGATATAATCCTCTATAGTCGGCCCACCTTTTCCAAATTTTGTAGTGTTTACGGGGGCATCCCCTTGCCACGAAGACCAGAAGCTCCAGGCCCATACAAAAATCTAGACCTTTCTTCCACACCCCAAGTGATGGCGAGGATTCACCTTTCCAGACCCGGGCAATATCTCGTTTGGCCAGTGTAAGGCCCAGGAATAAGAGGTGGCGCTTATATCTATTCCCACCTATGTCCTCCATAATATGTAGTAGAGCAAGTCTCGGTGAGGGGGCAACGGTCCATCCCAAGACCTCTGACATGCATGTAAACACCCCCTTCCAGAATTTTGATAATATTGGGCATGACCACACAGTATGGAGGAATGTACCCTCTATAGATTTACAGCGCAGGCAATGTGGGGATGCGATGAGTCCAGCACGCCATAATCTGTGTCTGGTATAATAGGCTCTGTGCAAGTATTTAAACTGGATGAGACGCAGACGAGCCGCAATTGCTGCATTGCGCGGAGACTCCAGAGCCTCCACCCAGTCATCCTCCTCTAGGGGACCCAGATCTTTCTGCCATGCCTCTCTGGTTTTAGACAGTGTGGTAGGGGTGTTGTTCATAAGTGTGCAATATATTTTAGTAATTTTATGGTCTCCTAGGTCGCCCATAAAAACCTTTGCTTCAATGGGGTTAAATTCGGGGATTTCCATAAGGTGAGACAGGTATGGGGTAAAGGCATGTCGGAATTGGAGATACCGATAAAATTGCGTATGGGGCATGGCATATTCTGTTTGTAAATCTAGAAAAGACTTAAGGGTGCATCCACGCACTTCTGCCCCCACCGTGTCAATCCCAATGGCCTCCTAACCCCGGAACGCGGACAAGTGCGTTAGCTGTAGCAATTGGCCATTGTTCCACAGTGGAGTTTCCCTAGTAAGTCTCCCCCACCAGCCCATCTGGCGGAGCGCTGCCTTCCAAATCTTAAAAATCGTGGCTGTGGCCGGTGGTAGCTCACGAAGCAATGTCGCTGAATAAAGAACCATGTGGAGGGCATTATCCCCCAACAGCCAACGCTCAACCGCATACGCCTGGTCCCAACAGTCACCATACCACCAATCATTGAGGACAAGCAGATGGGAGGCCATGTAATATGCCTGAATATCTGGGGTGGCCACTCCGCCGGTGTAAGTAGATTGAAAGCAAGTCCTCAGAGCCACCCGTGCCGTACCGCCTCCCCGAGAGGAAGCGGGATAGAATCGCATTCAATTGGCGAAACCATGTAGGTTTTATTGGAGAGGGATGATTCTGTAACTGGTACAGGAGACGAGGGAGGGAGATCATTTTAAAGATAGCGGACCTACCAAACAGAGACAGAGGCACGTGGGACCACACTCGTGTCCCACACTCGTGTCCCACCTGTGTCCAAAGGGGGGCGAGGTTCCTATTCCACGCCAGGGTCTGAGACGAAGAGAGATAAACTCCCAGATATTTAAAGCAGTCTGGGGCCACCACTACCTCCTGCGACCAGTCGCCCAGGCGATCTCTGCCCGCAGCGGCCACAAAAAGGATTTACCCCGGATATCTTTTTAGGTCTCGCAGACCTGCGTTGCAGCGCGCATGCGCTACTCGCTCTTGCTCGCTCTGCGAGGCTGTTTGTAATTGAGTAGATTTCAGAAGGGGACTTGAAACCCCGCCCATCATTCCTATTGGCTGGCGTCATCGTTTATGCTAAACGCTGGCTTCCCATTGAAAACGAGGCTTCTTTGTTACCGCCCTGTCTCCTTTTGGGCTCGCCCATCCGGACTGGATCTTTTACTTGCGGCCTGACACGGTCTCCTTCATAAGTCAGTAGGCACTACATTTTTATCATTCGGCTAAACAAGCGGCTGCCTCGGTATCATGTCTGTGTTCCTAAACGACCCTCATATATTTTTTTTAAAACATTTGCAGTTTTCTTTGCACGCAGGAATTTTTACACGCACTGCGTGGCTGAAAGGAGGAGCAAAGGGCACTGCTCTAGAGCCAGAGAACCAGGTCAGCAGAGCTGCTCTAGAGCCAGAGAGCCAGGTCAGCAGAGCTGCTCTAGAGCCAGAGAACCAGGCCAGCAGAGCTGCTGTAGAGCCAGAGAACCAGGTCGGCAGAGCCGTTGTAGAGCCAGAGAACCAGGTCAGCAGAGCCGCTCTAGAGCCAGAGAACTAGGTCAGCAGAGCCGCTCTAGAGCCAGAGAACCAGGTCAGCAGAGCTGCTCTAGAGCCAGAGAACCAGGTCAGCAGAGCTGCTCAAAAGCCAGAGAACCAGGTCAGCAGAGCTGCTGTAGAGCCAGAGAACCAGGTCAGCAGAGCAGAGCCGCTCTAGAGCCAGAGAACCAGGTCAGCAGAGCTGCTCTAGAGCCAGAGAACCAGGTCAGCAGAGCTGATGTAGAGCCAGAGAACCAGGTCAGCAGAGCTGCTGTAGAGCCAGAGAACCAGGTCAGCAGAGCAGCTCTAGAGCCAGAGAACCAGGTCAGCAGAGCTGCTCTAGAGCCAGAGAACCAGGTCAGCAGAGCTGCTGTAGAGCCAGAGAACCAGGTCAGCAGAGCTGCTCTAGAGCCAGAGAACCATGTCAGCAGAGCTGCTCTAGAGCCAGAGAACCAGGTCAGCAGAGCTGCTCTAGAGCCAGAGAACCAGGTCAGCAGAGCTGCTGTAGAGCCAGAGAACCAGGTCAGCAGAGCTGCAGTAGAGCCAGCGAACCAGGTCAGCAGAGCTGCTGTAGACCCAGAAAACCAGGTCAGCAGAGCCGCTCTAGAGCCTGAGAACCAGGTTAGCAGAGCTGCTGAAGAGCCAGAGAACAAGGTCAGCAGAGCTGCTGTAGAGCCAGAGAACCAGGTCAGCAGAGCTGCTGTAGAGCCAGAGAACCAGGTCAGCAGAGCTGTTGTAGAGCCTGAGAACCAGGTCAGCAGAGCTGTTGTAGAGCCTGAGAACGAGGTCAGCAGAGCCGTTGTAGAGCCAGAGAACCAGGTCAGCAGAGCTGTTGTAGAGACAGAGAACCAGGTCAGCAGAGCTGCTCTAGAGCCAGAGAACCAGGTCAGCAGAGCTGCTCTAGAGCCAGAGAACCAGGTCAGCAGAGCGGCTGTAGAGCCTGAGAACCAGGTCAGCAGAGCCATTGTAGAGCCAGATAACCAGGTCAGCAGAGCTGCTGTAGAGCCAGAGAACCAGGTCAGCAGAGCTGCTCTAGAGCCAGAGAACCAGGTCAGCAGAGCTGCTCTAGAGCCAGAGAACCAGGTCAGCAGAGCTGCTCTAGAGCCAGAGAACCAGGTCAGCAGAGCGTCTGTAGAGCCTGAGAACCAGGTCAGCTGAGCCGTTGTAGAGCCAGAGAACCAGGTTAGCAGAGCCGCTCTAGAGCCAGATAATCAGGTCAGCAGAGCTGCTCTAGAGCCAGAGAATCAGGTCAGCAGAGCTGCTCTTGAGCCAGAGAACCAGGTCAGCAGAGCTGCTGTAGAGCCAGAGAACCAGGTCTGCAGAGTTGCTGTAGAGCCAGAGAACCAGGTCATCAGAGCTGCTCTGAAGCCTGAGAACCAGGTCAGCAGACCTGCTCTAGAGCCAGAGAACCAGGTCAGCAGAGCTGCTGTAGAGCCAGAGAACCAGGTCAGCAGAGCCGTTGTATAGCCAGAGAACCAGGTCAGCAGAGCCGCTCTAGAGCCAGAGAACTAGGTCAGCAGAGCTGCTCTAGAGCCAGAGAACCAGGTCAGCAGAGCTGCTGTAGAGCCAGCGAACCAGGTCAGCAGAGCCACTCTAGAGCCAGAGAACCAGGTCAGCAGAGCTGCTGTAGAGCCAGAGAACCAGGACAGCAGAGCTGCTCTAGAGCCAGATAACCAGGTCAGCAGAGCTGCTGTAGAGCCTGAGAACCAGGTCAGCAGAGCTGCTCTAGAGCCAGAGAACCAGGTCAGCAGAGCTGCTCTAGAGCCAGAGAACCAGGTCAGCAAAGCTGCTCTAGAGCCAGAGAACCAGGTCAGCAGAGCTTCTCTAGAGCCAGAGAACCAGGTCAGCAGAGCTGCTGTAGAGCCAGAGAACCAGGTCAGCAGAGCCGCTGTATAGCCAGAGAACCAGGTCAGCAGAGCTGCTGTAGAGCCAGAGAACCAGGTCAGCAGAGCCGCTTTAGAGCCAGAGAACAAGGTCTGCAGAGCGGCTGTAGAGCCTGAGAACCAGGTCAGCAGAGCCGTTGTAGAGCCTGAGAACCGGGTCAGCAGAGCCACTCTAGAGCCAGAGAACAAGGTCACCAGAGCTGCTCTTGAGCCAGAGAACCAGGTCAGCAAAGCTGCTCTTAAGCCAGAGAACCAGGTCAGCAGAGCTGCTCTTGAGCCAGAGAACCAGGTCAGCAGAGCTGCTGTAGAGCCAGAGAACCAGGTCAGCAGAGCTGCTCTGGAGCCTGAGAACCAGGTCAGCAGAGCTGCTCTGGAGCCTGAGAACCAGGTCAGCAGAGCTGCTCTGGAGCCTGAGAACCAGGTCAGCAGAGCTGCTCTAGAGCCTGAGAACCAGGTCAGCAGAGCTGCTGTAGAGCCAGAGAACCAGGTCAGCAGAGCTGCTGTAGAGCCAGAGCACCAGGTCAGCAGAGCCGCTGTAGAGCCAGAGAACCAGGTCAGCAGAGCCGCTCTAGAGCCTGACACCCAGGTCAGCAGAGCCGTTATAGAGCCTGAGACCCAGGTCAGCAGAGCTGTTGTAGAGCTAGAGAACCAGGTCAGCAGAGCCGCTCTAGAGCCAGAGAACCAGGTCAGCAGAGCTGCTGTAGAGCCAGAGAACTAGGTCAGCAGAGCTGCTCTAGAGCCAGAGAACCAGGTCAGCAGAGCCGCTCTAGAGCCAGAGAACCAGGTCAGCAGAACTGCTGTAGAGCCAGAGAACCAGGTCAGTAGAGCTGCTGTAGAGCCAGAGAACCAGGTCAGCAGAGCTGCTGTAGAGCCAGAGAACCAGGTCAGCAGAGCCGCTCTAGAGCCAGAGAACCAGGTCAGCAGAGCTGCCCTAAAGCCAGAGAACCAGGTCAGCAGAGCTGCTATAGAGCCAGAGAGCCAGGTCAGCAGAGCTGCTCTAGAGCCAGAAAACCAGGTCAGCAGAGCCATTGTAGAGCCAGAGAACCAGGTCAGCAGAGCTGCTCTAGAGCCAGAGAACCAGGTCAGCAGAGCCGCTGTAGAGCCAGAGAACCAGGTCAACAGAGCCGTTGTAGAGCCAGAGAACCAGGTCAGCAGAGCTGCTGTAGAGCCAGAGAACCAGGTCAGCAGAGCTGCTGTAGAGCCAGAAAACCAGGTCAGCAGAGCCGCTCTAGAGCCTGAGATCCAGGTCAGCAGAGCTGCTGTAGAGCGAGAGATGCAGGTCAGCAGACCTGCTGAAGAGCCAGAGAACCAGGTCAGCAGAGCTGCTGTAGAACCAGAGAACCAGGTCAGCAGAGCTGCTGTAGAGCCAGAGAACCAGGTCAGCAGAGCGACTGTAGAGCCTGATAACCAGGTCAGCAGAGCTGCTGTAGAGCCAGAGAACCAGGTCAGCAGAGCGGCTGTAGAGCCTGAGAAGCAGGTCAGCAGAGCCGTTGTAGAGCCAGAGAACCAGATCAGCAGAGCTGCTCTAGAGCCAGAGAACCAGGTCAGCAGAGCTGCTCTAGAGCCAGAGAACCAGGGCAGCAGAGTGGCTGTAGAGCCTGAGAACCAGGTCAGCAGAGCCATTGTAGAGCCAGAGAACTAGGTCAGCAGAGCCGCTCTAGAGCCAGAGAACCAGGTAAGCAGAGCTGCTCTAGAGCCAGAGAACCAGGTCAGCAGAGCTGCTCTAGAGCCAGATAACCAGGTCAGCAGAGCTGCTGTAGAGCCAGAGAACCAGGTCAGCAGAGCTGCTGTAGAGCCAGCGAACCAGGTCAGCAGAGCTGCTCTGGAGCCTGAGAACCAGGTCAGCAGAGCTGCTCTAGAGCCAGAGAACGAGGTCAGCAGAGCTGCTCTAGAGCCAGAGAACCAGGTCAGCAAAGCTGCTGTAGTGCCAGAGAACCAGGTCAGCAGAGCTGCTGTAGAGCCTGAGAACCACGTCAGCAGAGCTGCTGTGGAGCCTGAGAACCAGGTCAGCAGAGCTGCTCTAGAGCCAGAGAAAAGCTGCTCTAGAGCCTGAGAAACATGTCAGCAGAGCTGCTGTAGAGCCAGAGAACCAGGTCAGCAGAGCCATTGTAGAGCCAGAGAACCAGGTCAGCAGAAATGCTCTTGAGCCAGAGAACCAGGTCAGCAGAGCTGCTGTAGAGCCAGAGAACCAGGTCATCAGAGCTGCTCTGAAGCCTGAGAACCAGTTCAGCAAAGCTGCTCTAGAGCCAGAGAATCAGGTCAGCAGAGCTGCTGTAGAGCCAGAGAACCAGGTCAGCAGAGCCGCTCTAGAGCCAGAGAACTAGGTCAGCAGAGCTGCTCTAGAGCCAGAGGACCAGGTCAGCAGAGCTGCTGTAGAGCCAGAGAACCAGGTCAGCAGAGCTGCTGTAGAGCCAGAGAACCAGGTCAGCAGAGCTGCTGTAGAGCCAGAGAACCAGGTCAGCAGAGCTGCTGTAGAGCCAGAGAACCAGGTCAGCAGAGCCACTCTAGAGCCAGAGAACCAGGTCAGCAGAGCTGCTCTAGAGCCAGAGAACCAGGGCAGCAGAGCTGCTCTAGAGCCAGATAACCAGGTCAGCAGAGCTGCTGTAGAGCCAGAGAACCAGGTCAGCAGAGCTGCTCTAGAGCCAGAGAACCAGGTCAGCAGAGCTGCTCTAGAGCCAGAGAACCAGGTCAGCAGAGCTGCTCTAGAGGCAGAGAACCAGGTCAGCAGAGCGGCTGTAGAGCCTGAGAACCAGGTCAGCTGAGCCGTTGTAGAGCCAGAGAACCAGGTTAGCAGAGCCGCTCTAGAGCCAGATAATCAGGTCAGCAGAGCTGCTCTAGAGCCAGAGAACCAGGTCAGCAGAGCTGCTGTAGAGCCAGAGAACCAGGTCAGCAGAGCTGCTGTAGAGCCAGAGAACCAGGTCATCAGAGCTGCTCTGAAGCCTGAGAACCAGGTCAGCAGAGCTGCTCTAGAGCCAGAGAACCAGGTCAGCAGAGCTGCTGTAGAGCCAGAGAACCAGGTCAGCAGAGCCGTTATAGAGCCAGAGAACCAGGTCAGCAGAGCCGCTCTAGAGCCAGAGAACTAGGTCAGCAGAGCTGCTCTAGAGCCAGAGAACCAGGTCAGCAGAGCTGCTGTAGAGCCAGAGAGCCAGGTCAGCAGAGCCACTCTAGAGCCAGAGAACCAGGTCAGCAGAGCTGCTGTAGAACCAGAGAACCAGGACAGCAGAGCTGCTCTAGAGCCAGATAACCAGGTCAGCAGAGCTGCTGTAGAGCCTGGGAACCAGGTCAGCAGAGCTGCTCTAGAGCCAGAGAACCAGGTCAGCAGAGCTGCTCTAGAGCCAGAGAACCAGGTCAGCAGAGCTTCTCTAGAGCCAGAGAACCAGGTCAGCAGAGCTGCTGTAGAGCCAGAGAACCAGGTCAGCAAAGCCGCTGTATAGCCAGAGAACCAGGTCAGCAGAGCTGCTGTAGAGCCAGAGAACCAGGTCAGCAGAGCCGCTTTAGAGCCAGAGAACAAGGTCTGCAGAGCGGCTGTAGAGCCTGAGAACCAGGTCAGCAGAGCCGTTGTAGAGCCTGAGAACCAGGTCAGCAGAGCCACTCTAGAGCCAGAGAACAAGGTCAGCAGAGCTGTTCTTGAGCCAGAGAACCAGGTCAGCAAAGCTGCTCTTAAGCCAGAGAACCAGGTCAGCAGAGCTGCTCTTGAGCCAGAGAACCAGGTCAGCAGAGCTGCTGTAGAGCCAGAGAACCAGGTCAGCAGAGCTGCTGTAGAGCCAGAGAACCAGGTCAGCAGAGCTGCTCTGGAGCCTGAGAACCAGGTCAGCAGAGCTGCTCTGGAGCCTGAGAACCAGGTCAGCAGAGCTGCTCTAGAGCCTGAGAACTAGGTCAGCAGAGCTGCTGTAGAGCCAGAGAACCAGGTCAGCAGAGCTGCTGTAGAGCCAGAGCACCAGGTCAGCAGAGCTGCTGTAGAGCCAGAGCACCAGGTCAGCAGAGCCTCTGTAGAGCCAGAGAACCAGGTCAGCAGAGCCGCTCTAGAGCCTGAGACCCAGGTCAGCAGAGCCGTTGTAGAGCCTGAGACCCAGGTCAGCAGAGATGTTGTAGAGCTAGAGAACCAGGTCAGCAGAGCCGCTCTAGAGCCAGAGAACCAGGTCAGCAGAGCCGCTCTAGAGCCAGAGAACCAGGTCAGCAGAGCTGCTGTAGAGCCAGAGAACTAGGTCAGCAGAGCTGCTCTAGAGCCAGAGAACCAGGTCAGCAGAGCCGCTCTAGAGCCAGAGAACCAGGTCAGCAGAGCTGCTGTAGAGCCAGAGAACCAGGTCAGCAGAGCTGCTGTAGAGCCAGAGAACCAGGTCAGCAGAGCTGCTGTAAAGCCAGAGAACCAGGTCAGCAGAGCCGCTCTAGAGCCAGAGAACCAGGTCAGCAGAGCCGCTCTAGAGCCAGAGAACCAGGTCAGCAGAGCTTCCCTAAAGCCAGAGAACCAGGTCAGCAGAGCTGCTGTAGAGCCAGAGAGCCAGGTCAGCAGAGCTGCTCTAGAGCTAGAAAACCAGGTCAGCAGAGCCGTTGTAGAGCCAGAGAACCAGGTCAGCAGAGCTGCTCTAGAGCCAGAGCACCAGGTCAGCAGAGCCGCTGTAGAGCCAGAGAACCAGGTCAGCAGAGCCGTTGTAGAGCCAGAGAACCAGGTCAGCAGAGCTGCTGTAGAGCCAGAGAACCAGGTCAGCAGAGCTGCTGTAGAGCCAGAAAACCAGGTCAGCAGAGCCGCTCTAGAGCCTGAGATCCAGGTCAGCAGAGCTGCTGTGGAGCGAGAGATGCAGGTCAGCAGACCTGCTGAAGAGCCAGAGAACCAGATCAGCAGAGCTGCTGTAGAACCAGAGAACCAGGTCAGCAGAGCTGCTGTAGAGCCAGAGAACCAGGTCAGCAGAGCGACTGTAGAGCCTGATAACCAGGTCAGCAGAGCTGCTGTAGAGCCAGAGAACCAGGTCAGCAGAGCGGCTGTAGAGCCTGAGAAGCAGGTCAGCAGAGCCTTTGTAGAGCCAGAGAACCAGGTCAGCAGAGCTGCTCTAGAGCCAGAGAACCAGGTCAGCAGAGCTGTTCTTGAGCCAGAGAACCAGGTCAGCAAAGCTGCTCTTAAGCCAGAGAACCAGGTCAGCAGAGCTGCTCTTGAGCCAGAGAACCAGGTCAGCAGAGCTGCTGTAGAGCCAGAGAACCAGGTCAGCAGAGCTGCTGTAGAGCCAGAGAACCAGGTCAGCAGAGCTGCTCTGGAGCCTGAGAACCAGGTCAGCAGAGCTGCTCTGGAGCCTGAGAACCAGGTCAGCAGAGCTGCTCTAGAGCCTGAGAACCATGTCAGCAGAGCTGCTGTAGAGCCAGAGAACCAGGTCAGCAGAGCTGCTGTAGAGCCAGAGCACCAGGTCAGCAGAGCCTCTGTAGAGCCAGAGAACCAGGTCAGCAGAGCTGCTCTAGAGCCAGAGAACCAGGTCAGCAGAGCTGCTGTAGAGCCAGAGAGCCAGGTCAGCAGAGCCACTCTAGAGCCAGAGAACCAGGTCAGCAGAGCTGCTGTAGAACCAGAGAACCAGGACAGCAGAGCTGCTCTAGAGCCAGATAACCAGGTCAGCAGAGCTGCTGTAGAGCCTGGGAACCAGGTCAGCAGAGCTGCTCTAGAGCCAGAGAACCAGGTCAGCAGAGCTGCTCTAGAGCCAGAGAACCAGGTCAGCAGAGCTTCTCTAGAGCCAGAGAACCAGGTCAGCAGAGCTGCTGTAGAGCCAGAGAACCAGGTCAGCAAAGCCGCTGTATAGCCAGAGAACCAGGTCAGCAGAGCTGCTGTAGAGCCAGAGAACCAGGTCAGCAGAGCCGCTTTAGAGCCAGAGAACAAGGTCTGCAGAGCGGCTGTAGAGCCTGAGAACCAGGTCAGCAGAGCCGTTGTAGAGCCTGAGAACCAGGTCAGCAGAGCCACTCTAGAGCCAGAGAACAAGGTCAGCAGAGCTGTTCTTGAGCCAGAGAACCAGGTCAGCAAAGCTGCTCTTAAGCCAGAGAACCAGGTCAGCAGAGCTGCTCTTGAGCCAGAGAACCAGGTCAGCAGAGCTGCTGTAGAGCCAGAGAACCAGGTCAGCAGAGCTGCTGTAGAGCCAGAGAACCAGGTCAGCAGAGCTGCTCTGGAGCCTGAGAACCAGGTCAGCAGAGCTGCTCTGGAGCCTGAGAACCAGGTCAGCAGAGCTGCTCTAGAGCCTGAGAACTAGGTCAGCAGAGCTGCTGTAGAGCCAGAGAACCAGGTCAGCAGAGCTGCTGTAGAGCCAGAGCACCAGGTCAGCAGAGCTGCTGTAGAGCCAGAGCACCAGGTCAGCAGAGCCTCTGTAGAGCCAGAGAACCAGGTCAGCAGAGCCGCTCTAGAGCCTGAGACCCAGGTCAGCAGAGCCGTTGTAGAGCCTGAGACCCAGGTCAGCAGAGATGTTGTAGAGCTAGAGAACCAGGTCAGCAGAGCCGCTCTAGAGCCAGAGAACCAGGTCAGCAGAGCCGCTCTAGAGCCAGAGAACCAGGTCAGCAGAGCTGCTGTAGAGCCAGAGAACTAGGTCAGCAGAGCTGCTCTAGAGCCAGAGAACCAGGTCAGCAGAGCCGCTCTAGAGCCAGAGAACCAGGTCAGCAGAGCTGCTGTAGAGCCAGAGAACCAGGTCAGCAGAGCTGCTGTAGAGCCAGAGAACCAGGTCAGCAGAGCTGCTGTAAAGCCAGAGAACCAGGTCAGCAGAGCCGCTCTAGAGCCAGAGAACCAGGTCAGCAGAGCCGCTCTAGAGCCAGAGAACCAGGTCAGCAGAGCTTCCCTAAAGCCAGAGAACCAGGTCAGCAGAGCTGCTGTAGAGCCAGAGAGCCAGGTCAGCAGAGCTGCTCTAGAGCTAGAAAACCAGGTCAGCAGAGCCGTTGTAGAGCCAGAGAACCAGGTCAGCAGAGCTGCTCTAGAGCCAGAGCACCAGGTCAGCAGAGCCGCTGTAGAGCCAGAGAACCAGGTCAGCAGAGCCGTTGTAGAGCCAGAGAACCAGGTCAGCAGAGCTGCTGTAGAGCCAGAGAACCAGGTCAGCAGAGCTGCTGTAGAGCCAGAAAACCAGGTCAGCAGAGCCGCTCTAGAGCCTGAGATCCAGGTCAGCAGAGCTGCTGTGGAGCGAGAGATGCAGGTCAGCAGACCTGCTGAAGAGCCAGAGAACCAGATCAGCAGAGCTGCTGTAGAACCAGAGAACCAGGTCAGCAGAGCTGCTGTAGAGCCAGAGAACCAGGTCAGCAGAGCGACTGTAGAGCCTGATAACCAGGTCAGCAGAGCTGCTGTAGAGCCAGAGAACCAGGTCAGCAGAGCGGCTGTAGAGCCTGAGAAGCAGGTCAGCAGAGCCTTTGTAGAGCCAGAGAACCAGGTCAGCAGAGCTGCTCTAGAGCCAGAGAACCAGGTCAGCAGAGCTGTTCTTGAGCCAGAGAACCAGGTCAGCAAAGCTGCTCTTAAGCCAGAGAACCAGGTCAGCAGAGCTGCTCTTGAGCCAGAGAACCAGGTCAGCAGAGCTGCTGTAGAGCCAGAGAACCAGGTCAGCAGAGCTGCTGTAGAGCCAGAGAACCAGGTCAGCAGAGCTGCTCTGGAGCCTGAGAACCAGGTCAGCAGAGCTGCTCTGGAGCCTGAGAACCAGGTCAGCAGAGCTGCTCTAGAGCCTGAGAACCATGTCAGCAGAGCTGCTGTAGAGCCAGAGAACCAGGTCAGCAGAGCTGCTGTAGAGCCAGAGCACCAGGTCAGCAGAGCCTCTGTAGAGCCAGAGAACCAGGTCAGCAGAGCCGTTCTAGAGCCTGAGACCCAGGTCAGCAGAGCCGTTGTAGAGCCTGAGACCCAGGTCAGCAGAGCTGTTGTAGAGCTAGAGAACCAGGTCAGCAGAGCCGCTCTAGAGCCAGAGAACCAGGTCAGCAGAGCTGCTGTAGAGCCAGAGAACTAGGTCAGCAGAGCTGCTCTAGAGCCAGAGAACCAGGTCAGCAGAGCCGCTCTAGAGCCAGAGAACCAGGTCAGCAGAGCTGCTGTAGAGCCAGAGAACCAGGTCAGCAGAGCTGCTGTAGAGCCAGAGAACCAGGTCAGCAGAGCTGCTGTAAAGCCAGAGAACCAGGGGGCATATTATCAAGAACGGCGTTAAAATTATCGCCGCTTTAGCGGCAGAAAACTGCCGCTAAAGCGGCGATAGTGGGCTTGATAATATGCCCTGGAGAATTCCAATAGAAGCCCATGTTGACACCAGAACATGGGCTTCTATTGGAATTCTCAAGGGCATATTATCAAGCCCATTATCGCCGCTTTAGCGGCAGTTTTCTGCCGCTAAAGCGGCGATAATTTTAACGCCGTTTCTTGATAATATGCCCCTATGTCAGCAGAGCCGCTCTAGAGCCAGAGAACCAGGTCAGCAGAGCCGCTCTAGAGCCAGAGAACCAGGTCAGCAGAGCTGCCCTAAAGCCAGGAACCAGGTCAGCAGAGCTGCTGTAGAGCCAGAGAGCCAGGTCAGCAGAGCTGCTCTAGAGCTAGAAAACCAGGTCAGCAGAGCCGTTGTAGAGCCAGAGAACCAGGTCAGCAGAGCTGCTCTAGAGCCAGACAACCAGGTCAGCAGAGCCGCTGTAGAGCCAGAGAACCAGGTCAGCAGAGCCGTTGTAGAGCCAGAGAACCAGGTCAGCAGAGCTGCTGTAGAGCCAGAGAACCAGGTCAGCAGAGCTGCTGTAGAGCCAGAAAACCAGGTCAGCAGAGCCGCTCTAGAGCCTGAGATCCAGGTCAGCAGAGCTGCTGTAGAGCGAGAGATGCAGGTCAGCAGACCTGCTGAAGAGCCAGAGAACCAGATCAGCAGAGCTGCTGTAGAACCAGAGAACCAGGTCAGCAGAGCTGCTGTAGAGCCAGAGAACCAGGTCAGCAGAGCGACTGTAGAGCCTGATAACCAGGTCAGCAGAGCTGCTGTAGAGCCAGAGAACCAGGTCAGCAGAGCGGCTGTAGAGCCTGAGAAGCAGGTCAGCAGAGCCGTTGTAGAGCCAGAGAACCAGGTCAGCAGAGCTGCTCTAGAGCCAGAGAACCAGGTCAGCAGAGCTGCTCTAGGGCCAGAGAACCAGGTCAGCAGAGCTGCTCTAGAGCCAGAGAACCAGGGCAGCAGAGTGGCTGTAGAGCCTGAGAACCAGGTCAGCAGAGCCATTGTAGAGCCAGAGAACTAGGTCAGCAGAGCCGCTCTAGAGCCAGAGAACCAGGTAAGCAGAGCTGCTCTAGAGCCAGAGAACCAGGTCAGCAGAGCTGCTCTAGAGCCAGATAACCAGGTCAGCAGAGCTGCTGTAGAGCCAGAGAACCAGGTCAGCAGAGCTGCTGTAGAGCCAGCGAACCAGGTCAGCAGAGCTGCTCTGGAGCCTGAGAACCAGGTCAGCAGAGCTGCTCTAGAGCCAGAGAACGAGGTCAGCAGAGCTGCTCTAGAGCCAGAGAACCAGGTCAGCAGAGCTGCTGTAGTGCCAGATAACCAGGTCAGCAGAGCTGCTGTAGAGCCTGAGAACCACGTCAGCAGAGCTGCTGTGGAGCCTGAGAACCAGGTCAGCAGAGCTGCTCTAGAGCCAGAGAAAAGCTGCTCTAGAGCCTGAGAACCAAGTCAGCAGAGCTGCTGTAGAGCCAGAGAACCAGGTCAGCAGAGCTGCTGTAGAGCCAGAGAACCAGGTCAGCAGAGCTGCTGTAGAGCCAGAGAACCAGGTCAGCAGAGCCGCTGTAGAGCCTGAGAACCAGGTCAGCAGAGCTGCTGTAGAGCCAGAGAACCAGGTCAGCAGAGCTGCTTTAGAGCCAGAGAACCAGGTCAGCAGAGCTGCTCTAGAGCCAGAGAACCAGGTCAGCAGAGCGGCTGTAGAGCCTGAGAACCAGGTCAGCAGAGCCGTTGTAGAGCCAGAGAACCAGGTCAGCAGAGCTGTTGTAGAGACAGAGAACCAGGTCAGCAGAGCTGCGGTAGAGCCTGAGAAGCAGGTCAGCAGAGCAGTTGTAGAGCCAGAAAACCAGGTCAGCAGAGCTGCTCTAGAGCCAGATAACCAGGTCAGCAGAGCTGCTCTAGAGCCAGAGAACCAGGTCAGCAGAGCTGCTCTTGAGCCAGAGAACCAGGTCAGCAGAGCTGCTGTAGAGCCAGAGAATCAGGTCAGCAGAGCTGCTCTAGAGGCAGAGAACCAGGTCAGCAGAGCTGCTCTAGAGCCAGAGAACCAGGTCATCAGAGCTGCTCTAGAGCCATAGAACCAGGTCAGCAGAGCTGCTGTAGAGCCAGAGAACCAGGTCAGCAGAGCCACTGTATAGCCAGAGAACTAGGTCAGCAGAGCTGCTCTAGAGCCAGAGAACCAGGTCAGCAGAGCCGTTGTAGAGCCAGAGAACCAGGTCAGCAGAGCTGTTGTAGAGCCAGAGAATCAGGTCAGCAGAGCTGTTCTATAGCCAGAGAACCAGGTAAGCAGAGCGGCTGTAGAGCCTGAGAACCAGGTCAGCAGAGCCGTTGTAGAGCCAGAGAACTAGGTCAGCAGAGCCGCTCTAGAGCCAGAGAACCAGGTCAGCAGAGATGCTCTAGAGCCAGAGAACCAGGTCAGCAGAGATGCTCTAGAGCCAGAGAACCAGGTCAGCAGAGATGCTCTAGAGCCAGAGAGCCAGGTCAGCAGAGTGGCTGTATAGCCTGAGAACCAGGTCAGCAGAGCCGTTGTAGAGCCAGAGAACCAGGTCAGCAGAGCCGCTTTGGAGCCAGAGAACCAGGTCAGCAGAGCTGCTCTTGAGCCAGAGAACCAGGTCAGCAGAGCTGCTCTTGTGCCAGAGAACCAGGTCAGCAGAGCTGCTCTAGAGCCAGAGAACCAGGTCAGCAAGCTGCTCTAGAGCCAGAGAACCATGTCAGCAGAGCTGCTGTAGAGCCAGAGAACCAGGTCAGCAGAGCTGCTGTAGAGCCAGAGAACCAGGTCAGCAGAGCTGCTGTAGAGCCAGAGAACCAGGTCAGCAGTGCCGCTGTAGAGCCTGAGAACCAGGTCAGCAGAGTTGCTGTAGAGCCAGAGAACCAGGCCAGCAGAGCTGCTGTAGAGCCAGAGAACCAGGTCAGCAGAGCTGCTGTAGAGCCAGAGAACCAGGTCAGCAGAGCTGCTGTAGAGCCAGAGAACCAGGTCAGCAAGCTGCTGTAGCGCCTGAGAACCAGGTCAGCAGAGCTGCTGTAGAGCAAGACACCCAGGTCAGCAGAGCTGCTGTAGAGCCAGAGAACCAGGTCAGCAGAGCCGCTGTAGAGCCAGAAAACCAGGTCAGCAGAGCCGCTCTAGAGCCTGAGAACCAGGTCAGCAGAGCTGCTGTAGAGCCAGAGAACCAGGTCAGCAGAGCTGCCAGAGAACCAGTACAGCAGAGCTGCTGTAGAGCCAGAGAACCAGGTCAGCAAGCTGCTGTAGCGCCTGAGAACTGGGTCAGCAGAGCTGCTGTAGAGCCAGAGAACCAGGTCAGCAGAGCTGCTGTAGAGCCAGAGAACCGGGTCAGCAGAGCTGCTGTAGAGCCAGAAAACCAGGTCAGCAGAGCCGCTCTAGAGCCTGAGAACCAGGTCAGCAGAGCTGCTGTAGAGCCAGAGAACCAGGTCAGCAGAGCTGCTGTAGAGCCAGAGAACCAGTTCAGCAGAGCTGCTGTAGAGCCAGAGAACCAGGTCAGCAAGCTGCTGTAGAGCCTGAGAACCAGGTCAGCAGAGCTGCTGTAGAGCCAGAGAACCAGGTCAGCAGAGCTGCTGTAGAGCCAGAGAACCAGGTCAGCAGAGCTGCTGTAGAGCCAGAGAACCAGGTCAGCAGAGCTGCTGTAGAGCCAGAGAACAAGGGCAGCAGAGCTGTTGTAGAGCCGGAGACTCAGGTTAGAACAGGTGCTGCAGGGACTAGAGAGGTACAAACGTAATCGGACACAGAAGAGGTGCAATGATGCAGCGTAATATGGCACATTCTGTCGCAATATTTTGCTATTTTGTCATTTTACAACACAGTAGTACTGTCTGGGCAAACGTTTCTCCTCATTAGCAGCACTCTAACACCCGAATACAGCCGTCAGCAACGAAATGGTGACAGTTAATCTTTGCAAAGCGTCTGTCCCCCCGGGGGACCACGGCTGATGCTTTTTAAAGCCTCTTTTGATCCATCTGAGCTAGAATCAATGTTTGCAACTGATACAGAAGATCTGAATCATGCGGCAAGTGTGGAAAATATGTAAATACTCCGAGAACGCGGCGGCCACAATATTGCGTTATTCCAGTGGTCCTGCCTATGAGCAAAGACTTGTAGTGTAATGGCCTTGATTTACTGACTGTGTTGTAAATCCATGGAACTGTCTCCCAGAAGAATATTTGGGCAAAAAATAACCTCGAAGTACTGATTCTGTGGTAGTGATAAAGTAAGGGTAAAAGTGGAGGCCATGCAAGGTCCTTGAAGTCAGGAAGGAATGGGCAGTTCTGGACAGCATTGTCATTCTCCAGGTAGGAATTCCCATGCAGGGCAGCGCCAAGTAGCTGGGATGAAACAAGCATTTGCAATGCAATAGGTCTCTCATTTACGCAAGTTGAAGCTATTGGCATTGTAAATGACAATGTCTTTTATTTATGTTTTAAAAACCAAAACATAAATAAAAGGCATTGTCATTTACAATGCCAATAGCTCAAACTTGCGTAAATGCGAGACCTATTGCATTGCAAATGCTTCTTTGTATTCTTGATGGAGGTTCTGTCTCTTGTCAGTTGTCTGTTACAAAGAAATTTGTTTTTCTTCATTACTGTTCTTCAGTTCAAACTTTTAGAATACTTTACTTGATTAAAGTGCAGTCATATATTTTGTGAACCATACTGGCAGTAGAGAAAGTTCTGCAGAAGGTTGAGCGCTAATAAGGAGTCAAGGGTGGGCAAAACACAGAGTGGTTGTTTGAGGTAAGATCTTGCAGAGGTGCTACCAAAGTTATTGAGAGGTCTTCAAATCTATGGTAGTACACTGTACTCCAGTGGCAGGTCAGGCTACCACTGGTTGCGTTGGTCAGTGGTGTCTTCCTGGAAGTTGTCTTGGTAGAGGAAGGGCCGAAATAGTGGTAAGTCCTGGCATGCAGATAGGGTGATTGTCTGAGGCGTTCTGCTTGGAGAAGATGACTAGCAGTTTCTGTCCAGCTGAATGCGCGAGACAAGAGACATCTTGGTGGACGTAGGAGTCGGTACTGCTGGTCGGCTCTGTTGGTCCTCTGAGTGCATCCCTGGTGGCAAACTAAATGAAATTCCGTCTGTGACAGAGTTCGAAGACTTGCAATAAAGATCAGAAATCCATGCTTTAAGGAATGGGTTAACTGATAGACATGACGGGTATTAAAAAAAGAAATGCAGTGGCATCTGCCTACGCTTTACAAGCAGCTTCAACTTGTGGGCTGCGATCAGTAAATTTTCACAGCTTTGCGGATGGTCTTTGTGGTATGGAGAAAGCTGCTTCCCTTTCAAATACATTTGCTGTTAACTAAGTTTTAGCTAGACACATCAGTCTGGTGCAAAGAGTGCTATAGATTCTGGCGCACTCAAAGCACATTATTTTATCAATTCGAATGTATTCGGTTATGAGCCTATTTTCGATTTGCAGAGCAATTGTGTAAGTTGTGATGGTGCTCTCTGAAGCCTGCATGATAATGAGCTCTTACCTGTCAACGGGGCACAACAAAGGGCGATAGTAGCATATAGTCTTTGCTGTGTCAAGCCAGTAAAATATCATGCACAAATTGATCAGTTTACCTGTTTTCACTTTGTTTCTTCAATAGAGCCTACTTTAAGGAGGGCTGCAGAGTAATAGAGGGCATTTCACAGTTTTTTATGCCTTGTTCTGGGTGAATGTTTCAATTTCAGAGATTTCGTTGTCACTGTGTAAAACATTTTATCACCCCTTAGAAAAATCTGCGAATCCTCCAATTGCCTTAGTAGAAATATAGGCAAGACCATTTTCTCTCGCCCCTCATTTCGGTAAACCAAAAATGCGTGTTTTTTCTCCCTTGAATTTGTAATGAGCAGTGAAGCTACCAAACATCATTGCAATTTAGAAATGCGTTTTGTCCTGAATTTCTACAATTTCTGAATTTGCTGCATAGCCTACCAGTATGTGTGAGTGAATACCATGCAGACCATGCACCCTATAACCATTTGTCCTCAATTCCACACATCGCCAGCCTGGTGATGTATCAATGTGTGAATTAACGGCACAACACAAATTAAGTTAAATGGTACAGTGGTTGGGAAATATTTTCTGTATATATCCTGGATGCAAATTATCTATTTACACGTCACATCTGATCCAGAAACGAGACTCTGTGAAGTGCCACCTTAAACCTCTGTGGTATGAGATGGGTTGCGCTTCATATACGGCTTTGGTTTTGTATTTCTGTAGCACATAATTGTGTCGGGAAGTCGTGGTATTACTTGCTACAAATGCAGGGTTTTCAACATTACTTTTGTTACGCTATTTCCCAGTTACACAGAATACCTGGGGATGTCGTACTTTTTCTCGGATTTCATTTATAAGATTTTGCTAATCTATTTAGTACCTCTGGTTCAGTAGTTTTCGGTGTTCTCAATGGTGTTTACACTTATGCGTTAAAATCTGCAGCATCCTATACAGAATACACACTTTAAAAATCACGTGGCTTCAATAATCATGCATGTAAAACCACCCCTCGAGCAGTTGTACAGCATTGGGTGCACTAACGTTGTTTAAAATTACATGTTTGACAGACAAGCTAAAAGGAGCAGATATTCAAATGAAAATGGGTAAAATATTTGTTTCTTTTAAAGTGTGGCCCTGTTTTATACTGTTGAGTCACCTAAACAGATTTATCAGCATTTGATGTCACGCCTTGCCAGTTTGGATATCTATTTTGCTTAAGATTTTTTTTTTGTTTACAAAAAATGCTCCATGTATGTTACAGAACAGGATGTATGGGGAGGTAGTGTAGCATGACCAGAAGAACTTGAAAGTCTGGAAGTGGGTGTGAAGTGAGTGACAAGATCTCACAGAGCATTTACACCAAGTGTTTGTAAGGTATTTATTAAGTTCGTTAGTCAGTACTTCCAAGGTTTTGGTGGGTGTTGGATAAGAGTCTTCCATTTCAAAGATGTGATTTTTGAAGGCAAATGGGAGATGTAAAAATTCATCCCACTTAACCAATTTTACTCTGCAAAAGGATTTGTTTGCAACATCTAATATATGTGGAAGAACAAATCTAAAAGCCGGGGTCAAATATCCCTCATTACAAACACTGCAGAATTAGTCACACCAAGAAGATTTTGGTATTTCATTTGACTGACCAGTATAATTCTGAACTCCTATTCAGACCTTATTGATTGTTGCTCCATGTGGTGTGAATATTGAACTAAATGGAACCATTTGATAAATCATGGTAAAACACGCCCTTAGACTGCAAAAAAAAAATATATAGCTGAGCGTCCAAGCTTTGCTTATGTCGTATGCTGGTGTACAGATATGCCAGATTTAAAGTAACCAGCCAGCTGTGTGTCTGTCAGTGTGGACCCTTTAGTCTAGTGTACCTTTTGGGTCCCTAATAAAATATGGTAGGGTGGTGTTAAAAATTGGGCTGTTGGTTGACTGGGGTGTAAACCTTAGTCAAACAGCAACCACAATCCTAGTCAGGGTAAGGGTCGGGCAACCCTAAATGAACCTTTGCTCATCCTCTGGTAGCTTGGCACAGAGCAGTCAGGCTAAACTTAGAGGCAGTGTGTAAAGTATTTGTGCAACACTTAAAATAGTGATAATGCCACACAAAAAGATACCAAGTTAGAAAAATAGTTCTGACTTTAATAAACAAAACAAGACCAAAATGATAAGAATCCAATTAGTAGAACTTTAGATATTGATTTTTAAATGTTTCAGAGTCCGGGTGCAGAGGCAGGGTGGTTGGAAGTTTTTATGTCCCTGAGACTTCAGATCAGGAGGCTAGCCAGCTAGCCCTTGAAGTCACTGAGGTTCAAGTTATGCGGATCCAGTCCTTCTTACCCAGGTAGGGGAACAGCAGGCAGCAGGGCAGCACAGCAAAGCAGGAGTCTAGCAAAGCAGCAGTCCAGCAGATTGGGAGTCCTTCAGCCGCACAGCAGTCCTCCTTCCTGGCTGAGTAATCCTAGGTCCAGAAGTCTACTGAAGTGGTGGTGTCTGAGGTCCAGTACTCCTACCCGGTTGGGCTTTTGAAGTGGGGGAGACTTCAAAGACAAAACTTTGAAGTGCATAGAGGTCCTGCCCTTCCTGTCTTGGCTACAGACTCACTGCAGAGGGGTATGCAGCCGTTGTGTGGGAACAGGACACAGTCTATTCTGGTGTAACTGAAGCTGGGTCCAGCTCCTCAGTCCCAACCTCCCAGGATGGCCCATCAAGCAGGGGCGGCTCCTCCATGTGGGCGGAGGAGCGTCGCCCCACTTCTTTCTTGCAGTGCGAGAAGCAGAAACATAAAATGGTATTTTAAATACCATTTTATGTTTCTGCTTCTCGCACTGCGAGAAAGCAGAAGGCAGGCTTGGTTGGGGGCGGGCGGGCGGGTGGGCGTGTCTGCTGGAGGACAGGGGAGGAGTGGCTTGCCCACTGTTGTGGGCGCTGACTGTTTGGTGGGCCCCAGGGCCGACCAAACCAGTCATATGCACTCTGCATTTTCTCTATGTAGGCTGCATGCAGCCTACATAGAGAAAATGGCCTCCCCATAGACGCCTGTGGGGTCGGCGTCCCAGCCAATCACAACGCTGCCATTGCAGCGTTGTGATTGGCTTAGGGGAGGGGAGGAAGGCTGCCTGTGGCTGCTTCCTGTTGTAGGACGATGCAGACCGAGGACGCGGGATGGGCTGACAAAGGCATCAGTATCCATGATATTCCTCTTTAGGCACGTTCAGTAGCCAAGAATTCAAATTAAGCCCAATCAGACAAAAATGAAAGTTCAGGGCAATAACGATTACCAAATTACATGATTCATTTCGGCTTGGGGGGACTGCAGTCAGAACTTTCTAAAGGTGGCATTTTCAGAATTGCAATTTAAAATCTGACTTCACCATAAGTTGTGATTTTAAATTATAATTCCAGAGATGCCAAATTTGAAAAGTTTATCTCTTCCAGATTGTGAATTACACTTGCAGCAGTGAAAAATGACCTTGGCAGTTTTTCACTTCCAGGACATGTAAAGATTAAAAGTACATGTCCTGCCTTTTAAATACAGTGCACCCTACCCTCTGGGTTGTCCAGGGCCTACCTTAGGGGAGACTTCTATGTAAAAAAGGAATGGTATGGGCCTGGCAAAAGACTTGTTTTGCCAGGTCGACATGGGGTGCCCACCAGGAGAAGCCACTCTTTGAAGCTTGTGGCTGTCCTAATAAGCATGAATGTATATAGGGGAAATGGTGTGGCTATTACGGTCTATCGATCTGATATTGTAATGTTATACATTATTGATTTTTGGGCTGCTGATCAGTCATGCATGTCTGTTGATCATACACTGCATTGTGCGATGCTGTGTCTTGCCGCAAAACTTTTCAATAAAGTTGCTTATTATAACAAAAATATGGCAATTGGGGATGAGCCAATATTACCATGTTTATGGGAGAGAGCACAAGCACTTTAGCACTGGTTAGCAGTGGTAAAGTACACAGAGTCCTAAAGCCTGCAAAAACGAGGTCAGAAAAATGGAGGAGGTAGATAGGCAAAAAGTTGGATGGAAAACCACCCTAAGGCTGTCAGGTCTAATGTGCCCCCGCCCCCAGCTGAAAGTGGGGAGAGCTACCCAACCCCTTGGGAGTTCTCTTCACTAAGCCGTAATAACTTGGAGAGACCATCAGCGTTGGCGTGGTCTGACCCCGGACTGTGTTCTGCCGTAGAATAAATTCCTTGTAGGGAGAAGGACCAACTTAACAGTTTGAGATTTTCACCCCTCATCTGAATGAGCCATCTTAGGAGTCTGTGGTTGGTCTGAACTAGGAAGTGAGTCCCAAACAGGTATGGTCTGAACTGCTTCAGTGCCCAGACCACAGCAAAAGCTTCTCTTTCAAATGGCACTCCACCTCTGTTTCTGTGGAAGTAACCTCCTACTGATGAAGGCTACCGGTTGGTCTAGGATCCCCTCATTCTGCTGTTATAAGACTGCCCCCATGCCATGCTCTGAATTGTCCCTCTGCATGATGAATTACTTGGAGAAATCAGGTGCATTGTGTACAGATGCTGTACGCATGGCTTCCTGGAGGGTATCAAAGGCTTTCTGATAAGCCTCTGTCCAGATCACCAATCTGGACTGCTTTTTGGAAGTCAGCTCAGTTAATAGGGCATCAATGGTGCTATTACCCTGAACAAATCTTCGGTAGTAGCCTGTGAGGCCTAGGAAGGCTCTCACTTCTGTCTGGGTTTTAGGTGGTTGCCAGGCCATGATAGTTTTAATCTTGGCTTGAAGGAGCTGCACCTTGCCCCCACCTACCAAATGACTCAGGTACACAACAGATCCCTGCCTGATCTGGCACTTGCTGGCTTTGATCGTCAGGCCTGCCTGTTGCAGGGCCTGAAGCACCTCGTAGAGGTGATGCAGGTGTTCCTCCCAGCTGGAACTGTAGACAGCGATGTCCTCTAAGTTGGTTTCACAAAAGGCCTCCTTGCCAGTCAGTATCCTATTAATCAACCTCTGGAAGGTGGCAGGGGCATTTTTCAAGCCAAAGGGCATCACCCAAAATTGGAAGTGGCCTTCTTGGATTGAAAATACTAACCTCTCTTTGGCCCCCTCAGTCAGAGTGATCTACCAATACCCTGATGTCAAATCAAACGTACTGAGGAATTTGGCAGCACCCAGTCTGTCAATAAACTCAATCTCGGGGGATGGGGTGTGCATCAGTCCTGGTGACGGAATTGAGACCCCGGTAGTCCACACAGATCCTCAGTTCTGGAGTGGTGCCTGGTGGAGCATGCTGTGGTGCCAGCACCACAGGGCTTGGCCATGGACTATTGGAGGGCTCAATCACCCCTAACACTAGCATCTTGGAGACTTCTCCCTTGATGCTGGCCCTCACCCTGTCTTACAACTTGTAAATTGTGTTCTTCATAGGTAAGCTGTCTCCAGTGTCAATATCATGGATGCACAGATCTGAGAGTCCAGGGGTGAGAGAGAACAGTCCCAACAGCAAACTGTCCCAGCAACTGGTAACATTCACTCTGCTGTTCTGGGGTCAGGATGGAAGAGAGGTTGACACCCTCCACTGACCCATCGTTTTCCTATGCAGAGAGGAGGTCAGGGAGAGGTGCGCTCTCCTCTTCCACTCCCTCATTTGTCATGAGGAACATGCTCAATTTTGACTGCTCGAAGTGAGGCTTGAGTTTGTTCACATGGAGCACCCTTAGTAGGTTCCTAGGAGTCTGGAGAACCAAGTAGGTGGACTGCCTCTTCTGCTCCTTGACTGCGTATGGGCCGGTCGAGTGGTCCTGGAGAGCCCTGGGCTCCACTGGTTCCATGACTCGTACTTTCTGGCCAGATTAAAACTCCACCAGAGTGGCCTTCTGGTCGTACCAGAGCTTCATGACTTCTTGACTGGCCTCAAGGTTACTTCTTGCTTTCTTCCAGAAGTGGTGCATCTGGTTGCGGAGGGCCAGCATGTAGATGACCACATCCTGGGGAGGTTTCTTGGTAACTTGTTCACACCCTCCTTGACAAGGCTCAGAGGCCCCTAACAGGGTGTCCTTAGGGGAGTTTAAAGGGGCTGAACCCTAATCCTTTCTGTGGCGCCTCCCTGTAGGCAAAGCGAAGGCATGGATAGAGGACGTCCCACTTATGCCTCATGGGCTCAGGCAGGCCCATAATCATTCCCTTCAAGGTCTTGTTGAATCTCTCCATAAGACCTTTGGTTTGTGGGTGATAGGGTGTGGTGAACTTGTAAGTTACACCACACTCATCCCACATGGAATTCATGTATGCAGACATGAAGTTTGTGTCTCTGTCAGACACTACATTCTTGGGGAACCCATCACTGGTAAAGATCCCCATCAGACCTCTAGTCACCACAGGTGCTGTCACTGACCTCAAAGGGATGGGCTGTGGGTAACGGGTGGCATGGTCCACCACGACCAGGACACACCTGTTGCCTAAGGCTGTCTTAGGGCCCAGGGTCCAATGATGTCGATACCCACCCTATCAAAAGGGGTGCCAGCAACTAGCAATTGTATCACAGGAGCTTTTCGCTTTTTCGCCTGATTTCCCTCTGGCCTGGCAGGTGGGACAGGTCCTGCCGAATGCATCTGAGTCTTCATTCTTGGCCATTAAAAGTGGGAGACAAGCTTGGTGAAGGTCTTGTCTTGCCCCAAATGTCCTGCCAGGGGGATATTGTGAACCAAGCCCAGTAGGAAGGTCCTGTAACACTAGAGGACCACCAGCACAGGTGCTACCCCAGCACCAGGAGCCTTAGGCTCACTATAGAGGAGATCATTCTCCCAGTAGATTTGGTGATTCCCAGAGGCTTCATGGGCTAAGGCCTGCTGCCTCAAGCCCTCGAGAAGGACGTTCCTGCACTTTGCAGAATTCCCAGCCCCCCTCACCCCGCCAGGAAATCAGAGCCACCAGTAGATGGCACTCTCGATTGTCGCGACTATGACTTGGTGGAATGTGTTCGTTAGGACCTGCTCTGCAGACACCAGCTGGCATCGGACATTAGTCATGCTGGCTCCTGTATCTCGCAGCGCCTCCACCTGTTGCCTATTGACGGTGACCCACTGCGTACACTTTGAATTATTAACAGGCATATGGGCTTTAGGCACCATCTCTCAAACCCCCTGGGAAACTAGGGTTACCTCTGTATGTTCTCAAAAGCTGGCTGGAACTATCTCCTCCCCGATTACTACACTTGCCAACCCAGGCGTCTGCCCACAGGTGGGGGGATGGCGCCTCTTGGGACATTTGGAGTCTCCCTTGGAGTGCTCATACTTCTATCACTCAGTACATTGGGGTACAAACCTCCCTGTCTTGTGATTAAAAAACCCTTTTTTTCTTAGGATCAGACTGGGACTGATTACCACGTCTCCCTTGAGAATTATGTTGGGGGTCTTTTGAAAACTTATTATTTTTTAAGTCGCCCCCTCTTTCTTCTCGGTACCCTGACCACCTTTGTGAGAGTCGTCGTCCCCCCCCCGCCCCCGATACCTTCTTGGACACTCTCTGGTGCTAGCCCAGAGGTCCACCTCCTCAGCAAGCTTCCTGGGGTCAGTCAGCTTACTGTCAACTAGGTGCAGGCGCAACTCATGAAAGCAGATACTGAGCATGTGCTCTCTCATGGTTAAATGGTACAACCCATTGAAATCAATAACCTTGCAGCCCCACATCCATCCATTTAGTGCCTTACTGGAGTAGTCCACAAAATATACCCAGGGTTGGTTGGGGAGCTTCTGGCTGCCCCTGAATCTTTGGCGATACTTCTCAAAGGTCAGCTCAAATTTGGCAATTAAAATGGCCTTCATTGGAGTAGATTTGTTCCCCAACCTCTAGTGTAAGAAGTGTGCCCCTTCCCATAGTAGGCATGCGTTTCCACATACCACCCCCCAGTGGTCCTCAGGAACCTCTGAACCTTCAGCACAACTTCATAAGCAGAAAACCATTTGTCAATGTCACCTCCCACCACATAACTGGGTACCAAATCCTTATGTTTGCCAACCCTTTTCTCTCCTTCAGGTAATGCGGGTATGCTACCACCATCACTGCTGAAATTAACCTGTCTGGACTTGATATCCAGCTCTTTTAGGCTCCTCTCATTAGCTAACAACAACATTTTCTCTTCCAATGCCCTTTCAGCATTGTTCACCTCCATGGCCAGCTTCCTTTCCTCCATTTTTAGGTCTTGCCTAGGCAGCGCTTGGCTATCTCTCCGAGACATGCTGTATCTAGGATAGGGGCTTGAAAAAAAGCCTATCTTTTTCATTGGTTTCTTTTGCTGTCCTTTCAAAATGTTGGCTTTTCATTGGTGAATACACTTAGTAGTCCCTTTTTGAATTTTGTATCCTCCCATAAGGACTGGCCCTCTTACATGTGTTCTTAATGTTCAGGTTATTTATACGTGGAAATAACTCTTTTTTTTAGTTGGCCTGCCTCTTTGCTCATTAACTTCTGTTTACTTGTGCAATGAAACTTCGTTGCATCACTTTATCTCTGTGTCCCCTCCCCTCCCCTCCCACAACACTGCTCGCAGGCCCCACCACCCCTCCGAGGCCACTGCTGTTTTGCTTGTTTTTTTGTTACTTTGCTGTTTTGATCGTTTTTTTGTTACTTTACAAACTAATTCTTATATTATTTTAAATTAGTCTCTTATTTATATAGCGCACCTATCCATGTGCTTGGGGGAAATTAAACAATCGGCCCACACTAGACTCGAACACAGATCCCCAGCTCCCAAGTCGGCAGCTCTCACCGCTGCGCCATGTCCTTTTCCCTGGCTATGTTGCACAGTGCAGTACCATTTGTGGCCAAAAGAGGTCCCAAGGGACACCTAGTGACAGCCTGTGGTACTGCACCCTCACAGCACTGCTTGTTTTAACGTGGAGCTATACTGCCATTTTCACTCCCAGCGCTACGGCATCATTGCAGGTGTTTTATATTAGCGTTGTTTACTTTGTTGGCAGGCTTTAAAAAAAAAAGCAAAATACAAAATCCGGATACTTGTAAACGATCCTGATTTATTTGTAATTATCCCAGCTCCTATTCACTCTTCCCTTCCTCCCTTTCAGGCTCAGTTTCACTTGAGTAAGGTTTGCCCTCTACAAATAACTAAACATGCACACATGAGGTTTTCTTTTAACTATGCTTTCAGACCATTGCTTTTGAAGGCAGCGTTACTTAACCAGTTCTGGGAATAATGTGTACGAAGGAATTGATTTTTTTTGCAAATTAAAGGCGTAGTGCAATGCTTTGTGTCTGAGCAGATTAAATGTTTTCAGAAAGTTACTACTTTACATTGCACACACTTTGTGCGATTCCTGAACTACTTGCACTTGTGATTACTTTGGAGTTGATGATGGTACTTTGCCTGAAGTGAATTTGTAATTATAGTAATAATGACCCCTTAAGGACAGACTTTCAGATAACTCGTCGTATTCTTCATTCAGCCTGCAGGTCAGGGGGGTTAATTCATGGCATATTCCAGTTGAATCTCTTTCATCCACGAGTACCTTTGGGTGGGGGCAGTGTCTCCTCTCAAAGCTGGTACATGCAGCTAGAGGCATTACATAAAATTTGCATTCACCTTTGAATGAATGAGACAGTGGTTGATATATTGCCCTCTTTTTGCAATGTTCATCACTTCTCTCCCTTTTTAAATGTGAAAATCCTGGCCTCAGTGAGTGGATTTGTCTGTTAAATGTATTCATCTTTTGCAATGAGATGTGCTCTGTAGATTGCCTGACCCTGGGGGCCAGGGGGCCATGAGGTTTAAGCATGTGACCAATCCTTGGCAGTGACTATATTAAAAGAAGTCTTTCTTAAACTGTTTTCTTATTTGCTCTGTTACAAAACCCTCCAGCTCATAATCCAATGCCAAATGCTTGTTTTAATAGAAACCACCTAACCACCCGTGGCTTCCATATACTGTTCTAATCGGTAGGTCTCTTATAGAAGTTTTTCTGCATTCCAAACGATGAGACCCTGTTCCTACTTTCCAACTCCAATAATAATGGAGCCGCCACAGTCCTTTCACTATAAATCCCCTAAACGATAGGAAGACATTGAGTCTGGAATATCAGCCTTAGCCATGGCTTTTTTTCTCAACTAGCGTGCCACGGATAGCTAGGTTAAGGTGATGTGTTACTGTTGGTCTACTGCCTCATTGTTCTTTATTTTCCTAAAATTGGCTGTAGTACATCTTTTTCAGATGGCACATTTCATTTTGAAGATATTATTTTTTTCATGTCCTAAAATGCAGTATTGTTTGTTATTAAACATTTCTTCCAAATTGAGCAGTGCTTTAAAAATATATGCACAGTTGCTATAATGTATGTTTTTCATACAAATAGCATTAAACTTTGCACAGTAGAGGACTATTGTATTTATTTTACATATTTAAATTGCCCTACATTACTTGAAGTATATAAAACAGAAGAGATTTTCAAAATAACAGGTACTTCATGCTATACAAAATACTACAGAAAAAAACACAATGGAGTTCTATATTTTATTAAGGTGGAAAGGGCATATCTATTGCAAACGTAAAAAACATTAGCATTTACAATGCCAATAGCTCCAACTCCAACAAATGTGAGACCTATTGCATTTCCAATGCTTGTTAATTTGGCCAGCTGCAGTTTGAATTCTGTCTCCTCCCTCCTCTCCCCCAGTTCCTCTGGGGATAGACCGTGGAAGAGACACTGCTCCCTGCCCTCACAGGGAGCTCAAATTCAGGGGTTTCACCCTCAGCCACTGCAGGTGGTTTCACAAAAGAGCCATTGCCAGGCTCCCCAATCCATCATCCTTAACTGTGTGGTCATCCTGTTCGGAGTGAGCTTCTGCCCAGGGCCGCAACGCCTTTTGTAACCCCACCTTCTTGGTGACACTCTTGCTAGGAAGCCCAATCTATTTACAAAAGTCTCTGAGCTGGGCCACTGTATAGGTTGTCCAGCTCAAATTCCATGCTTCAAGTTGTAGAACCAGCAGCCAAAGAGAGGACTTTGGGGAAAAAAAATGCCAATTAGGGAGAATTTAAAATTCGAATTGGCCTTGGATGTGTACCTCTCATAGTAACTGTAGCAATGTCTGTGTTAATGGTAAACCGTAACTAGGTAACAGCAATGGTGCTTGCATAGAAAGGGAAAAACCAAGTCTGAGTGCTGTCTTGTATCACCTGCCTCTGTTGTACAAGCAGGTCTTCTTTGTGGCTTCCAAGAGAACAACGTAACTGAGAAGTCCAAGTCGTCTTGTTTGCTGTTCCTGACAGCCTTTGATGTACGTTGTTTGCTCATCATTTAGAGAAGAGCCGGAGAGCCAATGGTTCTCGAGTCTGGTTGGCTAGGCTGTGTGCCTCTAGGATAGGGGGCATTACACAGTCCAACTGGTGCTTATCTCTAAACTGAATCCTTGGAGAAGATCCTTAGTTAGTTTGCTAGCAAGCTGCTTCATTTGTAACTGCAGAGGTGTGGATGTGTGGTAGAAAGTTTCCCAGGCTCTCCACTATCGGCAGTGAGTAGTTGAATCTGTTAAAGATTATTTCTTTTTAAGTCTTGCCTACTGACAGCTTTAAACCTTTTATCTCTTATACAGTAAAATATATACGTATAGTGAGCTTTGTACTAGCCGTTTATTCTTGATTTGATGGTTTTCTTGTCTATCTCATTTCCTTGCTAGCTATTCAGTGACTTCCCTCCCTATTCTTTGTCCCACCTCTGGAGCTTTTCTACTTTACAGTGTCTTGAATGGGCTAATTGTGTTCATTCACTGCTTGCATTCATGGAACTACTTTTTTGTTGCTTCCCAACACCCCCCCCCCCCTCCGTTTTGTGCTGCTACCTCATTGCTGTTCCATTGAGTCTCTTTTGTTGTAATTTTGACACGCTAGCACCTCCTGCTTTGCTCCACTGCCCCTGTTCGCTGTGTTCTTATTTACACACACACATATGTGCCCATGGCCTAAATGTAGATTTGTATTTGTATGGAATTTATAAAGCGCAGGAATTACCCCCGAAGGGGGTATCTCCGCGCTGCAGAGGAGGCAAAAGACAGGTCAGTAAAAATCAGTCCCGGAATATTTCAGTCTTCAGGAGTTTCCTGAACCGAAAAAGACTGGGGCATTTACGCAGGTTCTCGGGCAGAGAGTTCCAATATTTAGGAGCAATTTAGGCAAAAGTTTTGCCACCTGTTCGTAGTTTCCTGTAACGGGGGACCACAAGCAGCCCTTTACCCTCAGATCTTAGTGGTCTGCTCGGGAGGTAAAATTTAAGTTTTTCCGCAAGATAGCTAGGGCTCACACCATAAAGAGCCTTATGGGCAAGGCAGCAGAGTTTAAACTTAATTCTCTGGTGGATTGGAAGCCAGTGAAGCTGTCTCAGCAAAGGCCGAGAAGAGGTACGGGGAGGCATTTTGAGAGCCAGCCGCGCAGCAACATTCTGGACTATCTGTAATCTACTCAAGAGGGATTCGTTGGCCGATGCTAAGAGAGCATTACAATAATCAAGTCGGTCAATGACCGGGGCTTGAATCAGAGTTCTAGGAACTGATAGAGTCTGAGTTCACCAGATGCCACAGTTCAGTGGCGTGTTTTGGCAATGATCGAACATTCGCTAAAAAACCTCTCCAAGAAGGAGTCAAGTTTGTGGTAGAGGGCCTCACTAGGTGTTGGGGAGACGCACCCACACATACCTGTGTGACTTGGCTATTACAGCATTCCCCCAACTCAGGAGAGAATTGTCTCTCCCGCAGCTTTGAAAGTGACAGTGCTTACAAGTAAATGGTCCTTTAAGATAAGCGAAAGGGAAAGTGTATGGGCATGCTGTAATACGCTGTCTAACCTGATTGAGTTGAGAGGCCGAGTATCGGAGCCTGGATACACTATCTGGAGCCTGACGGACAGGGGTCCTGGCTCCTGGTGACGGCAGGGCGCGGACGGGCGCAGACGGGCTTGCCTTAGGCGCGCCTTCGGCGTGTGAGCGGCGCGCCCGCGAAATCATCTGCCTTAAATGGGAAGCCTACGTGACGACTAGGCCGCCAACCCCAACAGGTTATTTTAGCAACCGAAAGTAGATTCAACTTCCGTTGACGCGCTCGCTCTCTCCACTCAATCGGGAAAGAAGCACCCGTGGTGGACCGGAGAGCGAGCGGAAGTAAGTACTACACCGTCAGCCCCAACTGGGTTAGTGCAAGAAGTGCAAACAATTTAAAAATAGAAGCAAGTTCAACAAAAAAAAACAGCGCGATACTAAAATAATGCTGGTAGCAATAATGGTCAGTAGATTGCGTAGGTAAGGGACACGGTCACCAGGCAAATATGGGACAAAGTGCGGGAGAAAACTAAGTACCTGTACCAGTGCTGCGCGTCCGCGAAATCATCTGCCTTAAATGGGAAGCCTACGTGACGACTAGCCCGCCAACCCTAACAGGTTACTTTAGCAACCGGAAGTAGATTCAACTTCCGTTGACGCGCTCGCTCTCTCCACTCAATCGGGAAAGAAGCACCCATGGTGGACCGGAGAGCGAGCGGAAGTAAGTACTAAACCGTCAGCCCCAACTGGGTTAGTGCAAGAAGTGCAAACAATTTAAAAATAGAAGCAAGTTCAATTTAAAAAAAAGCAGCGCGATACTAAAATAATGCAGGTAGCAATAATGGTCAGTAGATTGCGTAGGTAAGGGACACGGTCACCAGGCACATATGGGACAAAGTGCGGGAGAAAACTAAATACCTGTACCAGTGCTCAGATGAAGAGATGTATGTGCATCTATGAGGCAAAAAAACAATGTTCACAAGGAACTCATTTATCCAGACAATACAAGATATGCAAACTAAGCTAGTTTGCTCTGATTTAATCTCAATCAAAAATATTCATTCATGACCTCTAAATTGGGTCCCGGTACACTTTACCTCAGATTATATATACAAACTAGTGTATAAGAATTCTTTAAAAAAGCCCAACACAACAATTAGTCAAGATAGTGCTTACTTCAGCCGAAGTAAGTTAAATTTATTCTACAGTTACAGTCTGTACCACAGATGTATTTCCTTATACATAAAGCAATTGGAAAGTTTGCATTAGTTGCACATTAGGAGTGCTTTGTGAGCCCCAGTGAAGTGACCATAACCTATCTTGGTGAGTACTACGTGAAAACATGTGAAAAAGCAGGGAAAACAGGGTATTGGTAAACATCAAAAAGGACGAGCTATACACAATGGATAGTGAATCATTCAGGCTCTCTCTTTTGTTTAGTCTCGACGACGTTTCGACCCTCTCTCGATACGGGGTCTCTTCAGGACAGCGTTTCTGGGGACTAATGCGGGGAAATGAATTAAATTAGGGTGATGGAATACAGTGTGGTGGTGATAAGGGCTAAGCTCAATGTGTGTACTGTGGCTTACCAGTACAGCACAGGGCATCTAATTCATGTTGTATCCTGGAAGTATGGATGAATGCCGGTTGAATAGTGGGGAACCAGAGAACACAGGAACCGCAGATTTACAGAACCTGTAATCAATGAATGCTATGTTTTAATTTATATTTCTATAGTCACACTAGCATTGTGCACCCTGAAGGTGAGATAATGGAGGCGAACTCACTATTTATTAGTTCCAACCATGTAGATGACAGGGATAATCAAGGGTTAACAGTAGAAACCCGAAGCTATTCACTCAATGCAATGCTGTTCACTCAATGCAGTTCCCGGACGAACTGTAAGAAATAATGTAACCGCTCGTATGAGTTCTGTGACGGACTATGTAGTTCAATATTCTTAGCAACTGGGGAGAAAAAGCGTCTTTGTCATGCTAGGAGCTTCAATTGTACTTACTCAAGCGTCACCTTCTTGGACCTCTCAGTGGTACGGTGGTTCCGTGAAAGGGACGCCGGGACTGAGTGGTTTAAATAGGGAAGTCGGTGAACCGGAATTAGGTCACGCCAGCACGCGCGTAGCTGAGATAATAATTACAGTAGCTACGGCGGCCATCTTAAAGTGGTTAGGGTGTACTCGAAAGTTATATCGAGGCTGATATCTTGTTGAGCAGAGAGGTCCATACCGTGTACCTTCTGTTTGATATTGGTCAATTAATGTCTCATTCCGTTAATAATCACGTAACAAGCAATAAAAATAAAAACAGAGTGCCAACTATATACAGTGCAGTTGGCTATACGTTTAGTCGTGGCAGCGGCCATTTAGTGGTGTTATTATCTAGGCTCACTGGAGCAGATGGGTACATGTATCCTCTATACGATATTACTCACATTGATCATTAACACGTTGTATTTGAACAGTACACACAGAGTGTCCTAATATATACAGTGTATTTATATATACAGTTGCAACGGCGGCCATCTTGTCATGTTTCAAGTGTAAGAGTAGTCCATTATTCATTCTTATTCAGGTCATAGTCTATCCTATCAGAGAGGTACATACCATTATCTCCTCTATAGGATATAGACTATGGAAAATGGTACTCTATGGGATGAACAAGTAGCAATGAATAGTACAACACAGTGCCAATATATATACAGTGCATGCAATTAATACAGTCATGGTGTTCATCTATATACAGTGCATGTATGTGATTCATATGGAGTATAGACAGGGCCCTGTCTAACTATGATGCGGGATCTATTCAGTGTTGGTATATCTTAGTGCAAGCTGATAAATCTGCGCCATTCTTCAAGGCTGTTCAATCCTTTCCGGATGGATTCACATTTATCGATCCATTTACACTCCAAGGATTGTAAAATGAGTGAAATGTCTCCACCTCTGGAAGGTATCTTAGCTTTCTCTATCACTTGCCATTTCAAGTCATCCGCAGAATGTGCTTTCTCTTTGTAGTGTTCAACCAGGGGAGCATTCTCCACTTGGCAGCGGATTCGACTACGGTGCTGGCCAATGCGTGCTTTCACGGGTTGGGTGGTCTGGCCTATGTAAATCAAGTCACAGGGGCACCAGATACAATAGATCACATTAGGCGTAGAACAGTTGGTCAGGTCACGGAGTGTGATTTTCGTGTTGCCATGTGTGAAATGTTTGGTTTCCAAGGTAAACCCACAAGCTACACAGTTCCCACATTTGTAGTGTCCTGTCAGTGGGGGAAGTGACCAAAGATCATGTATGGTGCTCTTGGCTTGGATAACACTGGTGTCTGAGTGTACTAGATGATCTTTAATATTTTTGCCTTTTTTGAACGAGAACATCGGTAATTCTTGACATGAGTTCAGGGTATTCAATGTAGGCCAGTGTCTCTTGATCGTTTTCTGTACCTGGGCACTCAGTGGGCAAAAGATGGTAACGCACACACTTTGTTTAGTACAGTTTTTTACAGTCTTTGTGAGTAGTACCTCACGGGGGCTGAACCACGCCCTTTTCATTGAGGTCTTAACCAATCTCTTTGGATATCCTCTTTCACGCAGTCTATTACTCAGTATATTAGCTTCTCTGAAGAAGTCTTCCTTCTCCGTACAGTTACGCCGAAGCCTCAAAAATTGGCCATATGGTAAGCCATCCTTCAGCGCCCTGGGGTGGAAACTGTTGTATTGTAACAGCATGTTTCTGTCTTTCGGTTTCCGATACAACGTTACATTCAGATGATTGTCACGGCATCTAATCTTTAGGTCTAATAATGGGACCATCTCTTTGTCTTTGTGGTATGTAAACGTCAGTGCTGACTGACATTCATGTAGGTATGTGATGAACAATTCTAAAATTTCTTCAGTGCCAGTCCAGATGAAGAAAATGTCATCGATGTAGCGTTTCCAGCACCTTATGCTTGTGAAGAAAGGGTTGGTTATGTTGTTGATGTATTTCTCTTCAAGGTCACCTACATAGAGATTGGCGAGGTTTGGTGCAAAAATCGCTCCCATTGAAGTCCCCGAACATTGTTGGTAGTAGCTGGTATTGAATCTAAAATAGTTCTTTGTGAGCGCTATTTCTAGCAGGTCAGTAATTAACTCAGTGGGAACTTTGAATGGTGCTGGCCGGCAGTTCAAAACAGTTTTGATGACATTAATGCTGTCCCTTTGCGGGATATTCGTATATAACGAATCAATGTCCATAGTGATTAATATCTCTTCCATGGGATTGTATTCCATACCTTCTACCAGATTTATCATATATGTGCTGTCTCTGACGTATGTGGGTAAGACAGGGACATATGCTTTAATGAAACTGTTGATGTAGTGTCCCAGGGGTTCCAGGACTGACCCACATCCGGACAGGATGGGTCTCCCTGGGGGATTATTGGTATCCTTGTGTACCTTGGGTAAGGTATATAGGACCGGAGTCCTCGGATATCCTTTGTTCAGATAGTCAAATTCTTGTTTGGTCAGGAATCCTTCATCTAGGCCATTCTTTGTGACTACCTGTATCAGTTTCTGGATGTCTGCCAGGGGATCTCGAAGCAGTTTCTTATAGGGTTGGGTGTTGTTCACCTGTCTCATTATCTCGGCCTCGTATTTCGTTCTTTCTTGTATGACGATCCCGCCTCCTTTGTCCGCAGGTTTTAGGATAATGGTATCATTCGTTTTCAGGGTGAACAAGGCTTCACGTTCAGGTCTTGTGATGTTGTATGGAGTGAATACTTTTTGTTCTTTTAATTTCAGGATGTCTTCTAGTACGCCTTTTTCAAAGGCTACAATCTCCGGAGGCATCATGCTGTTGGTCGGTATTAAGGTTGATTTAGGTCGCATAAATGATCTTGAAGTGGATGGGAGTTCTTCTTGGTTGCCGAAGAACACTCTCTGTCTCAGCTTCCTAAAGAATTTGTGTAGTTCTGTTTGTAGTTTGAAGAAATCTGTCGTTTCCGTTAAGACGTATGATAAACCTTTGCTCAAAAGAGACAGTTCATTACTATTCATTATGTGTGTGGATAAATTAAAAACAGGGAAGGTACCATCTGTGTTACAGTAGTTAGTGTTTCTGGACGGGTCCACATTATTGTTAATGTTTCTTGCAGGGTCCACATTATTGTTTTCGGAGATGTTCCTTTGAGGTCTTGCTGCTCCCGTCTCTGGGTCCCCCATGTTGTCAGGGCCAATATTCGTTAGGGGTCTTCCTTCTTCCATCATTGTCACTGGCCTTCTGGTCCCCAGGTGTAGTATTGGCGACGCGTTTGCCTTTCTTCTGCAAACTGGTGCCATACTCTCTTTTGGTTCCGGTTGGTCCCTCTGCCCCTCTGAGCCTGTCCTAAAAAAGGCTGTTGTTGCTTTCTTTGCAGTCCACTAGTACCTTCACCTCCGTCGTCCGATGCCTCGGAACCTGCTGAGGAATCTGAGAAACCAATGAGGTTGTTATTCTTGTATCATCCCCAGGTAACACTCTTCTTGTATTGCTGAGGTTGAGTATAAAAATCCTCTTGTAGATATGGAAAGGCCTTCTCTTTGCTGTAAGCTGTGATATCCTTCTGTACTTTATCTGCCTTCTTCTTCAATTCAAAGGAGTTGAATTCCTGTATTGTTTTATTTAATTTCTCAAGGGCCAACTTCGACTCTTCAATGTTGTCACACCCGAAGAGCTCTTTTTCTAAGTTCTCTATTTCAATTAGCTCTTGTTTGCTGTGTTCCAAAGCAGTTTCTATGCCCAAGACCATCCAGTGTCTTGAGCATGTGGTGGATATATGTGAGAATCCGCCTTTGAATTTCTTATCCTCTCTGAAGATGCCAGGTACGTTCCTCACTATTAAGCCTTGGGGGATGATATTGGCTTTTAAGTACTCTGTCAGCATTCGGGCGTGTAGCTCAGTGCGGACATGTTTTTCTTTGCACGTTCTAATTTATCTAAGAGGACTAGTCTAGGATTAGTATTGACTGACTGTGCGGTTGAGGAAAAAGAGAGGGGCCACTGATCACTCTAGCGATGTATTCTTCTGTGTACAATGGGGCCTCTCTGTCTGACATAGTATGTTGTAATAACTCACAGTATATAGTAGTAGAAATTAGTGGTCAAAGACCATAACAGATATTGAAGACAAAACAAAACAAATAACACACAACCCAAAATTTGAGTTTTGAGCAATATAATTAAACAAAGCTCTTGCAGGAGACCTGCGCAATCAATATTTTAAAGAAACAAGAGCGACCCATACGTCCTTGTGAGCTGGGTTAGCACTGAAGCAAAAAAGCAATGTTCACAAGGAACTCATTTATCCAGACAATACAAGATATGCAAACTAAGCTAGTTTGCTCTGATTTAATCTCAATCAAAAATATTCATTCATGACCTCTAAATTGGGTCCCGGTACACTTAACCTCAGATTATATATACAAACTAGTGTATAAGAATTCTTTAAAAAAGCCCAACACAACAATTAGTCAAGATAGTGCTTACTTCAGCCGAAGTAAGTTAAATTTATTCTACAGTTACAGTCTATACCACAGATGTATTTCCTTATACATAAAGCAATTGGAAAGTTTGCATTAGTTGCACATTAGGAGTGCTTTGTGAGCCCCAGTGAAGTGATTGTCTGGATAAATGAGTTCCTTGTGAACATTGTTTTTTTGCTTCAGTGCTAACCCAGCTCACAAGGACGCATGGGTCGCTCTTGTTTCTTTAAAATATTGATTGCGCAGGTCTCCTGCAAGAGCTTTGTTTAATTATATTGCTGAAAACCCAAATTTTGGGTTGTGTGTTATTTGTTTTGTTTTGTCTTCAATATCTGTTATGGTCTTTGACCACTAATTTCTACTACTATATACTGTGAGTTATTACAACATACTATGTCAGACAGAGAGGCCCCATTGTACACAGAAGAATACATCGCTAGAGGGATCAGTGGCCCCTCTCTTTTTTCCTCAACCGCACAGTCAGTCAATACTAATCCTAGACTAGTCCTCTTAGATAAATTAGAACGTGCAAAGAAAAAACATGTCCGCACTGAGCTACACCCCCGAATGCTGACAGAGTACTTAAAAGCCAATATCATCCCCCAAGGCTTAATAGTGAGGAACGTACCTGGCATCTTCAGAGAGGATAAGAAATTCAAAGACGGATTCTCACATATATCCACCACATGCTCAAGACACTGGATGGTCTTGGGCATAGAAACTGCTTTGGAACACAGCAAACAAGAGCTAATTGAAATAGAGAACTTAGAAAAAGAGCTCTTCGGGTGTGACAACATTGAAGAGTCGAAGTTGGCCCTTGAGAAATTAAATAAAACAATACAGGAATTCAACTCCTTTGAATTGAAGAAGAAGGCAGATAAAGTACAGAAGGATATCACAGCTTACAGCAAAGAGAAGGCCTTTCCATATCTACAAGAGGATTTTTATACTCAACCTCAGCAATACAAGAAGAGTGTTACCTGGGGACGATACAAGAATAACAACCTCATTGGTTTCTCAGATTCCTCAGCAGGTTCCGAGTCATCGGACGACGGAGGTGAAGGTACTAGTGGACTGCAAAGAAAGCAACAACAGCCTTTTTTAGGACAGGCTCAGAGGGGCTGAGGGGCTGAGGGACCAACCGGAACCAAAAGAGAGTATGGCACCAGTTTGCAGGAGAAAGGCAAACGCGTCGCCAATACTACACCTGGGGACCAGAAGGCCAGTGACAATGATGGAAGAAGGAAGACTCCTAACGAATATTGGCCCTGACAACATGGGGGACCCAGAGACGGGAGCAGCAAGACCTCAAAGGAACATCTCCGAAAACAATAATGTGGACCCTGCAAGAAACATTAACAATAATGTGGAACCGTCCAGAAACACTAACTACTGTAACACAGATGGTACCTTCCCTGTTTTTAATTTATCCACACACATAATGAATAGTAATGAACTGTCTCTTTTGAGCAAAGGTTTATCATACGTCTTAACGGAAACGACGGATTTCTTCAAACTACAAACAGAACTACACAAATTCTTTAGGACACTGAGACTGAGAGTGTTCTTCGGCAATCAAGAAGAACTCCCATCCACTTCAAGATCATTTATGCGACCTAAATCAACCTTTATACCGACCAACAGCATGATGCCTCCGGAGATTGTAGCCTTCGAAAAAGGCGTTCTAGAAGACATCCTGAAACTAAAAGAACAAAAAGTATTCACTCCATACAACATCACAAGACCTGAACGTGAAGCCTTGATCACCCTGAAAAATAATGAAACCATTATCCTAAAACCTGCGGACAAAGGAGGCGGGATCGTCATACAAGAAAGAACGAAATACCAGGCCGAGATAATGAGACAAGTGAACAACACCCAACACTATAAGAAACTGCTTCGAGATCCCCTGGCAGACATCCAGAAACTGATACAGGTAGTCACAAAAAATGGCCTAGATGAAGGATTCCTGACCAAACAAGAATTTGACTATCTGAACAAAGGATATCCGAGGACTCCGGTCCTATATACCTTACCCAAGGTACACAAGAATACCAATAATCCCCCAGGGAGACCCATCCTGTCCGGATGTGGGTCGGTCCTGGAACCCCTGGGACACTACATCAACAGTTTCATTAAAGCATATGTCCCTGTCTTACCCACATACGTCAGAGACAGCACATATATGATAAATCTGGTAGAAGGTATGGAATACAATCCCATGGAAGAGATATTAGTCACTATGGACATTGATTCGTTATATACGAATATCCCGCAAATGGACAGCATTAATGTCATCAAAACTGTTTTGAACTGCCGGCCAGCACCATTCAAAGTTCCCACTGAGTTCATTACTGACCTTCTAGAAATAGCGCTCACAAAGAACTATTTTAGATTCAATACCAGCTACTACCAACAATGTTCGGGGACTTCAATGGGAGCGATTTTTGCACCAAACCTGGCCAATCTCTATGTAGGTGACCTTGAAAAGAAATACATCAACAACATAACCAACCCTTTCTTCACAAGCATAAGGTGCTGGAAACGCTACATCGATGACATTTTCTTCATCTGGACTGGCACTGAAGAAAATTTAGAATTGTTCATCACATACCTACATGAATGTCAGTCAGCACTGACGTTTACATAACACAAAGACAAAGAGATGGTCCCATTCTTAGACCTAAAGATTAGATGCCGTGACAATCATCTGAATGTAACGTTGTATCGGAAACCGACAGACAGAAACACGCTGTTACAATACAACAATTTCCACCCCAGGGCGCTGAAGGATGGCTTACCATATGGCCAATTTTTGAGGCTTCGGCGTAACTGTACGGAGAAGGAAGACTTCTTCAGAGAAGCTAATATACTGAGTAATAGACTGCGTGAAAGAGGATATCCAAAGAGATTGGTTAAGACCTCAATGAAAAGGGCGTGGTTCAGCCCCCGTGAGGTACTACTCACAAAGACTGTAAAAAACTGTACTAAACAAAGTGTGTGCGTTACCACCTTTTGCCCACTGAGTACCCAGGTACAGAAAACCATCAAGAGACACTGGCCTACATTGAATACCCTGAACTCATGTCAAGAATTACCGATGTTCTCGTTCAAAAAAGGCAAAAATATTAAAGATCATCTAGTACACTCAGACACCAGTGTTATCCAAGCCAAGAGCACCATACATGATCTTTGGTCACTTCCCCCACTGACAGGACACTACAAATGTGGGAATTGTGTAGCTTGTGGGTTTACCTTGGAAACCAAACATTTCACACATGGCAACACGAAAATCACACTCCGTGACCTGACCAACTGTTCTACGCCTAATGTGATCTATTGTATCTGGTGCCCCTGTGACTTGATATACATAGGCCAGACCACCCAACCCGTGAAAGCACGCATTGGCCAGCACCGTAGTCGAATCCGCTGCCAAGTGGAGAATGCTCCCCTGGTTGAACACTACAAAGAGAAAGCACATTCTGCGGATGACTTGAAATGGCAAGTGATAGAGAAAGCTAAGATACCTTCCAGAGGTGGAGACATTTCACTCATTTTACAATCCTTGGAGTGTAAATGGATCTATAAATGTGAATCCATCCGGAAAGGATTGAACAGCCTTGAAGAATGGCGCAGATTTATCAGCTTGCACTAAGATATACCAACACTGAATAGATCCCGCATCATAGTTAGACAGGGCCCTGTCTATACTCCATATGAATCACATACATGCACTGTATATAGATGAACACCATGACTGTATTAATTGCATGCACTGTATATATATTGGCACTGTGTCGTACTATTCATTGCTACTTGTTCATCCCATAGAGTACCATTTTCCATAGTCTATATCCCATAGAGGAGATAATGGTATGTACCTCTCTGATATGATAGACTATGACCTGAATAAGAATGAATAATGGACTACTCTTACACTTGAAACATGACAAGATGGCCGCCGTTGCAACTGTATATATAAATACACTGTATTTATTAGGACACTCTGTGTGTTCTGTTCAAATACAACGTGTTAATGATCACTGTGAGTAATATCGTATAGAGGATACATGTACCCATCTGCTCCAGTGAGCCTAGATAATTACACCACTAAATGGCCGCTGCCACGACTAAACGTATAGCCAACTGCACTGTATATACTTGGCACTCTGTTTTTATTTTTATTGCTTGTTACGTGATTATTAACGGAATGAGACATTAATTGACCAATATCAAACAGAAGGTACACGGTATGGACCTCTCTGCTCAACAAGATATCAGCCTCGATATAACTTTCGAGTACACCCTAACCACTTTAAGATGGCCGCCGTAGCTGCTGTAATTATTATCTCAGCTACGCGCGTGCTGGCGTGACCTAATTCCGGTTCACCGACTTCCCTATTTAAACCACTCAGTCCCGGCGTCCCTTTCACGGAACCACCGCTCCACTGAGAGGTCCAAGAAGGTGACGCTTGAGTAAGTACAATTGAAGCTCCTAGCATGACAAAGACGCTTTTTCTCCCCAGTTGCTAAGAATATTGAACTAGATAGTCCGTCACAGAACTCATACGAGCTGTTACATTATTTCTTACAGTTCGTCCCGGAACTGCATTGAGTGAACAGCATTGCATTGAGTGAATAGCTTCGGGTTTCTACCGTTAACCCTTGATTATCCCTGTCATCTACATGGTTGGAACTAATAAATAGTGAGTTCGCTTCCATTATCTCACCTTCAGGGTGCACAATGCTAGTGTGACTATAGAAATATAAATTAAAACATGGCATTCATTGATTACAGGTTCTGTAAATCTGCGGTTCCTGTGTTCTCTGGTTCCCCACTATTCAACCGGCATTCATCCATACTTCCAGGATACAACATGAATTAGATGCCCTGTGCTGTACTGGTAAGCCACAGTACACACATTGAGCTTAGCCCTTATCACCACCACACTGTATTCCATCACCCTAATTTAATTCATTTCCCCGCATTAGTCCCCAGAAACGCTGTCCTGAAGGGACCCCGTATCGAGAGAGGGTCGAAACGTTGTCGACACTAAACAAAAGAGAGAGCCTGAATGGCCGACAGGTGAGGAGCTCCGGCCGGGAGCTCCCGGCCAGGGATAGCCTTTTTGGCTCAAATCCCCAAATTTTCCACCCCCTCTTTGTCCCTTCTACTCACCTGGTGGTCGCTCGTCTGCAGCGGTATCCGTTTCTCCTTTGTCTCCCGTTTCTGGACGTCGGATGATTTCAGGATCTTTACTCAAACCCGGCGGAGCCGAGCAACATGGCCGTTGCCCGGTGGAGCTGCATCGCCAGCTATAGGGGAGACTGGCCCCGGCACACCGCCACGGCCGTCACCTACCCAGCCGGACAGCAGACATGTCCCATCGTTCCTCCGCTGCTTGTCTCCCTCCCCGTGTACTCCGGTGAATCGCTGATGGTTTGGCTGACGAAGGAGCCAGTCTCGATGGTGATTACCCCTCGCGGAGCTCCCTGGATGGCTGGTGAAGAGCGGGGATGAGGCTCACCCCTCCTGATCATCCCCCGGCCCCTCCGAGCGCGACCGCAGTTTCTTCCCTTACTGCCCGCCCTCCAGCTTCGCCTTCGATGGGACTTCAGGGACACGGGAGTGCAGTGGTAGTGAACCTACTCAGCGCTGCGGTGCGACGCTCCCGGACTTTTCCGTACCTTCCTGAGCCTGGGAGGCGCACCCCCCCCAACCCCCCCCCCGGACTTCGCTGCTGCCTCCCTAACTTCCAGCTGGCTTCCCCGGACCTTCGTCTGCAGATCGTCTACACCGATGCCCCCGTGGTCCAGAGCCTGGGCATGCATCTCTCAGCCTTCCGGTCGACTTGGGTTTTGTGGCTGCGTCCCCCCTCCGACTGTACTCTATGTAATCATGCTCTCTGGGTTTTTCACTTCTGGACTTATGATTTCTGTGACTTTTGTGCATCACGCCATTTTTGGAGATGGTCTCCGTCGATTCCCATGATCCGGACCCGCCATCTTGTCTGACCTTTCCCCGTCCCTTCTTCCTTCCTGACTCCCCCTGATGACCCTCGAATGCTTTTCTCTTTTTTGCTGGACTGCCATTACTCCGTCCCCCCTCAGGTTCCCTTCTCTCCTCACCTATTCTCTGACTTCTATTCTTGTCCCCCTTTTCCTTCTCTGCCTCTTACTGATTTTCCATTTACTTTGTAATTTCTGTGTAACAAATGTTTTAAATATTTATACCTTGTAACTCGCTATGTTGCTATGCTGTTCCTTATGTAAAGCGCTCTGATACCTCCGGGTCTAGCCAGCGCTATATAAAACTCAAGATAGATAGATAGATAGATAGATTCATTATCCATTGTGTATAGCTCGTCCTTTTTGATGTTTACCAATAACCTGTTTTCCCTGCTTTTTCACATGTTTTCACGTAGTACTCACCAAGATAGGTTATGGTCACTTCACTGGGGCTCACAAAGCACTCCTAATGTGCAACTAATGCAAACTTTCCAATTGCTTTATGTATAAGGAAATACATCTGTGGTACAGACTGTAACTGTAGAATAAATTTAACTTACTTCGGCTGAAGTAAGCACTATCTTGACTAATTGTTGTGTTGGGCTTTTTAAAGAATTCTTATACACTAGTTTGTATATATAATCTGAGGTAAAGTGTACCGGGACCCAATTTAGAGGTCATGAATGAATATTTTTGATTGAGATTAAATCAGAGCAAACTAGCTTAGTTTGCATATCTTGTATTGTCTGGATAAATGAGTTCCTTGTGAACATTGTTTTTTTGCTTCAGTGCTAACCCAGCTCACAAGGACGTATGGGTCGCTCTTGTTTCTTTAAAGTATGTGCATCTATGAGCAGCCCTGTGTTTTATTGTGGTGAGGAATGTCTTGTGGTCTATCCTGTCCCAACCAAGAATGATGAGTGTGAGGGCCTTGGCTGTATTCAGAATGTTCAGTGAGTTGCATAGAAATTGGAGAGTGGCAGTCTTGCTACTTCACCCTGATTTGAAACCCGGTTAGTGTTCAACCAGCAGGGTGCTTTCTGTCCAGTTGCTTAGTGGTGTGACAGTGCAACACGCTTATTCTTTCCCATGGATGAAAGGCTGGTAATTGGTTGAAAGTGTTCAGACCATCCTCTGGGTCAAATGAATGCTTCATTAAATGAGAGGCAGCCAATTTTGAGGCTCTCTGAACACTCTAGTTGAAATTAAAAGTTTACTGATAAATTTAAATAAGCTAACTGTTTTCTGGAGGGTATGTGTTGAAAATGGGCTGACAACCAGATAACTTCTCTTTTTTTCTCTGAGTAATTGGTTGTTTTTGAGGTTACCTGTTCTCACTATTTATTCTTGAGAAATTTGGAGGTGTTTTTACACTATTTTTCCAAACCTGTGAGAATAAGTAGTTAGCAAAGGTTAAACTTGCTTTGCGCCATAAAGAAAAGAGCAGTGGTGTTTTTTGTGTTGTGTGAGTGTGTGTGTGTGTGTGTATATATATCTATATATATATATATATATATATATATATATATATAAATATATATATATATATATATATATATATTAAGGCTCCAAGTACCCGTAGATTAAGGATGCACTCGGGCAGCAGTTAGCTTCAAGCTTTAATAGGTAAGACTGCACAGCATTTTGGTGTTTCATCAGCAAAGTCGGTGTTGGCCTGACGCGTTTCTGAGCTTCTCGCTCTCGTCAGAGGCTTGACTTAAATGCGCGGCAGCTGACACGCCCACACAATTATCTCAATAGCCCACCTTCTGATAGGCCACTCAAATGAGCGCAATGTCTGCTGGGCTTCGTAGTTTGTGTCAGCTGGATCTTCCCCAGATGGGCGCACAATCTTGATGCTGCTTGATTACAAAGCCCTCAAATGGGCCCCAGCGTGCATGACAGTCACAATCCCAATGACTGCTGTCTCACACTCAAGGCTCAGCATAATTCCAAGCCCCGTGACCCCCAGTCATCGCGGGGTGGTGCATCCTTTGCGGCCAGGCAGCCGCGTGTAAATTAAGGCTCCAAGTACCCGTAGATTAAGGATGCACTTGGGCAGCAGTTAACTTCAAGCTTTAATAGGTAAGACTGCACAGCATTTTGGTGTTTCATCAGCAAAGTCGTGTTGGCCTGACGCGTTTCTGAGCTTTTCGCTCTCTTCAGAGGCTTGACTTAAATGCGCTGCAGCTGACACGCCCACACAATTATCCCAACCGCCCGCCTTCTAATAGGCCACTCAAATGAGCGCAATGTCTGCTGGGCTTCGTAGTTTGTGTCCGCTCGATCTTCCCCAGATGGGCGCACAATCTTGATGCTGCTTGATTACAAAGCCCTCAAATGGGCCCCAGCGTGCATGACAGTCACAATCCCAACGACTGCTGTCTCACACTCAAGGCTCAGCATAATTCCAAGCCCTGTGACCCCCAGTCATCGCGGGGTGGTGCATCCTTCGCGGCCGGGCAACGGGTCAGGCCAACACCGACTTTGCTGATGAAACACCAAAATGCTGTACAGTCTTACCTATTAAAGCTTGAAGCTAACTGCTGCCCGAGTGCATCCTTAATCTACAGGTACTTGGAGCCTTAATATCTATCTACATAGGAAATTAAAACCTTGCTGCATCACGACCCTAGCTGTGTCAGACCCGTTTCTTTGGAGGAAGCGGGATTGGAGGTGGATATTTGGCGGAGGTCGGCTCCGCATTTCTGGCACGCCTCTCGTTCAGGAGCTCCGTGGTTGCCGACAATCGGTGGTAGAATGCAGGGATGCATAACGCGGCGCCCCCCCGGCCTGAATTGTGTTTGGGCAATGGGGAGAGAGCAGCAGATTTACTGCTGAATGGGTCGGTGAGCAGCAGGGTAATCTGCCATTAATCCTGCGTGAGAGAGGAGCTGGCATTCCATGGACGACGGAGTCGGAGCATTATTACATGCTTGGGCAAGTTACTTAACAAAGCCTACAAATGTGGACTGTTGGCGGCTTTCTGTGGGCAGGATTGGCACATTGGGGTGTAACGGAGGAGAGAAAGAGGAAAGTACTTACTTGAGGAACTTTCCATGTCCTCTTTCTGTGATGACATCGCTGCTCCAATGAGAAGCCTCCGTGAAGTATTTTAATAAACCCCGCGAATTTCCAGTTAATTGACAGTCGAGCACAGCACTGGCATGGAAGAAGGCATTCGTCGAAACGCGTCTGCCAGGTGCGAGATTGATGGCGATACGCTATATCTGTGTGCTTTGTGGTGGAAATTAAAACCTTGCTGCATCACGACCCTAGCTGTGTCAGACCCGTTTCTTTGGAGGAAGCGGGATTGGAGGTGGATATTTGGCGGAGGTCGGCTCCGCATTTCTGGCACGCCTCTCGTTCAGGAGCTCCGTGGTTGCCGACAATCGGTGGTAGAATGCAGGGATGCATAACCCGGCGACCCCCCGGCCTGAATCGTGTTTGGGCAATGGGGAGAGAGCAGCGGATTTACTGCTGAATGGGTCGGTGAGCAGCAGGGTAATCTGCCATTAATCCTGCGTGAGAGAGGAGCTGGCATTCCATGGACGACGGAGTCGGAGCATTATTACATGCTTGGGCAAGTTACTTAACAAAGCCTACAAATGTGGACTGTTGGCGGCTTTCTGTGGGCAGGATTGGCATATTGGGATGTAACGGAGGAGAGAAAGAGGAAAGTACTTACTTGAGGAACTTTCCATGTCCTCTTTCTGTGATGACATCGCTGCTCCAATGAGAAGCCTCCGTGAAGTATTTTAATAAACCCCGCGAATTTCCAGTTAATTGACAGTCGAGCACAGCACTGGCATGGAAGAAGGCATTCGCCGAAACGCGTCTGCCAGGTGCGAGATTGATGGCAATACGCTATATCTGTGTGCTTTGTGGTGGAAATTAAAACCTTGCTGCATCACGACCCTAGCTGTGTCAGACCCGTTTCTTTGAAGGAAGCGGGATTGGAGGTGGATATATATATATATATATATATATATATATATATCACAGACCTGTTTCCTATGGCTGAGTTTGGATTCTGTCAGTCCATAAATCACAGTACCGTGGCTTCAGTTTTCAGCGTGATTTTAATTAAGTGCAGCCAGCAACAACTCAACGCGTTGCTGAGCCTTGGCGCTCCTTGGTCACGTGGACCTGTGACCAAGCAGCGCCAAGGCTCCAAAACGCGTTGGTTCAGACCAAAGTTTTTTGTTTTGCCAATAACTTTGGCGCCGCTTGACGAATCTCCACGAAATTTTCACAAAACTTCCCCTTTTGGGTTCAGCTGCTGTGTTGAAAATTTCGGGGTGATTCGTCGAGCGGGGGCCGAGGGAAAAAGGGGGGGTCCCAGAACATGTTTTCCCCATGTTAAGTCTTTGGGGATTTTTCATTTTTTTAACACGGCTACAGCCCGAACTGCTGAACGGAATCACAACAAATTTGGCAGAAAGCTAGATGCTGGTCCAGAAAGCATGCTTTTCATGATGTGGTGTAAATCCATTCAGTAGTTTTTGAGATATCTAACTTAAAAAAATATAGATATCTGGGGACGCCGGTTCTTGCAGTGGACTTGCGGATCCTACTAAAATTTGATTGGTTGCCAACACTTCAACCAGGAAGTGTTTGCAGCCATCTTGTGACTCAACTTGAAGCAGAGTCCCACAAAAAAAAGGAAAAAATAAGGAAAAAAGGGAAAGGTAGTAATACCTTGACCCCCAGATATGGTGGGGGGTTCCCTCAGGGACCCCGCCACGGGTAAAATGCATTTTTTTAAAAATGTTGCCGCAGACTTGCAGGTGGGTCAGCGAATCTGCGGCAAAATAAATTAAAAAAGCAAGTGCGGGCGCCCGCGCTTGCTTTAGTATAACCCCCGGGTAGGCCAGGTCCCGGGCGTGAAGTTAATGAAGATGGGGGGGGGGCTCAAGGAACCCCCCTCCTAGGCTTTTGTTAAGGCCCGGGGTCCGCCACCTCCTCTGGGCATTGAATACTATAAATGTGGGGTACCACCACCTGCCTGGGGCACATACATAAAGTAATTAAAAAAACAAAAGTGATGTTACTGACCATGTCATGAGGGGAAACACCCATTACAACGATGGTCTTTTCACGCGCTGCCATCGCAATGCGACTCCCACATCGCAAGAGGCTTTAAATCGCACGCCTTTACAACGCAGTCCCATTTACATCGCTAGCAAGGACAACGCGTGGTCACATCGCAGGAGGCTTGAAATTGCATGCAATCGCATGCCTTTAGAAGAAGAAGATGCGGATTATGCATAGCCACGGGAGATGATATACATACATATGCGATGAAAAACAGGTAAGTGACTTCAACGCTTACATATGTACGTTTTAAATATTCTAATAATAATATTTAAATATTTAAACAGTCCTTTTTTCATTTCCACAGGTTTATGCGGTTACGTCGCCGCGCAGACGTTACTGACGTTGTTCCGGGACTCGACCAGAGACAGAGAGCAGGTGGAAGGCAGACCTCCATGGTGAAGGTAAGAACGTGAAATTACCTATATAGTTCTATATACTCTCCCAAACTATTTTACAATTAAGGAATGATGTAATGTATATTGATGTATATGTGATTAAGGTTTTTCCTGTCTGAGGGAGGGGGGGGGGGGGCCGATCGGTATCGAAAAACTAAATGAATAAAGATTATTTCAAAAACAAAAAAAATACGGATTTGAGTGTTAGACATGGACACGTGCATATCAATCAACAAAGCTAATGAGTGTAGCTTTTTGTATAGTTCACGAACGCACAAGCATATAACAGATTATGCAGGCAGATCAATGCATCAATACAAAAAAACGGCCAATCTCCATAGAGGCACACACGCACATACAGCAACATAGATAAGTAATGCAAGCAGAGAGACCAAGAACTGTACCCCTAGGTAAGTGGCCAACAGACAGGCATGAAAGTAAACACACAAAAAAAAACATTGACATGCATGTAGGTACAAGCATAAGTGTGAGTGGGTGGATTGAAGGATTCACAAATATGGGCAGGTACATAAATAAGGCAGCAATTGAATGAATGCATGGAAAAATAAAAATAAAACTTTGCGTTTATGCTGGGGACAATTTGACTTCTTGGGTTTTTCCTCCTTTCAAGTAACATGATGTGTTTAATATGTCAACATTTTGTGTAATAACAGTATTGACAAAGTTTCGATAATCTTGATAATCTGGGGCGATACATGTACTACAAGTGTTTGCAATTCCAAAAGGATTTAGTGTTCGAACTCGCAGCCTTTGACAGTGCCAAAACACAAACAGTAAAATTATTGTGAAAGCGGCAGCACATTGTTTCCCCCCTCGCAGTTGGCAAATCCAACAAAATACAGTATAATCCATTTGAGGTGCCAAAACACAAACAGTAAATTTATTGTGAAAGCGGCAGCACATTGTTTCCCCCCTCGCAGTTGGCAAATCAAACCAAAAACAGTATAATCCATTTGCAAAGTGGAGCTGTCCATGAGTAGAAACAATACATGCTCTCCCCAAGGTCATTTGGAATAGTTACTCATTTTTTTACAAGAATAATCCTTTATTGATATGAGACTGGAGTTCCAATTATATTGTATTTTCAACTGTTAAAGCAGGGATGGAGGCCGACAGTCCCTCATAGGCTTCATTCCAGATGAAGAGCGATTTGCACGGATTTGTGGAGGGAATATAGAAAGGGTGATGCAAATCCTTGTGAATACCCTTTTACAAATGGAGCATGGCACAGTATGGTTGTATCCACATTCATGAGGATAAAAGTTGAACTCAAAGTTAACATTAAAAAAGTGTTCCTTGTACAAAAACACTGTGACAATCTAGGACAGCATCTCAACAGCACTTTCATGAGACAAGAGTTTTCAGACTCTTAAAACATGAAAAAGGTATATTGCAATAACGAATTTGTCTTTCCTACAGGTTCTTTACTAGCACTTCATATCTTCACAACCAACAGTTCCTTCAACTTAAAGGGCATTTTGCAAGACATAACATTTGTAAGGGAGTGAATTATTTATTTGGGGTGGATGGTAGTTCACACTAAGCAATAAAGTGACTAACCTGTTGTGTCCGGGTACCGGTTTCAATAATTTAAAACAAAGCTCAACCATTGATGGCTGGGGCACAGAGCAAACAGGCTTAATTTAGAAGTGGACTCCAATTGTCAGTTGGCTCGATGTTTATGTTCCTACAGGGACATATCAAGAGGCCTTTTTCCTGAAGTGCCCACCTGATCAGTTTCAGCTGGACCATGATTAGACCCTTCTGGTGACTAGCATGGGATGACAAAGGGAGCGTAACTGGTGTGAAAATTTTTGCCAGGGCAGATTTTGGTTCCCCAGTGCTGCCCTGACGGTCGGCCTGAAATCACACCTAGGTCCTGTCACTTGTGCACCGTGATTACTGATTGGTGCTTTACTTGTTCGTGGCCTTTTTCTATTAAAGTTTGAAAAAATTGCTGTTTCCCTTATTTAATTTTTGTTATTTTCGGTGTAAGTTTGATTATTACATTTTTCTCTATTTTTAAAATTGGAGTGGGATTTGTATTGTGCTGTGTTTTTGGACTGTTTTCGATTAAAGTTTGAAAAAATTGCTGTTTCCCTTATTTAATTTTTGTTATTTTCGGTGTAAGTTTGCTTATTACATTTTTCTCTATTTTTAAAATTGGAGTGGGATTTGTATTGTGCTGTGTTTTTGGACTGTTTAACTCATTCAGTACTTATAAATGCTTTACACATTTTCTCTAAATTCCACTTCTTTGTCCCGGGTCCAAGGGGGAGAAGGTCTAGTCCTTCAGGTCTCCTCACAGATCTCAAACAGGAGGTGCAGTCTTTTTTCTGTTCTTCCACAAGTTTAGAAATTATTCGGAGGAAGGTGCATTGGAGTGCCTCGTCTAGAATTGGCTCTAGATAGTAGATAGTTCCTGGCCCCTCAATCAATGGGGTAAAAGCTACCTAACCCCTCTTTTAGCATTTCCTGTTTGTCCTACTACAATCAATACCACAGTGCATCTTACTCCTAGAATTGAAGTTGGAGAAACCCTTTCTCCCTTCTACAGAGGTGTGGGTCCCAGTGAAATTAGTACACCATCCTTTGTGGACACTCAAAAATGGTTCTGGAGGTAGCACAACTCCAACTGGGGTTGAAGCTGTCCTAGTTGGGGGACAAAGGCTTGCCTTCTCCATGTCTCACATTACATTTACTTGTGGTAGGGCGGGCCACTTACAAGTTAATGTAGTTCCTGGGTTCACCCTAACTGGTCTCCCTGCAAGGGGAAGAAAAACACCCAGGCTACTGTTTCCGCTGTGGAAGCAATTTCACTTCTCATTAAGGCCAAGCACCTGCCGCACTGCTGCTATCAGGCTAATGCAAATTAGCTTCCAGAGGCTTCAGGCAGGGAAAAATTTACTTTTTAAAAGTTACTTTTTAAAAATATTTTAAAAATCAAACTTCATCATTGAATTGGGTTATTAATAGCGGTCCGAAATAGTGGTTGGACTAATTTTCTAGCTAGATCCAAACCAGAAGTTACATAATTAATATTTTAATCTGTACTCTAGTTCTCCTCATAGGACAACCAAAGTCTTCAACAGTGAAAATAGCTTTTGCTGCCTCATTACTGCTAGGATATGGTAACAATACATTTCTACAAGTCCCACTTTTAAATTCCATGAACCCTACTGGTGGATGAATGATGGATGGATGGGTGAAAGGATGGATGGAGGGAGGATGGATGGGTGGATAAAAGGGTGGATGGATGAATGATGGATTGATGTGTGAAAGGGTGGGTGGATGAACGATGGATGGGTGAAAGGATGGATGGATGGAGGGAGGATGGATGCATGGATGGGTGGGTGAAAGGGTGGATGGGTGAAAGATGGATGAAGGATGGATGTATGGGTGGATAAAAGGGTGGATGGATGAATGATGGATTGATGTGTGAAAGGGTGGGTGGACGAAGGATGGATGAAAGGGTGGATGGATGAATGATGGATGGGTGAAAGGGTGGATGGAGGGAGGATGGATGCATGGATGGGTGGGTGAAAGGGTGGATGGGTGAATGATGGGTGGGTAGGTGTGTGAAAGGGTGGGTGGATGAAGGATGGATGTATGTATGGATGGAAGGATGAAAGGGTGGATGGATGAAGGATGGGTGGCTGAAAGGGTGGATGGGTGGCTTGACTGTACGAAGGATGGATGTATGGATGGAAGGATGAAAGAGTGGATGGATGAAGGATGGATGGATGAAAGGTTGGATGGGTGGCTTCACTGTACGTTTGCTAGACATATTTTGACAACGTACTTGATCATAAACATTGAGCTTTTCATAACCATTGTGAATTTCCAATGTTCACAATAGGCGGTTTATGCGGTTATGTAGCCGCACAAACGTTACTGCCGTTGTTCCGGGACTCGCCGCGAGACAGAGAGCAGGTGGAAGGCAGAGCTCCGCCAAGGTAAGGAAGTTGTAATTAACTTTATACTTGCGTTTAATTATGCGTCCCATTTCGGGCAAACTCTGTTACCTCCCAATCTAGGGGAACATAGTGGATGTTCCAGAATTGGGATGCCCTGGAAAGCCTGAGACCACTGTTCCCATTTGTTGGGTGAACAACTACCACCTTGGTAATGGTTGGAAAAGTTGCTTTAACTAGAACAGGAACAAATCTCGTTCCAGGATGACAATGGGAAGTTGAACTACCCAAAAATTACTTGGGCTGTGTGGGAAGGACTTTCTCCTAGCTAAAATTTAGTTTTTACTTGTGAGGGGAAAATTAGTTAAAAAAATGTAGTTTGATTTGTTAATTGACAAAGCGAAGAATTTATATGGGCACCCACGTTCCAAACAGCCAGCCCCCTAGTAATATTTCTCTCCCTCCCTCACCTTTGACACTTTGTTAGTACTTCTCTTTTCATACCTCGGCTTTATAACTGTCTCTTTGTACACAGTGTAATTTAAAGGCATTTGGGCTCCTGCGTAAGACATATTGCAGCTGTGTTTTTATGTGAAAGTTTTGCGACATTTCCATTTATTAGGCACAAGAACACCATGAAATAGTACAAATCCGGTAAAAATTTCAAAGTTGGTCAGAAAAGGCACACCAAGTATATCTTGCCCAGATGCCAAAAAGCTTTCAGATGAAACTACTAAGCCTGTGAGTGAAGATTTACGATTCTCTAAACGGACCCAATGTAGTGATGTCACATAAAAATATGCTAGTGTTTTCATAATGTTTTGCAAATGGTTGTGTACTATAGGGTTACAAATGGGGGTTGATTAACAAAAATTAAAATACACAGGGGAAAGAACACACAGAGGACGGGGAGGTAAATAGTAAATTAAGGGTGTGGCATCCAATGGGAAAAGGGCTCTTGGAGAACACATGGACAGAAAACAAGGGCAATTGTTAAAGAAAGAAAACTTAATGCGGTAATTACGTACCATACTTTCATTTCACTAATTATTTCATTTTTGATGTAACTAATAAAAACACAAGGGGATATGTAATGTAACCGACCAAAAACACACTAGGCAATTTTTAGCATTTTTATTCTCATTACATTGGATTGATATCACATAAATCAATACTTCAAATGTATTTAATAACCGAAATTTTTTGCATTTTATTTACACTGAAAGCAATGACAAAATTCTTAAATGTTTTACATTACTGTTTGATGTTAAACAAAAATTGTCGGTGGTACGTTTGCATATAACATTTACAGTATTGTTTATTATACAAATGCTATGATTCTTAGGCATTATTACTTTATTTTCCCCAATTTTGTCGGTGGTACGTTTGCATATTACATTTATGGATGGTTTATTAGACAGTTGTACAACTTGGAAAGTGATTTATTGTTATTCTTTGGTTTATTCAACAAGATATTGCATATGTTTCATAGCGGATTTTAATTTTGATTCTTGGTTGGATGCTATTCAGTGGATTAATACGATCTCAAATCTTGTAAGGTTATGCGTGTTATGGATGCGGTGCACAAAATGTGTGGTTTACCCTAATAAGAGTCTGCCGCAGTCTGTAGTTTTATACATTTACCAATTTATGGACACATTTTGGTAGACTACAGGAATACTTCGGATTATATGTTGTGTGATAAAGAGTAAAGTACAAACATTCTTAGGCAAAGGAATTCAGTATATGTGCAATGGAAGCTAGGTAGTCATAAGCCACAGACAAGGTAAAAAGTTTTAGTGCTGCCAATAGTCTAGCAGACATTTCCTTTGTGCGGTGGGAAATACGTGGATTTAGAGTACCTGCTAACGATTGTGACATGCGCATTTCCTGGTAACTTTGCTCCTTTTGCAAAATCTCTAAAAAATTGTAGAAATTAGGGTGTGGTTTGCCAATACTGTTATTTAAAGAGTTGTGCCAACCCTCTATGGCATTGTTTGTCTTTGCTCCTCCCTCTAAGCAGGTCGAGTAGCAGTTCCACCAGTCCACAAGAAAACGTGGTTTCCTCCGGCAACCCGACCTGCTTAGATGGCCAATCCATGTGTCTTCAAAATAATTTAAAATTGGTGCCAATTTGTCTTCATTTGCCATAAAGTACTCAGACTCGGTAATAGATGTGTAGTACTCGTCTACAATGTTAGGAGGAACAAAGCAAAGTGCAGTTAGTTTTTTAAGCTCAAACTGTAGTTTGCTATCAGACGCATAATCCTCAATTAGGGATGTTTTTTTAATTTTACACCAAAACGCCTGAGAAAAGTGGAAAAAACATCCTTGGATTTGGGTATCCATGTACAATTTGGTTATAGTATTCATCATTGGTAATTCAAAGTCCATGATTACTTTTCTCGGACTTTTGTTTGGAATTTTAACTTTTAGGACTGACAAAAATTCAGTATACGTTGAGGATTGTTTGTCTGGTAGTAAACTGTACACTAAAGGAACTACTGTGTTGTTAACGTAGCCGTGAATAGTGTATATTTGGGTGAAAGGGGTGGGCGTACTTTTAAAGGTACCATCCATCATCCAAACATCACTGTTCTCCAACCTATTTAGATTACGGGGGTGCTAAATATTAAAATACGCTTTTGAGCATTTTCATTCTCATACAATATGAACGGTTCGTTTGAAACAGTAAGAGAGAGTTCACGAGGAATTGTTATATCAGAAAAGGTTTGTGGTGTAACGCGTTTAGGGTTATTTGCCTGTTTCTTACGTTGGATAATTCTACGCAAGTTTGGAATAGTGGGCATACTACTAGCAACATGTTCAGCAATGTGTTGGGATACCTCCCTTAAAATAGCACCGCACGGGTCATTGGAGTTGCCTGCAATCACTTTCATTTCATTTATAGATTCTCTCACTTCAATCGCAGTTGCAGAGGCAGAGTGGTTATGGTCTGTGCTTCTTAAGACAGAGTCACCCAAAGTAACCGCTCGGCCTCTGCAATGGCTGGAGTAGTATTGCACACACCTCCAATGACCCCGTGGCTCCGAATTTCTCTCCTTACAATATATATAACCACTGTTTTTTAGTAGACGGTTTCCTCTGCTGGAGGTGATGTATTTGGCCATCTTCGGAGCAGACATTTGCTCTAAAACAAAAAAAAGAGTAAAGGAAAATCATTTTCAAAACGCCAATATGTACATATTTTGCTGTTGCAAGTCGCAAAAGGTGTAGACGGTTATAGGTACTTTACTCCAATAAAAGGAAAAAGAATGATTTTGATTGCACCAATAACCATACATATTTTTGGGTACAATACAAATGGGGGAAATATTACTTGAATCAGCACCTACCAAATTAGCCTACAAATAAAATTGGTTCACTCACAAAATATCAATGTAAGCTGTTTTACCTTTTGTGCTACTGTGCTCTGGCACTTAGCGACGACACACAAAAATTGTGCTTGCCTTGCAACTCCGTTACCTTTGAGACTCTGTAACAGGAAAAAGAAAACATTGGGTTTGTGGTGAGATTATTAGTTGGGTGTTTAAACAGTCCGTGTACTACGCAAGATAGCGCAGAAATTAAATGCCATGGGACTATGCAACACATTTGTTTCAGAGATCATTGTCGGGCGTAATAGCCCTTACAAAATACTATTCATGTACCTGTATAGTTGTTGTCGACTTGGAATTAGTTTGTTGTTAGTGTTGCGACCTTTGAATATCCCGGCAAAGCTTGTTGATGGTGATGGCCTATTTTAAGAGACAACATTGGTATTATTCAGTCGTAGGGTATCCATCCACCCACCCACCCATCCATCCATCAAGCATCCATCCCCAATTTTATCCATCCACCCACCCACCCACCCATCCATCCATCAAGCATCCATCCACAATTTTAGCCATCCACCCATCCATCCATCCTGCATCCATCCACCCTTTCACCCATCCATCCATCCATCACTCATCCATCCACCCTTTCGCCCATCCATCCATCACTCATCCATCCACCCTTTCACCCATCCATTCATCACTCATCCATCCACCCATCCACCCACCCATCCATCCTGCATCCACCCACACTTATCCACCCATCCTGCATCCATCCACAATTTTAGCCATCCACCCATCCATCCACCCATCCTGCATCCATCCACAATTTTATCCATCCATCCATCCACCCTTTCACCCATCCATCCATCACTCATCCATCCACCCTTTCACCCATCCATCCATCACTCATCCATCCACCCATCCACCCACCCATCCATCCTGCATTCACCCACACTTATCCATCCATCCTGCATCCATCCACAATTTTATCCATCCATCCTTTCACCCATCCATCCATCACTCATCCATCCACCCTTTCACCCATCCATCCATCACTCATCCATCCACCCATCCACCCACCCATCCATCCTGCATCCACCCACACTTATCCATCCATCCTGCATCCATCCACAATTTTAGCCATCCATCCACCCATCCACCCACCAATCCACCCATCCATCCAGCATCCACCCACACTTATCCATCCATCCATCCACCCACCCACCCACCCACCCATCCATCAAGCATCCATCCCCAATGTTATCCATCCATCCACCCACCCACCCATCCATCAAGCATCCATCCACAATTTTAGCCATCCACCCATCCATCCACCCATCCTGCATCCATCCACAATGTTATCCATCCATCCATCCACCCTTTCACCCATCCATCACTCATCCATCCACCCTTTCACCCATCCATCCATCACTCATCCATCCACCCATCCACCCACCCATCCATCCTGCATCCACCCACACTTATCCATCCATCCTGCATCCATCCTCAATTTTAGCCATCCATCCACCCACCAATCCACCCATCCATCCAGCATCCACCCACACTTCTCCATTCCACCCACCCACTCACCCACCCACTCACCCACCCATCCATCCATCAAGCATCCATCCCCAATTTTATCCATCCATCCATCCACCCACCCATCCATCAAGCATCCATCCACAATTTTAGCCATCCACCCATCCATCCATCCACCCATCCTGCATCCATCCACAATGTTATCCATCCATCCATCCACCCTTTCACCCATCCATCCATCACTCATCCATCCACCCTTTCGCCCATCCATCCATCACTCATCCATCCACCCTTTCGCCCATCCATCCATCACTCATCCATCCACCCATCCACCCACCCATCCATCCTGCATCCACCCACACTTATCCATCCATCCTGCATCCATCCACAATTTTAGCCATCCATCCACCCATCCACCCACCAATCCACCCATCCATCCATCCATCCATCCAGCATCCACCAACACTTATCCATCCATCCATCCATCCACCCACCCACCCATCCATCCATCAAGCATCCATCCCCAATTTTATCCATCCATCCACCCACCCACCCATCAAGCATCCATCCACAATTTTAGCCATCCACCCATCCATCCACCCATCCTGCATCCATCCACAATGTTATCCATCCATCCATCCACCCTTTCACCCATCCATCCATCACTCATCATCCACCCTTTCACCCATCCATCCATCACTCATCCATCCACCCATCCACCCACCCATCCATCCATCCTGCATCCACCCACACTTATCCATCCATCCTGCATCCATCCACAATTTTAGCCATCCATCCAACCATCCACCCACCAATCCACCCATCCATCCATCCATCCATCCAGCATCCACCCACACTTATCCATCCATCCACCCACCCACCCACCCATCCATCAAGCATCCATCCCCAATTTTATCCATCCATCCATCCACCCACCCACCCATCCATCAAGCATCCATCCACAATTTTAGCCATCCACCCATCCATCCATCCATCCACCCATCCTGCATCCATCCACAATGTTATCCATCCATCCATCCACCCTTTCACCCATCCATCCATCACTCATCCATCCACCCTTTCGCCCATCCATCCATCACTCATCCATCCACCCTTTCGCCCATCCATCCATCACTCATCCATCCACCCTTTCACCCATCCATCACTCATCCATCCATACATCCACCCACCCACCCATCCATCCATCCATCAAACATCCATCCACAATTTTAGCCATCCACCCATCCATCCATCCACCCATCCTGCATCCATCCACAATGTTATCCATCCATCCATCCACCCTTTCACCCATCCATCCATCACTCATCCATCCACCCTTTCGCCCATCCATCCATCACTCATCCATCCACCCTTTCGCCCATCCATCCATCACTGATCCATCCACCCTTTCACCCATTCATCTACCCTTCCGCACATACATACATCTATTTACCTTTCCTCTCATCCATACTTCCACTCATTCACTCATCCATCCTATCATTATGTATCCATTCACCCTTTCATTTATCCATGCATGCTTTGACTAATCCATCCCGCCATTCACACATCCCTTTCATAGTTTACTCACCCAGCTTTTCACATTAGGAGCTGGCACGTTGTCTGCAAATTTGCTGACACAAGAGGCCCATTAACAACTTCACCCCTGCTGTAGTTCCTAAAGCAAGGGGTAGGGTTGGGGGTGAGGTGGGGGAGGGTTCACTTTACACCTGCACAAAGGCAAACTGAAAACGTAGAAGTTATGAGTCATGCATAATTCAAAGTGCCAGGACGTGAGGTGATTGTGACCAGGTGTTGTTTTCCAGGGCTTTAAGTGGTGTAAAAAAATGGGGGTCTCTTTAAAGGGGTGTTCAATGTAATTAACGGCGTGGTTTAAAACACCTAGCAAAAAAACGGTGCTTAGCATTGTGTTCCGCGCAACTGGTATTATGTTGTTTCGGTCATTGCATCAAGATATATAATACAGCAAGTAGCATTACACCAACAACAAGGCGGGACTATTGGCTTTCTGGCTGACAAACAATACAAAAGCAGCAACCATGGCTTTGTTGTTCCGTTCGAAAATGGTGAGACAGTGAAAGAACGATTTCCGCTCCCAGCCTGCAACCAACCTCCCTCCCCCTGTCTCCATCTAACACCTCTCCTACTGCACATCAAGTTAGCAAAATACACTTTTGGCCACGCAATAAATTGCACAACGGGCAGTACAGGGAATGTACACTTGTTACACTGACAAACAATGTATTGAAATTTAAAAAATTGTTATAATGCAGGCACAATTAAACGTTTGATTACACATTATTACTACATATGTTATATTTATCTGTTAATTACTTACAAGCTTTACTGCCGGAGAGATTGTTCACGATTTTGCCACCTTTAAAAAACGCAGACTTTGGAGTTCACAGCCTGTAAAAATGTACAAATAAGTACTTTAAGTTCGTTTACTGCAACAGGGCACTTAGTTGGATAACATTACTGGGATTTAAGTAACTTACTTGTAGTCCGAAAGTAAGCACAACGCGTCTACTGTGCCGTGGGAACTGGTCAGAACAGGCCTGCAAATGGAGTGCGCCTCCTTTTATACCCTACTTCATGTGTTGCGGAGTGGTGCAATCAGTGAAACTGTGGTAGGACTTTTGTTGTAGCGCTTGGCAAAATAGTGTCTCACTAATTCCAAGTTTTATTAATTGTTTTAAAGTGTACAGAATGTTGGCATTTTTTCTTACACTAACCCACCCTAAAACCCCGGGATTACAGACATCACGGCCCAAGGAGGTAATAGACTCAGAAAAAAAAACGTTGTAACAGGAGGCGATTTGGTGAACTGCGTTGCAATGGCACAAAACAGCAGAGACACTACAATCGCGTGGCAACAGCATGCGCAGTAAATGCGTGCGATGTAATGTCTTTTACGATGTCACAACAGCGTGGTAATTGCTTGCGATGTTCCGGTTTGCGCTGTGTCATCATACATCCGTCATGAGTGATGTAATATGTGAGGTCATAAGCAGTGCATTACGGGGGAGCGAGTTATAGTTAACTCACTAACTATAACGGCTGAATTTCTTTGGTTTTGTATGAGTGAAACGTCAGCCTAACTAGAGCATCCCTGTAAGCTTTGTTTTTTTCAGTGAAAATATATATATATATATAAATATATATATATATATATATATATATGTTATTGAAGTTTTCTCCACTTTTTGATTTTTTTATAACTTTGGAATTATTTCTCAAACCTGCATGAAACCTTCCCAAATATTTTTAAATAATTAACACATTTTCAGCATGCCAAGTTTCCTACTGTTCCATCAAGAGATGGGGTAATATAAGGAGTATCAAATGTTATGTTTTCATTGTTAGTTCCCATTGGAAACTTTGCACTCATCTGCACCATAAACCACTGTACCTATTAAACCAAACTTGGCATTAACCTAGAGCTTTACTGTGAGGGGTGCCTAAATGCAATTTTGGTGTAAATCTGTTATATTTCTTGAGAAATTTGTGTTGCGAAAAAGTGTCAGGTAGGCTTTGAAGTGTTAATTGTAGAGATATCTTGGCGATTAATTTGTGAATCCTATGTTGGGCTGATTTTTATTTATTTATTTCCAAAGTTTTGTATAGCGCGAACAAGACCCAAGTGGGTATCAGAGCGCTTCACATTATAGGGTATGTGGGATACTATAGTAGGAACAAACAAACATTAAATATATGGGAGTAGCATGCTAAAGCTGGAGTCAGTGGTTGCACATCAGAGTGGTGGTCAATCAGAGCATTGGAATAATATGCAGATAGATAAACAATAAAACATACTGTGTCTTAGGGCAAAAACGTATTCATTAGTATAGATTTCACTTCATTTTTGACAGAAGAGGTAGATGAGATTTGACGTACTTCCGGTGGCAGAGTTCCATATCATCGGGGCGATGCCCGAGAAGGCTCTGTAGCTCGGTCTCTTTTTTTGGGAAAATCTGTGGTTTCAGTAGTAGTGAGTTTGCACTTCGTGCGGGGTCTGCAGCCCCCTGATAGCTCAAGCTTTTGTACCAGATATATGGGGTCTTGAAATGTAGGGCTTTAAGAGTCATGCACGCAATCTTTAGCAGATTTCTTGCTTCGTACGGAAGCCATTTTAGAGAATTTAGGGCTGGAGGTATGTGATCCTTTCTTTTAGTACCGGTTATCAGTCTGGCTGCAGCATTAAGGGATGCCCTTATGGGGGCCATGTTGTATTTAGGAAGACCGCAAAGGGTGGAGCTTCCGTAGTCTAGTCTAGGCAACACAAGAGCTTGGACTGTCAGTTTAAAGTCATCGTGTGGTAGGAAGGGTTTGAGTTTCCTTAGTATACTCATTTGGTGATTAGCTCCCTTGGTGGCATTTCTGATATGATTCTGCATATTAAGGTGTTTGTCTAGAGTAACTCCAAGGGATTTAGCGGACTCAAAAGGCTGTTAGATGCTTCATCCAGAGGTTGATCTTGGGAGTGTGTTTTAGGGGGAGCAATGAGTCGGAATTCCGTTTTGGCCGTGTTGAGCTTAAGGTGGTTATCAGTGAGCCAGTTTTGCGTGTTCAACAAGGTAGAGTTGAGGGAAATGAAGTCTTCGGGGAGGATATTTTCAGATACAGTTGAGTGTCATCTGCATACATGTGATAAAGAATGTTCGTAGTGTTCAGAGCATTTGGAAGTTGTTCCAAGAATAAATTGAAGAGAATGGGTGAAAGAGCAGACCCCTGAGGTACCCACATATTGACAGCGGAGGGCTGAGAGAGTGATTGATTTACTTTGATTCTTTGGGTGCTGTTGTGTAGGAATGATGTAAACCAATGCAGTGCAGGCCCTGATAGCCCCATCCTTTGTTCTAGGGTGGATAGTAAGCTGTCGTGTTTAACAGTATCGAAGGCAGAGGATAAGTCAAGTAAAATCAGAAGACATGATTCATTACGGTCTAGCATTTTTAGTATGTCATCCATGATGTCAGTGAGTGCAGATTCGGTGCTGTGACCTCGACGAAAACCAGATTGATGTTGGGCCAAGAGTTGGAAGGTCTCAATGTGTGTGCGGAGTTGAGTTTGCACGCATTTCTCCAGAAGTTTCGCCAGAGTGGGGATTTTGGAAATAGGGCAGAAGTTGTTAAGGTCTGAACTATCTGCATTAGGTTTTTTTAGAATGGGGGTAACCTGCCCTACTTTTAGGCAGTCGGGAATAGTGCCTTGCAGTAGAGAGGCGTTAACAATCTTAGAGCATAGTGGGAGAATGGCAGCTTTTATTTCTTTGAAGATTGGAGGTGGTACTGATATTGCCCCCAAGAAGTTAAAGATGAAAAAAAAAAATGCTGCAGTTTGTTATGGGATTGGTGGATGCAAATTTGGATATGCAGTTTTTTATATAATATTTTTATTTTCAAATCATAAAAAATCAAAATTAAAGAAACTGAAAATTTTGCTCTGCAAATATGCATGTCAAACGGAGGCACAAAGCATACTGGGGACCATGCAGCTGGTTTAGGCTTGAGGAGGGATGCATGCAGGCTTTTGGGACAGCCCCTGCACATGGGCTGGTTTGCCGCAAGGGTTGCTGTCGAAGATGGATATAATAGATTTTCGAAAAATAAAGTCATAGAAAAAACTTTGTTAAAGGAAAGTTCTAGATTCTTCTGCTCATGATTCATATAGTTACTGTTGGGAAATAGGACCTAAAACTCCCTAAATTTGACCACACGTTAATTACACAATCCAAAACTTGTGCTCCTGCTGTGTAACCTCTAACATACCTACCAAATGCACTGCTTATGCTGCTGCGTAGTTCTTTTTCTTTTCTTCTTTTTGTCTGTTTTTTTCAGTTAATGGTAATATTTTACATTGATCCATTGGGCCTTAACATTAACATTTTAATTTTGGTGGTTTTATTTCAAGGGCTTCTATCTCTGCTATGATTTAATCTCTTAATTTCAGAGATTTTATTAGTGTGTTTGATCTGCGGGAGCTGTTGCTTCTGTAGTGCGACATTATATTTGATTGCTTTAAAAAATATGTTTGCAAATAATTTTTGTTCATTTTATATCGTCTCTCAGACTTTATAATATGATTGTTGAATAGATTTGATATTAGAAGGTTTTTTGGCAATATCTGCAGACATAAACATATACTGCTGATTGCCCAGACAGATTAGCGCTTTCACTTCTACATTACCACTAAAAGGGAAGCAATACATCACTCAAAGTGCAAAATAGAAAAACAAGGCTACTTAAATTACTTTAAGCACTTAAAATGGTATTAGTTTAAAGGTGTCTGTTGGTGAGGTGGTGGGGAGTGTTTGACATTCTGAACTGTTTAATAGAAGCGAACACAATGTTAAAAAAAGAAAGGTGTCACCTCTACTTAAAATTACCAGATGAAAATGTGTCAAAAAGGTTGTCTGTATGTCCAAGGTTCCACTGATCAGATTCCGGTGAGAAATTCGATTTGGGTCATTAAGAAAATTGGGGTCATACATATCATCTAACTGGAATTCACAATAGAAGTGCAGTTTTCTTTCTCTTTGCAGAAACATTTGTACCTTGATTTGCTCTGCAGGTCAGCCATCATCTTCGCTAGCTCCCAGGCTTTCTGAAGGCTCGACAATGTGTGCTTGTTTCTCTTTCTGACAGAACTACAAAATCTACTTTTCTGACCACAGCTGAATGGGGAAGTTACTCCACCATTGTAGCAAGTTCTGCAGTTTCTGATGCTTGCTTCTAACTGTAGCTATCTCACCTTTTGAATTTCCCCCAGGTGCCTGACTGGATGTGGAACTTTTCAAGTCAATTGTTCCTGCTTGCTGATAAGTGGCGCCCCTTGCTCTGCTATGACTTTGCGCTGTCCCATAAATTGATGACATAGAGCAGTATAAAAGTGCTACCCCTGCATGCTGAATCAATTCCTTTCTGTCTGTGTTCTTCGACGTGGAACCCAGTCTCCTCTCCCAACTTTTTGTCAGTCTTTGTAGACTTCAAAAACTTGTTTTCCAAACACTGTGCTAAGGAAAATATCTCACCTGAAGACCAGAGGCTTCAATCTGTGGAGTGACTGCAGGAAGTCGATTTCGGTCACAGAGCCACACAATGTTTGCCTGTGGTTGCTAGGGTCTGGGCATGACCCCAAGTCTTGTGAGCAGATGCTCCCTGATGCACATGAAGGCCATTGGGACCTTCAGAAGGTGAAGCTTTATGTCACCAAATGCAAAAAACTGGGCAGGTCGCACTCCAAGTAGCAGACCTACTTCTATTCCAAATCGCGGGGTTGCTGCGGTTCTAGGTCCCACTCATGCTCAGCCTCCATCTTTGGGTAAGTTGAAGATTAGGTTGAGAGACAAGTCTCTCAACAAACGCAAGGAGTCCAAAACGGACCTGTGTTCATCCTGTCACTCTGCCCCAGGGCAAAGTCATGGACTTGGATGACCTGCTCCACTTCCATTGTCTGAAACCATCCGGTAGCTGGTCCACAAGTGCACCCAGAGTTCCCCGGTCTGTTGACCCCACAGGAGATAGAAGCCTTTATTGAGGCCATGTTTCAGATTTTTAGGATGATGTTGCTCCCTCTGGTGTGCATTTGGTACACATGGAGCTGCAAGGGTCCCCAGTCTGACTTATGCCAGCAGAGGTCAGTGGCGACTGACACCCTTGGGCCTCTATCCAGTCCTTTACCATTACCTCCCCATACTGCCATTTCTGTGCCAGTGGCTCTGTCAGTTCTGACTGCTCTGGTACCTTGATGACTGGCTTTCCACAGTTAGGCGTCGGCTACCTGCAGACACTTGTCACCCTTCTGTCATCCCATGGGTTTTCCATCAGCAAGCCCAAGTTCAGTGTTCAGCCTGTGCAGAGGATCCCTTTTATTAGGTTCATCCTGGATATGGTGGCATAGAAAACGTTTCCGCTCCGGCAACGAGCCTGGGACATTTAGGGTATGATGCAAATGTTTTGACTCACTCCTCATTTCCGGTATGGATGGTTCTGAAACCTGTAGCCCTTCATGGATCTTGCTGGGCTGACACTGAAGATGCCTGCCAGACAAAATTTGTATTTTGGAAAAGGCAGCCTCAAGCATCAAGTGGTGGCTGTCCGGCAGAAGACCTTTCTTCTTACCCCACCGATTGTTCACAGTGGTGACAGATATATTGCCTCTGAGTTGTGGTAGTCATCTCAGGAGGTGGAAATCAAGGGCCTTTTGCCCTGGCGGACCTAAGGCTCCACTTCATTCTCCTGAGCTTCACAGCATTCAGTTTGCTCTGACGGCCTTTCTTCGGTCCACCAAAGGGAAGCTGCTTATTGTCCTGACGGACAACTTGACCAGCATACAGGACTGCAACAAGCAGGTTGAATGGTTTTGCAGGTCCTGTGCCAGTTGTTGGTGTGACTGGATGTGGTTGGTCATCTAGGGAATCTCTCTGACAGCCAGCCATTTGGTAGGTTCACTGAATGCCAAGGCAGATCTCAGCAGATGCCAGATGGCACACATAAATGGCATGGTCACCTTTAGGTGGCTCAAGATGTCTTCAACTGGTGGGGCGTGCCCTTGTTAGATCTTTTCACTGCTTCTGAGAGTGCCTAGTGTCACAACTAATGTACGTTGATGCTTCCATCAAGAATCTGCCCGGGAGATGCATTCTACCTGAAGTGGAATTCCGGTCTCCGTACACCTTCCTGCTTATACCTCTTCTGCCTTAAAGCTGAAGAAGGTCAAACTAGACTAGTATCAGATCATTCTGATAACCCCAGGCTAGTATAGTACTCTGATTGCATGAGCATCTGCCCTGTGATCCTCCTCCCTCTTTAGGAGAACCTACATACTTAGCAACAGGGCAGGGTCCTGCACCTGAATCTCTACAACGTTCACCTCCATGTAATAAGATTGAGCAGCAGCAATTGGGAGTGTTCTATCTACCCGCAAAAATTGTATATGTTATTCTTGTGCCTAGGAACCCACCTACTAACTCTATTTATTCTGTTTGTTGGGCGTAGTTCTTGGCCTCATGCAGAGACCATCAAGTTTACCCTCTGCAGGCAAATCTGGTTGATTATGTTGATGTTTGGTTTATCTTTGGCCCAGCAGGGTGTTGTTTTTTTAAGAGCTCACATCCATATTCCATCCAGCACCCTCCTACTATGCCTCAATGGGAGCCCTTTGAACCTATGAACAGTTGGTCACTATGAGTGCTGACCATTAGGATGGTATTTCTTATTGCAAGGACTTCTGGGCCCCTTGTCATTGAGCTACCAGTGCTGTCCATGCAACCTCTAAATACCACCTTCTTTCTTGATAAGTTTGTGCTGTGAACACGCAGTTCCTTTTGGCCAAAAGTGGTGTTGCCTTCCTTCTGTGAAAGTCTATAACTCTTCCTGCCTTACTTGCCCCACCTTTTCCCTTTAAGGAGCTGGAGAGCCTTCCGTGACTGGAGCCTAGAAGAATTCTTAGCTTATGCAAGGAGCTCGTGAAGGAGCATTGGGTAGATGATTAGCTGTTCATTGGCTTTGCTGGTGCTAAGAAGGGGATGGTGATCCAGAAGCCGTCCTTATCCAGGTACATCATCCTGTGTACTAAAGTATGCTATGCTCTAGCTAAAAGAGGTCCAGGACCCGCTGGGCCTTGCTGGACACACGGCACCGATCTGGGCGCGGCTGGTGGGCGCTGGACCATGTGTGACACAGCGCTGACAGAGGCGATTCACCCTCACCTCATCCGGTATTGCTGTCACATTGAGGGCCTGAAAGCATTGTGTGACTGGGCCTTCTGCTGCTGACTTGGGAACAGATAGCCAGGATGAGCAAAGGAGGTGGCAGATCACCTTGACCTGGGATTGGCCAGGCAACACAGTCTGGAGGTGAGTAGAAGGCATGGAGCCGGGTGCAGCCCTGCGCGAATATACCTGGGACAGGAGGGGGGTTCCATCTCATCTTCCTATCTGAAGAATACACTGCGTGAGAGGGGCCCCATCTGAATCCACTGCAATGACCCACTACTAAAGCCACTGGTGGGGCTGGGTCCGGTACTCACTGAGACAATGGGGGCTCCCCAGAAGATATCACGGTGGTGACATTTCTGCAGGGAGACCTGTACCTGATCGTTTGCCCCTCGGTCCTGGTCAGCAGCCATCAATCACGGGGCCCCATGCTGCAGAGGGCTGGCTGGTGTTTTGGCCCCGCCCCACCTTTGATACCTTGCACATCAGACAGCAAATATGGGCAAAGACAGGGCACCTTTTCCGGGGCATCATGGGAAGATAGATAATTATGATAGGCACCCCCCAATCACAGGTGGACGGCTGGGCCCTGACATGGGCCTGCGACCTCATTACAGACACAGGACTCACCGGAAATTCTCCAACAGTCCACCCAGACCTCCCAAAAAACACTAGAGTAGGAGATTGGGGGCATTGGGCTTGAACTAACCCTGCTCTGCCAGGACATAAGAAATTTGGCTTAGCCACAACAGTAGCAGAGTCCAGCATCTCCACAGCCAAGGATGAAATCTACTTAATGTCCCGGGCCCTCAAGAAACTCACAGAGACATCAACAGTACTTGGGAAAAAAAGGGTCGAAGAGTCAGAGAGGTGGGCCAGTTCTCTTGGGACTCCCCGATGGAACACAAGGGCCCAACCTAGCGCTCTTTCTACAGCTGTGCTCAAAACCTGGGTGCCAGAGGAACAACTCTGATCCTGATTCCTCCTAGAACAAGTGCACAGATCACAAGCCCCAATCCCACCTCCTGGGGCCCTTTCCCGACCAATAATAATGAAAATACTAACCATGCAGACCAGGACTTGATCCTTCGCACCACAGGGGGGAACTATGCTGCGATTCCTTTAAAGTATCACTATTCCCAGACTATACCACGAAAGTTCAACAATCGAGGACATGCTTCCACAAAGTCAAGCAAAACCTCAATGCTATGCAATTAAGATGCATGTTGTACCCTGCCAGGATGAAAGTACTTCATCAAGAAAATTAACTTTTTTTCAATTCCCTGGAACATGCCTGGGAATGGGTGGAGGAATGGATGGGTCTCTGGACCTACTCCACATTGCAGAAATGCACCTGTGGGTTCGACAAAAACACACATGCCCACAAGACAACCAAATCCTGTAGCAAGAGACACACCCGGCAAAACTCATGCAGATGGAGGGAGCGATCGGAGGACAAACAAGCCTCCTAAGAGTCAAGCAAAGAAGAGGTCCTGACCCCTGCTTTGGCAACTGGTGTGCCCCTAGTCTCAACGTCTGACTCCCCCACTGGCTAAAGCACTTATTAAAAGTGGCACCGCATCCGCAAAATACCCCATGGGTGGGATACTTCCTCAGCATACCCACATATAGCTGGGACACACATCACGATGACGACTCTGGGTCGAAGTGCAGCAGGTCAACCGGAAGTCTTAATGTTTCAAGTTCATGGTAACAGATGCTTCAAGTTGGGAAGTATGAGTTGGGGGCAGTTGGGGGGGGCAGGGTTATCTTACTGTTTGTTGTTTTACCTGCATGAGTGTATCAGCGAATATACCAATTTTCACTAGTCTACATGTTAAAGATGACCAACACACAGCCTAGTACCGATATCAAAGTGATGTTCTGCAATGTCAGTGGCCTTAATGATAAGGTTAAAAGAGGGGCGATCTTCCAATACGCCAAGAAATATACTCCGCATGTTCTCCTCTTACAGGAGACCCATTTGCTGGGCACACAGTGCCACTTTCTGGGCCGCTACGGTTACACCAGGTTTTACCACTCTGCAGTGGTGGCTGCCACCAAGTAGCACAGGTGGTGCAGGGGCTGGGGGGAGAAAGAAAAATAAATACAAAAATGACTTACCTTACTGCCAGACCACCGTCTCGCCTCACATTGTCCTCTTATGTTCCTGCTTGAAGCAGGAAGCACACCCAGGCTCCCCTAGGCTAATCACAACACTGAAATGCAATGTTGTGATTGGTCTGAGCGCTGTGGTTCGACGCTCAGACAGGAAGTGGGAGCCTGTGCATGTCCCTCACCAGGCTGTGTATTACAGCCTGGTGGGGAACATGCAAAGTGTGCATGACTGTTTGGCTGACCCAAGACGGCCGGCCAAACATTCATGCACACTTAAGTGCCCACCAGTCCTCCCCCTGCTGGCTGTAACGACAGCCAAGCCCCACCCTGCAAACCTGCCTGACAACAGAAAAATAAAATGATAATAACATAGTGTTTATTTTTCCTTTTTTCACTGCGCAAAATGCAGTGGGGCGGTGCTCCTCCCCCTTAGCAGAAGAGCCGCTGCTGCCACTCGTGCTTCACAAGGGGCTCCTGGGGAGTACCGCTCTCCAGGACAGATCTTTCCCTATGACAGTGATCCAGCGCTTACAATAAAAATAATTTCTCCTATTATGCTTTTGGTCATCCAGGCGCAATTATTTCTCTAACATACACACATTATCCATATGACGGTGGGGCCCATAACACCGCATATACATTCACTTACTCATTTATTCCCTGGATTTCCTCCGTCATGAAACCTAGGAGAAAAACGATCCGCTGGAAGGAGACGGGATACCTCTTTTATAATGACACAATAATTCTCATTTTCTTGTAAGGTATTCCGCTCATTGGTCGATGGACCAATTAGTAGGAATCAGTTGATGGTGATTAAGACCAGCTCAATCACAATGAACTCTTTACCATTTCATTATTAATCATTATACTAAAGAAAAATCACTGAGTCATTTGTTTAAAGAATAATAATAAAGTTTATGCAGGAAATTTGAGATTAATCTTATTATTCAGATCATTCCATTTATCATCAATTTAAGAATAGTTGAAATTGCATGGCACTTTTATTTAGACGGAAAATGAGGTTATCATACTAATAACTATATAGATCAACCTATCTATCTCTCTGGGAAATCCTAATAATTCTAAAAATCTATCAAATAAGAGTTCTCCTAAACAGCATGTTATACTCAACTGGAAAAGGAAAATAACAGCAGCAGTATCAGCTCGTCAGCATCAGCAACCGCAAACTCTCCCATCTACAGCATCTAACTTCTTCAGCATCTCCCGCAGCATCCCGCAGCATTCTAACCCCTCCCACCAAGAGTAGGTCTTCTTATACCCTAATTCTAGCTTACAACATAAAATGTTTCTTCTTACATGGCGCGATTCATTCTCATTGGTCAAAAACTCAGGTCCCTATACATTTTTATCAAACTTCCTGGTCTTAACCAGTTCCGTGTGGAATGTCCATGCAAGCATCGTTTCCCACAGTTCATGCACTTGCTCATCCGTTTCGATCAGTCCAAATTGTATCTTTTTCTGCTACAATTTGTATAACACAGTTCCTTCTATTGATTCAACCAGGCTTCTCACGCTTCTTGCTGATCATCTTGGCACACATCTGCTCAGAAGGGTCACAGCAGCCTTGACCATACTTTCATCTTAGCCTCTCGGCATCAGCACGTGATCATCCCTTTTCCACAGCCTCTCTCCTCTATCACATGGTCGCATCCGCTCATGCGCATTCTAGTATCTCACGGCCATTTTATATTGCTGCTCGGCAGGCCTAAGCGCACTATTTTTAAAGAAAACAAAATGTTATTAAAACAAAGAAATATAAACCCTTTCGTTTCCCTCCCGTCTTTCTATGTACCCCAATTTGGTATTACCTAGCAGAAGCAACATATAAAGCTGTCCCTTACTTACCATCGCTTTATTTTGCAACCACACGTTTTGTTCATAAGCACAAATCATGCATTTTATTATTATTTTAGTACGCAAAATATTATGTTATGTTAGAAACGTATAACAATTATTAGTTCATTACTTTGCACACTGAATTGCGTGTTACCATTAACCCTTTACATACATTGTTGGTTATTTACTTGAACGAACATGTTTATTAGTATTGTACGAAAATATTAGGAGGTTAACATTTTTTTACCCTGCTCCATCAACTCCCCCCTTTGGTGATTTTTAATATCACCACAAAAACCCAAGTTATACAATTTTCTCAGACAGCATATATCTTTTATCCATTTGCTTTTGTTAGTTTATACTTCTGTATCTCTTTCAACTTGTTTCTTCGTTTTCTTGTACATGTTCTCTTTTATTTCTTCTAACTCTATTTCACCTATTTCTCTCTCTCTTTCCCTGTTTATCATGTTTTCTTTTTCTATCTTATTCTGCTTTCTTCTTCTCTTTATACATGTTACTGCAAGCTTCAGTACTAATATTATTATTATTATCATGGTTGCTATTATTATAACTTTCCCTATTATTAATCCACTCATTCTTGTTAACCAATTTGTTACAGAAGAAAAACCTTTACCAAGTTTTCCCCACACACTTTCAACCTCCAGTGGAACAAGTTCTTTGTGCAAATTTGTAATATTTGTTATATACTTCTGTATATTTTCGCTTTTATCTGGAATGTAAGTGCAACAATGTTGGACTTTCAGCATTCCACAGACTCCGCCCTCTTTTGCCAAAAGAATGTCAAGGGCAAGACGATTTTGCATCACCATAGCTCTCATGGCAACCATCTCAGTATTTACCATTAAGAACCCTCCAGCAGTATCTGTAGATAAACAATCTACCACTGTGGATAATTTCCGAATTCTAAATGCATTCAAAGATATTCCCACTGCTGTTATCAATGCACCAAAAATATCACCTACTATTTCTGAAAAACTTTCCCTTTTCCTACGTGTAAAGGTATTTATCATTTTGTGTGTTCCTTTTTCTTTTCTATCTACATGAAAAATCTTTGGAAAGACCAGGCCTAAATAACATGACCCATACCAATGGTCCGGCAACCTATAATAAGCCCTATTCCCACAAACGTAATAAATCCCTGGAAATATTGGATCTTTTCCCCCTTTGAATCACCATCCACCTAAAATTTTGTAATTGTCATAGCAATTGCTGGAACCCACAAAATAATTGTCATATCTTGTCTTATTTCTTCTAATGCACAACCTTCCCTGTTGGGGCCAATCCAGAGTCATAGCTGCATTTGTCTTTTTCTTGTCATGATGTTCTTCCTCAAACGCCCAAAGAGGTGTTTTTGTCTCTTCTATTACTTTTCTTTGAAATTTCACTCTTCTCTCTTCAACCATTTCTAGAAATACCTTTTCTTCCTTCTTTAACTCACAGGTAAGGTTGTACCTAAATATATTATCTGATGTTAAAATCTTATCTTCTAAGAAATATTCACCAAACGTCTTTCCCTCTTTTATTTTGTTAAGCTCGGGAACTACAGAAACTTTTGCAAAAATCTTATCTATATCAGTGTAATAATATTCTAATCTACCTGTTTTATAAAATAAGCTTGCTAAAACACTACATGTTATTCCATATGTCAAAGGGAGGTGATGATAAGTCACACCCTCTTCTACAGATGCAGGTAACTGCATACAAACATAGCAATCTCTTACATCCATTGTTTCTACATACTCATACAGTAATTTAGTAAAAACATTTTTTGAAAAATCTGTTATTGATTTGTCCTTATGTAATTCTGCACTACTCCTTAAAATAACTGGCTCTTGAGTGTTAGCTCCTTTTTCTTTCTCGGTGTTATTAGACTTTTCCACTACAGCTAAACTAATTGGAATAGTTATTGCTAAAACCACCCATACTGTTATTAATAAACCTGTACAAAAACAGCACATCTTGCACCATCTACTTAAAAACTCACATCTACACTTTCTATCTCTAATATTCTCCATTGTGTCTTTTAACCTTATTTACTTGTTTTCTAGAAAATTGTGTCACTACACCTCAGAAATGACTTGCTTGCCACTCTGTACTTCCAATATTTTGTCTTTGCTTGGTACTTTCTTTTAATTCTTTCTCAGAATTCTTTCTTTGTCACATCCGGTAATTTCGTCAGTTCAGTGTTTTGTCAAATCCGGTAAACTATCTAGACTCCTTCAGTTTTGTTGTTTTCAGGTTTGTTGCACTTCACTTACTCCCATCAGGTTTCTTTGTTCTGGGTTTTCGTGAGTGTTCAATTCTTCTTTGTGACTAGTTAAAGCACGATACAACCATTCAGGCGATCTGTACTTTTGATTTACTTTCTTTATTCTTTTCGTTTTCTGCAAGTGTTTCCCACCTTGTTTTCCTTGCTCTTTTTGACTTGTTATTTCATTCACTTGTTCAGCACTTTTCCCATCCAATTTTATGATTCTGTATCTTAATTTTCTTACTTGGTTGGGCCAATTGTCTCCTTTTCTTGGCCTTTTTGCTTCACTTCCTTTTTCCTCTCTTTCTGTTTTCCAATTTCTTTTTCTTGTCTCTAGTTTTTCATTTCTTTCTTCTCCACTTTCTTCTGATTCTGTTTCAATCTTTTCGTTATTTCCTCTTATTTTGAAGCTTATGATTTCGCTTTCATCTACTTGTGGTTCTTTTCTTATCTTCCTTCGTTCACCTATCTCTGTCCCTCCTCAAGGTTCTTCCGATTTTGTGTCAGTTTCTCTGTCTGCTTCTAAATTTCCCTGTTCTTGTGTTTGACTATCTGTCCCTACTGCTCCTCGGGGTTTTTCCGATTTTTCTAACTTTTGGTTTGAAACTCTCCCTTCTTCATCTATTAATATTATCTTCGAAGGAATTTTACCACAACTTGTACTTGGTTGTTCACTGTCACTGTCTTCTGGCTCAGTTTCTTCTCTTATGCTTTCAAAATTCCACTTTCTTTTTGTAATTTCTTCTCCTTCTGAATGTTCTGTATCAGATTCTGAACTGGTATCAGATATTTCCAGATGTCGACTTACAGGTCGATCTTCAAATTCTGGAACTTCAGCTATTTCTTCTATTTCCTCTTCTTCTATTGTTTCACTTGTAGTTGGGTCTTCCAGATGTCGACTTACAGGTCGATCTTCAAGTTCTGGCACCCTGTTTGTCTCCTCTTCTCTTTCTGATGCTGAACTGTTATCTGATATTTCCAGATGCCGACTCACATGTCGATCTTTTGGTTCTGGAACTCTGATGGTGTGGCTGGCATGTACCCAGTGTTTCACTCCTGCACACTTGACTGCGGTGGTCGTCACTAGGATCACTTGTCGTGGTTCGTCCCAGCGAGGAACCAAACAGTTTCTTCTCCGGTGGACTTTTATTCGAACCCAATCTCCTCGATTCAAGTCGTGAGCTGGTTTTCTTTCAAGAGTGGTCGCATCCGGTCCAACCTGATGAAACACAGAATGCACCACATCAGCCAATCCTTTGCAATAATCCAGTACTAGATCATCAGTTATAGTCAGTAGCTTGTTGACAGGTACTTGTGCTTGTCTCATTGCTCGTCCCATGATTATCTCATGTGGACTGAGTCCAGTCTTCCTTTCCGGAATACTTCTGATTGTCATCAGAACCAATGGCAAAGCATCTGGCCATTTCAGTCCTGTAGCTTGACACATTTTTCCTAACCTGTTCTTGATCGTTCCATTTACTTGCTCTACTATTCCAGAAGCCTCTGGTCTGTATGCACAATGCAGTTTCTGTTTAATACTAAGTGCTTCACAAATCAGTTTAACTAATTCGTTCTGGAAATGTGTTCCTCTATCTGTTTCAATCGTGACTGGAAAACCATACCTTGGAATGAATTCTCACAGCAAAAGTGTTGCTACTGTTATACTGTCATTCCTTCTTGTTGGATATGCCTCCACCCAACGAGAAAACAAACAGACGACCACTAGAACATACCTCAATCTACCGCAAGGTGGCATTTCAATGAAATCCATCTGCATTCTGGTGAAAGGACCCCCTTCTCGTCCTATTCTTCCTAGACTCACTACTGTTTTCCTTCCTGGATTTAACTGTTGACAAATAAGACATCTCTGACAAAGACTCTCAGCTATGGCTCTGAATTTTGGATTGTACCATGTTTGTCTAAAAAGTCTGATCATTGAATCTCTCCCAATATGGGCTTGCCCATGGTACATCCGTGCCATGTCAGAAATCATGCTATCAGGCATAACTGGTCTCTCATCCCTGTAAACCCATACATCAGTTTCTTCATGTTTCCTACATCCTGCTTTTAGCCAAGTATCTTTCTCTTCATCTTCTGCAGCTTCTTGTAACTGTCTCACCTCATCCCATGTTTCAATTGAGTTAGTAAAAAGCAAAGGACAAGAAATATGCTCTCTTTCGCGACATTTATTCAAAGAAACCACATTCTTTGCACAGTACTGTGCCATTTCGTCAGCATATTTGTTGCCAACAGTAATGTAGTCTTCCCCATTTTTATGTGCATTGCACTTCACCACAGCGATCTGTTTAGGCAGCTGTATCGCCTCAAGTAACTTTTTCACAAAATCTCCATTTCTGATGGGTGTCCCTGCAGACGTCAAGAAACCCCTTTGTGACCAAATCTGAACAAAATCATGCACGACCCCAAAGCCGTACTGGCTGTCAGTCATAATCGTAACCCGTACATTTCTTCCCAACTTACATGCTTGAATCAGAGCTACTAATTCTGCAACTTGGGCAGACCGTACACCTTTCAGACAAGATGCTTCCAACACAGTTGCTACTGTGCAAACTGCATATGCTGCACTTAGAACTCCATCACTCGTTCTTAAACACGAGCCATCCACGAACAGAATATAATCTGATTCTTTCAAAGGCTCATCTCGTATATCAGCTCTTGGTTTTGTACAGTATTCGAGCACATTCAGACAATCGTGATCTACCTCATCCATTTCAATCACATTCTCTTCATCTGGCAATGATGTTGAAGGATTCACATTCATACATCTGTCGATGGTCACATTATCTGCACTCAAAATTACCTTTTCATACCTAGTCAGCCGACTATGTGTCATGTATTGGGTTTTCGTTCTTGTCAAAAGAATTTCCACAGAATGGGGAACATACACTCTCAATGGATACCCCATCACTATGCCTTCACTCTGTTCCAGACTCACACAAGTAGCAGCAACTGCTTTCAAACATCCAGGCAACGCTTTCGCTACGGGGTCTAAAACAGCTGAAAAATATGCAATTGGTCTTTTCATAGTTCCATGTCTCTGCACCAAAACTGAAAATGCACATCCATCTCTTTCACTGCAGTACAGCTCAAAATCTTTCTCATAATCAGGCATTCCTAATGCTGGAGCCTCACACAATTTCTTTTTCAGCTCTCTGAATGCTTTCATTTCTTCATCATTCATTTCAAAAGGATCTTTAACATCCTTCTTTGTCAGTTTCTGCAATGGTTTAGCAATTAGTGAAAAACCGCTTATCCATTGTCGACAATATCCAACCATTCCCAAAAACATTCTTACCTCTCTTTGTGTCATTGGAGCTCTCATTCCTTGAATCATTTTTATTCTCTCTGTCGTTACCTTTCGTACTCCTTTCTCAATTTTATGCCCTAAATACTGGACTTCTTGTTGACAAAACTGCAATTTTGAAGGGGACACTTTATGTCCTCTTTTTGCTAAATGATTCAGTAAAGCAATTGTATCATTGACACATGCTTCTTTCGTTTTTGATGCCACCAGTAGGTCATCAATATACTGAACCATTACTGACTTTTCTGGCATTCTTAAATCTTCCAATGATTTCTTCAGGATCTGATTAAAGATTGAGGGACTTTCTGTGTACCCTTGAGGAATTCGGCACCATGCCAAAATACGCTCTCCAAACCTAAACGCAAATATTGGCTGGCTATCTGGATGCAATGGAATAGAGACAAATGCATGACATAAATCAATTACAGTGTACCATTCTGCTTCGCGTGGAATCTGGTATAGAATCACAGCAGGGTTTGGTACTATTGGGCAACAAGGCACAACAATTTTGTTTACCTTTCTTAAATCCTGTACGATTCTATATGTTCCATTTGGCTTTTTCAGTCCCATTATTGGCGAATTACATGGACTGCTCATGATTTCTTTTAGAATTCCTTGTTCAATCATTTTATTTATTACTGGCGTTATTCCTTCAATTATTTCTGGAGTCAATTTATACTGGGGCGTATTTGGGTAACTCGTTCCTTCTTTTACCGTAATTTTAACGGGATCTACTCCTTTCATTAATCCTACATCTTCTCCTGTCAAGTCCCACACTTCTTCTTTCACTGTCTTTTTCAACTCAATTGGGATTTTCTCTGCATCAAATACAGGAAATAAGCCATTTACTTCTGGTTCTAAATTTACCATTGTCATTTTATACAGCACATCCTCATCTGGAGTCTGAAATGCAATTCCGTCTGGAGTACAATAAATTGTGCAATTCATTTTACACAACAAATCGCGTCCTAAAAGGTTCACGGGACTACAATCACACACCACAAATCGGTGCATTTCACTAAATGGACCAATTCTTACCTTTACTAATCTAGTAAGAGGCGTTTCAATTTGCTGATTGGAAACTCCAACCACTTGTATATGTTCACCTGAGAGAGGAAGATTTGGAATTTCCACTGACCTAACAGTAGAACGGGTAGCTCCAGTGTCAACAAGGAATGTTACATTTGCACCATTCACTTCTCCATCCACAAATGGACCTGACTGATCTACCTCTAGAGTTGCGCCAAGCACGCACTCTTCCCTCTCTTTTAGACACCGTCATGAACTTTCATACGACTCATCTTCATTCTGTCGTAACCAATATTGTGACATTTCAGCTGCACGTGACAACTGTTTTACCTGTTCTCCTCCGTAGAATCCTGTTTCTGCACTGTATTTCTGTTGATTAGCACTCTTGGGAAGTGGTGGTTGTGGCACCTGACCTTGTTGAGTAACTACCTCACTCTGCACCTGTGAATTTAATGATTGATTTTCCACATTAGGTTTTGGAGGAAATTTACACTCGTTTCTCCAATGCCCTAGCTTTCCGCAGTTGTGGCATGGCCACTTTTTCTTCGCCTCATCTATGCTCATTTGTCCTTTTCCTTTACCTATATTAGGTCGGGATTTAAACTGTCCTGTTTCACTGCTAGTATTATTCAATTGAGCTTCTTGCTTCTCTGCAACTTTCACCTGTGCCCACATGGCTTTTTCTTTCAATTTACGCTGTTTACTCTCAATTTCATCACTGCAATACTTAGCATATCTCAAAACCTCATCCACTGTGCTATTCTGCCATCCTATCAAATGCTGCTTAATCCTTTCACTTATCTCTGGTGTTAATCCATACACAAACCTATATACAAAGTGACTCATGTCCTTCTCACTTAGCGTCTCATAACCACTATACTGTTTGAAAACCAACAACAATCTCTCATAGTACGCGTGCACTGATTCTTTACTTTCCTGTGTTGTTCTGTCTATTTTCACCCAATCTGTTTCTTTTGGTGGAATTTTATTCTTCAAAAAGGTAACTACCTGATCATACTTCCTCATCACTTCTGGACCTGGCGCTCCTGTTTTGGCATCCCTCGGATATTCTACAGTTGGCCAATCAATTGTAATCTTACATTCTGTCCATAAATCAGCAGGCACTACTATGTCAAACAATCCATCTAGATCTATCCACAGCACTTTTGACACCTTAACAAATCTCTCTACTTGTCTGTACCATTCTACTGGTTTCTCTCTCAATTTTGGGAAGTCATTTGTAAATGACAGTATATCCTGTCTGGTCCACGGAACATGCACATAACTACCACCTGGTGTTTCTCTCATCGGGTATTCCCTAGCAACTGGTTCACTATCTGTCACTGCAAAAGCCAAAGATGCTTTATCTGTTGTTTTCTCATTCCTCTTTGTCCATCTATTTCTCCATCTTTCCACATCACCCCATTTTCTCAATAAAACAATCAGCTCTTTTATCTGGGTCAGTCTTCCTGATGTGTTCAAATTCTCTATGTCTTTCTCACAAAAATCTACTCTGTACGGTTTCTGCATCGTCCTCACTTTCACAAATTCCACTCCTAGTTCACCTGCAATCTCTTCCAATTTGTCATGTAAATTTCTAGCTCTCCAAGTAAGACTCTTGCACAAAAACATAATCTCGTCATCCTGATAATTTTTTAGTTTTTCCGCTCCAATTGTTCCCAAAATCAACTCTTCCATGTCTATTTTTAACCTAATTACATCTAATGGTTTTTCTTCAGGTTCTTTTGCTTTTAGCGCTTTCATCCATTCATTTAACTCTTCTGGAGTCGGACCTACAGGCGTACTATTTAATTCTATCCAATCATTGCTTCTTTCTGGTGTTCCTGATGCAGACTCTGTCACCATAGGCATTCTCCTAATCTCACTCTCATTTATCGTCAAATTTGTAGGTGGACTTGGTCTACACGTATTAGCCGAATTGTGTGCACCTTCATTATTCAGTTCCAACCCTTCTCTTTTTCTTTGCGAATGTGAATTCATGGGAATCACCAAAGAATGTTCATTTATTTTCTGATTCTCAAAAATTGGCATTACTGGACTGGACCTATCGTTACTGGTACAGTTACAGCTTCCATATTCTTTGTCAATTCTCTTATTTTCTCAGTCAATTCTTTTGTCGTTTTTGCTAGTTCAGTTGCATTGTCACTTTCTGTCTCTTCATTTTTTGAAATTTTAAATGTTTCTTGTGACCTATTTATTTCATTTCTTCGTTCTGGTTTTTTATTCCTCCCAGTTTCCATTTGTGGTGCATTAGGTGTCACCACTACAGAAGTCTGTTGGTATGGAGGTGGGTTTCTGTGTAAAATATCTTCCAGCAATTCGTCATCTGTTTCACTACCACCATACACATACTTTTCTACCACTACATGTTTCTTTTTCTCGGTACACTTTCTCTTTGCTTCTTCCTCAACCGCAAAAGCTGGAAACAAACCTCCTGCCATGTTAGCGTATCTCCAACGCTTTACTCTGTCCTCATGATTTATTCCCCACAACCTTCCGGGTATAAACTCATGATTCTTCAATCCTCTAGATCTCTCTCGCTCATACATCTCATCTTCCCATTCCGCTAAAGCTTCAAACTGTGTCGGTCTAGGTCTAGGTTCTAACATTACCATCTTTTCTCGCAAGTTCCGTAATACAGCTACATTAAATGAACCATTCTCAGGAAAAGCCAATGCTCCATCGTTCTTGGTGTATTTTGTCCAATTTTCTAACCATATGCATGTATGATATCCATATTTCAGCATCATATGTGAGGCTGGTGATTTCGGCGGAGGAATTATTTGTCCCTCTCTAGTCACTACCTTTTTGTCCTTCTTAAAGAAGTTCTTAACTTTCGACATCCAAGACGTTTTCTCTTTTCCATACTCATAGTACGACATGATTCACAACCTTTTTCTCCTACAACAATCGCAATTCAACACTGTTCCCTATGCGTTATTTCAACCAATGCTAGCGCGACTTACACCAACACTCCAATCACAACGATTTCTGTCTACGGCGCACTGTCCAATCCCAGCGCGGCTTTTGTCTACGTCACTTTGCTCCTGTTCTCATGTGACTGGCGCACTGTCCAATCCCAGCGCGGCTTTCGTCTACGTCACTTTTACTCTTGACCCCTCCTTTACAAAATTTATCGGCAATTTCTTTTTCAACAATTCTTGTTAGTTACAACATTTTATCCACATTTCCATTGTCTGATTCGCTAAACCGAAAAGATAGCTTTGACCATTCACACAAGAATTCTGTATTTTCCAGTAGGCAGCGCTTACCTCTACCCTACCACAGAACTTTCAGTTTCGTCGATAAAGTAGCACTTCCCTCTACCTTACCCTTCTTTCAAGCAAGCGGTAAACCCGTTTCTCTGGGGATAAAACACATGTGGAGACTATACTGCTCCTGAGAATTAAGGCCAGAGTTTCACAAGAAAACCGATCACTATTTCACTTACACACCTTTTATACGCAAAATGTCCCTAAATAACACAACCTGTGTTATTACCAAAATGAACTCAGACAGTGTAAAATTCCATGCAACTTCTCTTGCCACACGTGTTCCACTTCCTACTTCCCGGAAGCGTGAAAACTTACATATAACATAACGTGACTCAACAAAAAGTGTTAGACATAAACTTATCAATAATCTATAATCAAAAATCAATAATCACCAAACTAATCTATAATAACCATAACTCTGCTACCAAGAAATCTGATCCAGCGCTTACAATAAAAATAATTTCTCCTATTATGCTTTTGGTCATCCAGGTGCAATTATTTCTCTAACATACACACATTATCCATATGACGGTGGGGCCCATAACACCGCATATACATTCACTTACTCATTTATTCCCTGGATTTCCTCCGTCATGAAACCTAGGAGAAAAACGATTCGCTGGAAGGAGACGGGATACCTCTTTTATAATGACACAATAATTCTCATTTTCTTGTAAGGTATTCCGCTCATTGGTCGATGGACCAATTAGTAGGAATCAGTTGATGGTGATTAAGACCAGCTCAATCACAATGAACTCTTTACCATTTCATTATTAATCATTATACTAAAGAAAAATCACTGAGTCATTTGTTTAAAGAATAATAAAGTTTATATAAAGGTTTGAATGCAGGAAATTTGAGATTAATCTTATTATTCAGATCATTCCATTTATCATCAATTTAAGAATAGTTGAAATTGCATGGCACTTTTATTTAGACGGAAAATGAGGTTATCATACTAATAACTATATAGATCAACCTATCTATCTCTCTGGGAAATCCTAATAATTCTAAAAATCTATCAAATAAGAGTTCTCCTAAACAGCATGTTATACTCAACTGGAAAAGGAAAATAACAGCAGCAGCATCAGCTCGTCAGCATCAGCAACCGCAAACTCTCCCATCTACAGCATCTAACTTCTTCAGCATCTCCCGCAGCATCCCGCAGCATTCTAACCCCTCCCACCAAGAGTAGGTCTTCTTATACCCTAATTCTAGCTTACAACATAAAATGTTTCTTCTTACATGGCGCGATTCATTCTCATTGGTCAAAAACTCAGGTCCCTATACATTTTTATCAAACTTCCTGGTCTTAACCAGTTCCGTGTGGAATGTCCATGCAAGCATCGTTTCCCACAGTTCATGCACTTGCTCATCCGTTTCGATCAGTCCAAATTGTATCTTTTTCTGCTACAATTTGTATAACACAGTTCCTTCTATTGATTCAACCAGGCTTCTCACGCTTCTTGCTGATCATCTTGGCACACATCTGCTCAGAAGGGTCACAGCAGCCTTGACCATACTTTCATCTTAGCCTCTCGGCATCAGCACGTGATCATCCCTTTTCCACAGCCTCTCTCCTCTATCACATGGTCGCATCCGCTCATGCGCATTCTAGTATCTCACGGCCATTTTATATTGCTGCTCGGCAGGCCTAAGCGCACTATTTTTAAAGAAAACAAAATGTTATTAAAACAAAGAAATATAAACCCTTTCGTTTCCCTCCCGTCTTTCTATGTACCCCAATTTGGTATTACCTAGCAGAAGCAACATATAAAGCTGTCCCTTACTTACCATCGCTTTATTTTGCAACCACACGTTTTGTTCATAAGCACAAATCATGCATTTTATTATTATTTTAGTACGCAAAATATTATGTTATGTTAGAAACGTAAACAATTATTAGTTCATTACTTTGCACACTGAATTGCGTGTTACCATTAACCCTTTACATACATTGTTGGTTATTTACTTGAACGAACATGTTTATTAGTATTGTACGAAAATATTAGGAGGTTAAAATTTTTATATTTACCCATGCTCCATCAACTCCCCCTTTGGTGATTTTTAATATCACCACAAAAACCCAAGTTATACAATTTTCTCAGACAGCATATATCTTTTATCCATTTGCTTTTGTTAGTTTATACTTCTGTATCTCTTTCAACTTGTTTCTTCGTTTTCTTGTACATGTTCTCTTTTATTTCTTCTAACTCTATTTCACCTATTTCTCTCTCTCTTTCCCTGTTTATCATGTTTTCTTTTTCTATCTTATTCTGCTTTCTTCTTCTCTTTATACATGTTACTGCAAGCTTCAGTACTAATATTATTATTATTATCATGGTTGCTATTATTATAACTTTCCCTATTATTAATCCACTCATTCTTGTTAACCAATTTGTTACAGAAGAAAAACCTTTACCAAGTTTTCCCCACACACTTTCAACCTCCAGTGGAACAAGTTCTTTGTGCAAATTTGTAATATTTGTTATATACTTCTGTATATTTTCGCTTTTATCTGGAATGTAAGTGCAACAATGTTGGACTTTCAGCATTCCACAGACTCCGCCCTCTTTTGCCAAAAGAATGTCAAGGGCAAGACGATTTTGCATCACCATAGCTCTCATGGCAACCATCTCAGTATTTACCATTAAGAACCCTCCAGCAGTATCTGTAGATAAACAATCTACCACTGTGGATAATTTCCGAATTCTAAATGCATTCAAAGATATTCCCACTGCTGGTATCAATGCACCAAAAATATCACCTACTATTTCTGAAAAACTTTCCCTTTTCCTACGTGTAAAGGTATTTATCATTTTGTGTGTTCCTTTTTCTTTTCTATCTACATGAAAAATCTTTGGAAAGACCAGGCCTAAATAACATGACCCATACCAATGGTCCGGCAACCTATAATAAGCCCTATTCCCACAAACGTAATAAATCCCTGGAAATATTGGATCTTTTCCCCCTTTGAATCACCATCCACCTAAAATTTTGTAATTGTCATAGCAATTGCTGGAACCCACAAAATAATTGTCATATCTTGTCTTATTTCTTCTAATGCACAACCTTCCCTGTTGGGGCCAATCCAGAGTCATAGCTGCATTTGTCTTTTTCTTGTCATGATGTTCTTCCTCAAACGCCCAAAGAGGTGTTTTTGTCTCTTCTATTACTTTTCTTTGAAATTTCACTCTTCTCTCTTCAACCATTTCTAGAAATACCTTTTCTTCCTTCTTTAACTCACAGGTAAGGTTGCACCTAAATATATTATCTGATGTTAAAATCTTATCTTCTAAGAAATATTCACCAAACGTCTTTCCCTCTTTTATTTTGTTAAGCTCGGGAACTACAGAAACTTTTGCAAAAATCTTATCTATATCAGTGTAATAATATTCTAATCTACCTGTTTTATAAAATAAGCTTGCTAAAACACTACATGTTATTCCATATGTCAAAGGGAGGTGATGATAAGTCACACCCTCTTCTACAGATGCAGGTAACTGCATACAAACATAGCAATCTCTTACATCCATTGTTTCTACATACTCATACAGTAATTTAGTAAAAACATTTTTTGAAAAATCTGTTATTGATTTGTCCTTATGTAATTCTGCACTACTCCTTAAAATAACTGGCTCTTGAGTGTTAGCTCCTTTTTCTTTCTCGGTGTTATTAGACTTTTCCACTACAGCTAAACTAATTGGAATAGTTATTGCTAAAACCACCCATACTGTTATTAATAAACCTGTACAAAAACAGCACATCTTGCACCATCTACTTAAAAACTCACATCTACACTTTCTATCTCTAATATTCTCCATTGTGTCTTTTAACCTTATTTACTTGTTTTCTAGAAAATTGTGTCACTACACCTCAGAAATGACTTGCTTGCCACTCTGTACTTCCAATATTTTGTCTTTGCTTGGTACTTTCTTTGAATTCTTTCTCAGAATTCTTTCTTTGTCACATCCGGTAATTTCGTCAGTTCAGTGTTTTGTCAAATCCGGTAAACTATCTAGACTCCTTCAGTTTTGTTGTTTTCAGGTTTGTTGCACTTCACTTACTCCCATCAGGTTTCTTTGTTCTGGGTTTTCGTGAGTGTTCAATTCTTCTTTGTGACTAGTTAAAGCACGATACAACCATTCAGGCGATCTGTACTTTTGATTTACTTTCTTTATTCTTTTCGTTTTCTGCAAGTGTTTCCCACCTTGTTTTCCTTGCTCTTTTTGACTTGTTATTTCATTCACTTGTTCAGCACTTTTCCCATCCAATTTTATGATTCTGTATCTTAATTTTCTTACTTGGTTGGGCCAATTGTCTCCTTTTCTTGGCCTTTTTGCTTCACTTCCTTTTTCCTCTCTTTCTGTTTTCCAATTTCTTTTTCTTGTCTCTAGTTTTTCATTTCTTTCTTCTCCACTTTCTTCTGATTCTGTTTCAATCTTTTCGTTATTTCCTCTTATTTTGAAGCTTATGATTTCGCTTTCATCTACTTGTGGTTCTTTTCTTATCTTCCTTCGTTCACCTATCTCTGTCCCTCCTCGAGGTTCTTCCGATTTTGTGTCAGTTTCTCTGTCTGCTTCTAAATTTCCCTGTTCTTGTGTTTGACTATCTGTCCCTACTGCTCCTCGGGGTTTTTCCGATTTTTCTAACTTTTGGTTTGAAACTCTCCCTTCTTCATCTATTAATATTATCTTCGAAGGAATTTTACCACAACTTGTACTTGGTTGTTCACTGTCACTGTCTTCTGGCTCAGTTTCTTCTCTTATGCTTTCAAAATTCCACTTTCTTTTTGTAATTTCTTCTCCTTCTGAATGTTCTGTATCAGATTCTGAACTGGTATCAGATATTTCCAGATGTCGACTTACAGGTCGATCTTCAAATTCTGGAACTTCAGCTATTTCTTCTATTTCCTCTTCTTCTATTGTTTCACTTGTAGTTGGGTCTTCCAGATGTCGACTTACAGGTCGATCTTCAAGTTCTGGCACCCTGTTTGTCTCCTCTTCTCTTTCTGATGCTGAACTGTTATCTGATATTTCCAGATGCCGACTCACATGTCGATCTTTTGGTTCTGGAACTCTGATGGTGTGGCTGGCATGTACCCAGTGTTTCACTCCTGCACACTTGACTGCGGTGGTCGTCACTAGGATCACTTGTCGTGGTTCGTCCCAGCGAGGAACCAAACAGTTTCTTCTCCGGTGGACTTTTATTCGAACCCAATCTCCTCGATTCAAGTCGTGAGCTGGTTTTCTTTCAAGAGTGGTCGCATCCGGTCCAACCTGATGAAACACAGAACGCACCACATCAGCCAATCCTTTGCAATAATCCAGTACTAGATCATCAGTTATAGTCAGTAGCTTGTTGACAGGTACTTGTGCTTGTCTCATTGCTCGTCCCATGATTATCTCATGTGGACTGAGTCCAGTCTTCCTTTCCGGAATACTTCTGATTGTCATCAGAACCAATGGCAAAGCATCTGGCCATTTCAGTCCTGTAGCTTGACACATTTTTCCTAACCTGTTCTTGATCGTTCCATTTACTTGCTCTACTATTCCAGAAGCCTCTGGTCTGTATGCACAATGCAGTTTCTGTTTAATACTAAGTGCTTCACAAATCAGTTTAACTAATTCGTTCTGGAAATGTGTTCCTCTATCTGTTTCAATCGTGACTGGAAAACCATACCTTGGAATGAATTCTCACAGCAAAAGTGTTGCTACTGTTATACTGTCATTCCTTCTTGTTGGATATGCCTCCACCCAACGAGAAAACAAACAGACGACCACTAGAACATACCTCAATCTACCGCAAGGTGGCATTTCAATGAAATCCATCTGCATTCTGGTGAAAGGACCCCCTTCTCGTCCTATTCTTCCTAGACTCACTACTGTTTTCCTTCCTGGATTTAACTGTTGACAAATAAGACATCTCTGACAAAGACTCTCAGCTATGGCTCTGAATTTTGGATTGTACCATGTTTGTCTAAAAAGTCTGATCATTGAATCTCTCCCAATATGGGCTTGCCCATGGTACATCCGTGCCATGTCAGAAATCATGCTATCAGGCATAACTGGTCTCTCATCCCTGTAAACCCATACATCAGTTTCTTCATGTTTCCTACATCCTGCTTTTAGCCAAGTATCTTTCTCTTCATCTTCTGCAGCTTCTTGTAACTGTCTCACCTCATCCCATGTTTCAATTGAGTTAGTAAAAAGCAAAGGACAAGAAATATGCTCTCTTTCGCGACATTTATTCAAAGAAACCACATTCTTTGCACAGTACTGTGCCATTTCGTCAGCATATTTGTTGCCAACAGTAATGTAGTCTTCCCCATTTTTATGTGCATTGCACTTCACCACAGCGATCTGTTTAGGCAGCTGTATCGCCTCAAGTAACTTTTTCACAAAATCTCCATTTCTGATGGGTGTCCCTGCAGACGTCAAGAAACCCCTTTGTGACCAAATCTGAACAAAATCATGCACGACCCCAAAGCCGTACTGGCTGTCAGTCATAATCGTAACCCGTACATTTCTTCCCAACTTACATGCTTGAATCAGAGCTACTAATTCTGCAACTTGGGCAGACCGTACACCTTTCAGACAAGATGCTTCCAACACAGTTGCTACTGTGCAAACTGCATATGCTGCACTTAGAACTCCATCACTCGTTCTTAAACACGAGCCATCCACGAACAGAATATAATCTGATTCTTTCAAAGGCTCATCTCGTATATCAGCTCTTGGTTTTGTACAGTATTCGAGCACATTCAGACAATCGTGATCTACCTCATCCATTTCAATCACATTCTCTTCATCTGGCAATGATGTTGAAGGATTCACATTCATACATCTGTCGATGGTCACATTATCTGCACTCAAAATTACCTTTTCATACCTAGTCAGCCGACTATGTGTCATGTATTGGGTTTTCGTTCTTGTCAAAAGAATTTCCACAGAATGGGGAACATACACTCTCAATGGATACCCCATCACTATGCCTTCACTCTGTTCCAGACTCACACAAGTAGCAGCAACTGCTTTCAAACATCCAGGCAACGCTTTCGCTACGGGGTCTAAAACAGCTGAAAAATATGCAATTGGTCTTTTCATAGTTCCATGTCTCTGCACCAAAACTGAAAATGCACATCCATCTCTTTCACTGCAGTACAGCTCAAAATCTTTCTCATAATCAGGCATTCCTAATGCTGGAGCCTCACACAATTTCTTTTTCAGCTCTCTGAATGCTTTCATTTCTTCATCATTCATTTCAAAAGGATCTTTAACATCCTTCTTTGTCAGTTTCTGCAATGGTTTAGCAATTAGTGAAAAACCGCTTATCCATTGTCGACAATATCCAACCATTCCCAAAAACATTCTTACCTCTCTTTGTGTCATTGGAGCTCTCATTCCTTGAATCATTTTTATTCTCTCTGTCGTTACCTTTCGTACTCCTTTCTCAATTTTATGCCCTAAATACTGGACTTCTTGTTGACAAAACTGCAATTTTGAAGGGGACACTTTATGTCCTCTTTTTGCTAAATGATTCAGTAAAGCAATTGTATCATTGACACATGCTTCTTTCGTTTTTGATGCCACCAGTAGGTCATCAATATACTGAACCATTACTGACTTTTCTGGCATTCTTAAATCTTCCAATGATTTCTTCAGGATCTGATTAAAGATTGAGGGACTTTCTGTGTACCCTTGAGGAATTCGGCACCATGCCAAAATACGCTCTCCAAACCTAAACGCAAATATTGGCTGGCTATCTGGATGCAATGGAATAGAGACAAATGCATGACATAAATCAATTACAGTGTACCATTCTGCTTCGCGTGGAATCTGGTATAGAATCACAGCAGGGTTTGGTACTATTGGGCAACAAGGCACAACAATTTTGTTTACCTTTCTTAAATCCTGTACGATTCTATATGTTCCATTTGGCTTTTTCAGTCCCATTATTGGCGAATTACATGGACTGCTCATGATTTCTTTTAGAATTCCTTGTTCAATCATTTTATTTATTACTGGCGTTATTCCTTCAATTATTTCTGGAGTCAATTTATACTGGGGCGTATTTGGGTAACTCGTTCCTTCTTTTACCGTAATTTTAACGGGATCTACTCCTTTCATTAATCCTACATCTTCTCCTGTCAAGTCCCACACTTCTTCTTTCACTGTCTTTTTCAACTCAATTGGGATTTTCTCTGCATCAAATACAGGAAATAAGCCATTTACTTCTGGTTCTAAATTTACCATTGTCATTTTATACAGCACATCCTCATCTGGAGTCTGAAATGCAATTCCGTCTGGAGTACAATAAATTGTGCAATTCATTTTACACAACAAATCGCGTCCTAAAAGGTTCACGGGACTACAATCACACACCACAAATCGGTGCATTTCACTAAATGGACCAATTCTTACCTTTACTAATCTAGTAAGAGGCGTTTCAATTTGCTGATTGGAAACTCCAACCACTTGTATATGTTCACCTGAGAGAGGAAGATTTGGAATTTCCACTGACCTAACAGTAGAACGGGTAGCTCCAGTGTCAACAAGGAATGTTACATTTGCACCATTCACTTCTCCATCCACAAATGGACCTGACTGATCTACCTCTAGAGTTGCGCCAAGCACGCACTCTTCCCTCTCTTTTAGACACCGTCATGAACTTTCATACGACTCATCTTCATTCTGTCGTAACCAATATTGTGACATTTCAGCTGCACGTGACAACTGTTTTACCTGTTCTCCTCCGTAGAATCCTGTTTCTGCACTGTATTTCTGTTGATTAGCACTCTTGGGAAGTGGTGGTTGTGGCACCTGACCTTGTTGAGTAACTACCTCACTCTGCACCTGTGAATTTAATGATTGATTTTCCACATTAGGTTTTGGAGGAAATTTACACTCGTTTCTCCAATGCCCTAGCTTTCCGCAGTTGTGGCATGGCCACTTTTTCTTCGCCTCATCTATGCTCATTTGTCCTTTTCCTTTACCTATATTAGGTCGGGATTTAAACTGTCCTGTTTCACTGCTAGTATTATTCAATTGAGCTTCTTGCTTCTCTGCAACTTTCACCTGTGCCCACATGGCTTTTTCTTTCAATTTACGCTGTTTACTCTCAATTTCATCACTGCAATACTTAGCATATCTCAAAACCTCATCCACTGTGCTATTCTGCCATCCTATCAAATGCTGCTTAATCCTTTCACTTATCTCTGGTGTTAATCCATACACAAACCTATATACAAAGTGACTCATGTCCTTCTCACTTAGCGTCTCATAACCACTATACTGTTTGAAAACCAACAACAATCTCTCATAGTACGCGTGCACTGATTCTTTACTTTCCTGTGTTGTTCTGTCTATTTTCACCCAATCTGTTTCTTTTGGTGGAATTTTATTCTTCAAAAAGGTAACTACCTGATCATACTTCCTCATCACTTCTGGACCTGGCGCTCCTGTTTTGGCATCCCTCGGATATTCTACAGTTGGCCAATCAATTGTAATCTTACATTCTGTCCATAAATCAGCAGGCACTACTATGTCAAACAATCCATCTAGATCTATCCACAGCACTTTTGACACCTTAACAAATCTCTCTACTTGTCTGTACCATTCTACTGGTTTCTCTCTCAATTTTGGGAAGTCATTTGTAAATGACAGTATATCCTGTCTGGTCCACGGAACATGCACATAACTACCACCTGGTGTTTCTCTCATCGGGTATTCCCTAGCAACTGGTTCACTATCTGTCACTGCAAAAGCCAAAGATGCTTTATCTGTTGTTTTCTCATTCCTCTTTGTCCATCTATTTCTCCATCTTTCCACATCACCCCATTTTCTCAATAAAACAATCAGCTCTTTTATCTGGGTCAGTCTTCCTGATGTGTTCAAATTCTCTATGTCTTTCTCACAAAAATCTACTCTGTACGGTTTCTGCATCGTCCTCACTTTCACAAATTCCACTCCTAGTTCACCTGCAATCTCTTCCAATTTGTCATGTAAATTTCTAGCTCTCCAAGTAAGACTCTTGCACAAAAACATAATCTCGTCATCCTGATAATTTTTTAGTTTTTCCGCTCCAATTGTTCCCAAAATCAACTCTTCCATGTCTATTTTTAACCTAATTACATCTAATGGTTTTTCTTCAGGTTCTTTTGCTTTTAGCGCTTTCATCCATTCATTTAACTCTTCTGGAGTCGGACCTACAGGCGTACTATTTAATTCTATCCAATCATTGCTTCTTTCTGGTGTTCCTGATGCAGACTCTGTCACCATAGGCATTCTCCTAATCTCACTCTCATTTATCGTCAAATTTGTAGGTGGACTTGGTCTACACGTATTAGCCGAATTGTGTGCACCTTCATTATTCAGTTCCAACCCTTCTCTTTTTCTTTGCGAATGTGAATTCATGGGAATCACCAAAGAATGTTCATTTATTTTCTGATTCTCAAAAATTGGCATTACTGGACTGGACCTATCGTTACTGGTACAGTTACAGCTTCCATATTCTTTGTCAATTCTCTTATTTTCTCAGTCAATTCTTTTGTCGTTTTTGCTAGTTCAGTTGCATTGTCACTTTCTGTCTCTTCATTTTTTGAAATTTTAAATGTTTCTTGTGACCTATTTATTTCATTTCTTCGTTCTGGTTTTTTATTCCTCCCAGTTTCCATTTGTGGTGCATTAGGTGTCACCACTACAGAAGTCTGTTGGTATGGAGGTGGGTTTCTGTGTAAAATATCTTCCAGCAATTCGTCATCTGTTTCACTACCACCATACACATACTTTTCTACCACTACATGTTTCTTTTTCTCGGTACACTTTCTCTTTGCTTCTTCCTCAACCGCAAAAGCTGGAAACAAACCTCCTGCCATGTTAGCGTATCTCCAACGCTTTACTCTGTCCTCATGATTTATTCCCCACAACCTTCCGGGTATAAACTCATGATTCTTCAATCCTCTAGATCTCTCTCGCTCATACATCTCATCTTCCCATTCCGCTAAAGCTTCAAACTGTGTCGGTCTAGGTCTAGGTTCTAACATTACCATCTTTTCTCGCAAGTTCCGTAATACAGCTACATTAAATGAACCATTCTCAGGAAAAGCCAATGCTCCATCGTTCTTGGTGTATTTTGTCCAATTTTCTAACCATATGCATGTATGATATCCATATTTCAGCATCATATGTGAGGCTGGTGATTTCGGCGGAGGAATTATTTGTCCCTCTCTAGTCACTACCTTTTTGTCCTTCTTAAAGAAGTTCTTAACTTTCGACATCCAAGACGTTTTCTCTTTTCCATACTCATAGTACGACATGATTCACAACCTTTTTCTCCTACAACAATCGCAATTCAACACTGTTCCCTATGCGTTATTTCAACCAATGCTAGCGCGACTTACACCAACACTCCAATCACAACGATTTCTGTCTACGGCGCACTGTCCAATCCCAGCGCGGCTTTTGTCTACGTCACTTTGCTCCTGTTCTCATGTGACTGGCGCACTGTCCAATCCCAGCGCGGCTTTCGTCTACGTCACTTTTACTCTTGACCCCTCCTTTACAAAATTTATCGGCAATTTCTTTTTCAACAATTCTTGTTAGTTACAACATTTTATCCACATTTCCATTGTCTGATTCGCTAAACCGAAAAGATAGCTTTGACCATTCACACAAGAATTCTGTATTTTCCAGTAGGCAGCGCTTACCTCTACCCTACCACAGAACTTTCAGTTTCGTCGATAAAGTAGCACTTCCCTCTACCTTACCCTTCTTTCAAGCAAGCGGTAAACCCGTTTCTCTGGGGATAAAACACATGTGGAGACTATACTGCTCCTGAGAATTAAGGCCAGAGTTTCACAAGAAAACCGATCACTATTTCACTTACACACCTTTTATACGCAAAATGTCCCTAAATAACACAACCTGTGTTATTACCAAAATGAACTCAGACAGTGTAAAATTCCATGCAACTTCTCTTGCCACACGTGTTCCACTTCCTACTTCCCGGAAGCGTGAAAACTTACATATAACATAACGTGACTCAACAAAAAGTGTTAGACATAAACTTATCAATAATCTATAATCAAAAATCAATAATCACCAAACTAATCTATAATAACCATAACTCTGCTACCAAGAAATCTGATCCAGCGCTTACAATAAAAATAATTTCTCCTATTATGCTTTTGGTCATCCAGGCGCAATTATTTCTCTAACATACACACATTATCCATATGACGGTGGGGCCCATAACACCGCATATACATTCACTTACTCATTTATTCCCTGGATTTCCTCCGTCATGAAACCTAGGAGAAAAACGATTCGCTGGAAGGAGACGGGATACCTCTTTTATAATGACACAATAATTCTCATTTTCTTGTAAGGTATTCCGCTCATTGGTCGATGGACCAATTAGCAGGAATCAGTTGATGGTGATTAAGACCAGCTCAATCACAATGAACTCTTTACCATTTCATTATTAATCATTATACTAAAGAAAAATCACTGAGTCATTTGTTTAAAGAATAATAAAGTTTATATAAAGGTTTGAATGCAGGAAATTTGAGATTAATCTTATTATTCAGATCATTCCATTTATCATCAATTTAAGAATAGTTGAAATTGCATGGCACTTTTATTTAGACGGAAAATGAGGTTATCATACTAATAACTATATAGATCAACCTATCTATCTCTCTGGGAAATCCTAATAATTCTAAAAATCTATCAAATAAGAGTTCTCCTAAACAGCATGTTATACTCAACTGGAAAAGGAAAATAACAGCAGCAGCATCAGCTCGTCAGCATCAGCAACCGCAAACTCTCCCATCTACAGAGCATCTAACTTCTTCAGCATCTCCCGCAGCATCCCGCAGCATTCTAACCCCTCCCACCAAGAGTAGGTCTTCTTATACCCTAATTCTAGCTTACAACATAAAATGTTTCTTCTTACATGGCGCGATTCATTCTCATTGGTCAAAAACTCAGGTCCCTATACATTTTTATCAAACTTCCTGGTCTTAACCAGTTCCGTGTGGAATGTCCATGCAAGCATCGTTTCCCACAGTTCATGCACTTGCTCATCCGTTTCGATCAGTCCAAATTGTATCTTTTTCTGCTACAATTTGTATAACACAGTTCCTTCTATTGATTCAACCAGGCTTCTCACGCTTCTTGCTGATCATCTTGGCACACATCTGCTCAGAAGGGTCACAGCAGCCTTGACCATACTTTCATCTTAGCCTCTCGGCATCAGCACGTGATCATCCCTTTTCCACAGCCTCTCTCCTCTATCACATGGTCGCATCCGCTCATGCGCATTCTAGTATCTCACGGCCATTTTATATTGCTGCTCGGCAGGCCTAAGCGCACTATTTTTAAAGAAAACAAAATGTTATTAAAACAAAGAAATATAAACCCTTTCGTTTCCCTCCCGTCTTTCTATGTACCCCAATTTGGTATTACCTAGCAGAAGCAACATATAAAGCTGTCCCTTACTTACCATCGCTTTATTTTGCAACCACACGTTTTGTTCATAAGCACAAATCATGCATTTTATTATTATTTTAGTACGCAAAATATTATGTTATGTTAGAAACGTAAACAATTATTAGTTCATTACTTTGCACACTGAATTGCGTGTTACCACTAACCCTTTACATACATTGTTGGTTATTTACTTGAACGAACATGTTTATTAGTATTGTACGAAAATATTAGGAGGTTAAAATTTTTATATTTACCCATCTCCATCAACTCCCCCCTTTGGTGATTTTTAATATCACCACAAAAACCCAAGTTATACAATTTTCTCAGACAGCATATATCTTTTATCCATTTGCTTTTGTTAGTTTATACTTCTGTATCTCTTTCAACTTGTTTCTTCGTTTTCTTGTACATGTTCTCTTTTATTTCTTCTAACTCTATTTCACCTATTTCTCTCTCTCTTTCCCTGTTTATCATGTTTTCTTTTTCTATCTTATTCTGCTTTCTTCTTCTCTTTATACATGTTACTGCAAGCTTCAGTACTAATATTATTATTATTATCATGGTTGCTATTATTATAACTTTCCCTATTATTAATCCACTCATTCTTGTTAACCAATTTGTTACAGAAGAAAAACCTTTACCAAGTTTTCCCCACACACTTTCAACCTCCAGTGGAACAAGTTCTTTGTGCAAATTTGTAATATTTGTTATATACTTCTGTATATTTTCGCTTTTATCTGGAATGTAAGTGCAACAATGTTGGACTTTCAGCATTCCACAGACTCCGCCCTCTTTTGCCAAAAGAATGTCAAGGGCAAGACGATTTTGCATCACCATAGCTCTCATGGCAACCATCTCAGTATTTACCATTAAGAACCCTCCAGCAGTATCTGTAGATAAACAATCTACCACTGTGGATAATTTCCGAATTCTAAATGCATTCAAAGATATTCCCACTGCTGGTATCAATGCACCAAAAATATCACCTACTATTTCTGAAAAACTTTCCCTTTTCCTACGTGTAAAGGTATTTATCATTTTGTGTGTTCCTTTTTCTTTTCTATCTACATGAAAAATCTTTGGAAAGACCAGGCCTAAATAACATGACCCATACCAATGGTCCGGCAACCTATAATAAGCCCTATTCCCACAAACGTAATAAATCCCTGGAAATATTGGATCTTTTCCCCCTTTGAATCACCATCCACCTAAAATTTTGTAATTGTCATAGCAATTGCTGGAACCCACAAAATAATTGTCATATCTTGTCTTATTTCTTCTAATGCACAACCTTCCCTGTTGGGGCCAATCCAGAGTCATAGCTGCATTTGTCTTTTTCTTGTCATGATGTTCTTCCTCAAACGCCCAAAGAGGTGTTTTGTCTCTTCTATTACTTTTCTTTGAAATTTCACTCTTCTCTCTTCAACCATTTCTAGAAATACCTTTTCTTCCTTCTTTAACTCACAGGTAAGGTTGCACCTAAATATATTATCTGATGTTAAAATCTTATCTTCTAAGAAATATTCACCAAACGTCTTTCCCTCTTTTATTTTGTTAAGCTCGGGAACTACAGAAACTTTTGCAAAAATCTTATCTATATCAGTGTAATAATATTCTAATCTACCTGTTTTATAAAATAAGCTTGCTAAAACACTACATGTTATTCCATATGTCAAAGGGAGGTGATGATAAGTCACACCCTCTTCTACAGATGCAGGTAACTGCATACAAACATAGCAATCTCTTACATCCATTGTTTCTACATACTCATACAGTAATTTAGTAAAAACATTTTTTGAAAAATCTGTTATTGATTTGTCCTTATGTAATTCTGCACTACTCCTTAAAATAACTGGCTCTTGAGTGTTAGCTCCTTTTTCTTTCTCGGTGTTATTAGACTTTTCCACTACAGCTAAACTAATTGGAATAGTTATTGCTAAAACCACCCATACTGTTATTAATAAACCTGTACAAAAACAGCACATCTTGCACCATCTACTTAAAAACTCACATCTACACTTTCTATCTCTAATATTCTCCATTGTGTCTTTTAACCTTATTTACTTGTTTTCTAGAAAATTGTGTCACTACACCTCAGAAATGACTTGCTTGCCACTCTGTACTTCCAATATTTTGTCTTTGCTTGGTACTTTCTTTGAATTCTTTCTCAGAATTCTTTCTTTGTCACATCCGGTAATTTCGTCAGTTCAGTGTTTTGTCAAATCCGGTAAACTATCTAGACTCCTTCAGTTTTGTTGTTTTCAGGTTTGTTGCACTTCACTTACTCCCATCAGGTTTCTTTGTTCTGGGTTTTCGTGAGTGTTCAATTCTTCTTTGTGACTAGTTAAAGCACGATACAACCATTCAGGCGATCTGTACTTTTGATTTACTTTCTTTATTCTTTTCGTTTTCTGCAAGTGTTTCCCACCTTGTTTTCCTTGCTCTTTTTGACTTGTTATTTCATTCACTTGTTCAGCACTTTTCCCATCCAATTTTATGATTCTGTATCTTAATTTTCTTACTTGGTTGGGCCAATTGTCTCCTTTTCTTGGCCTTTTTGCTTCACTTCCTTTTTCCTCTCTTTCTGTTTTCCAATTTCTTTTTCTTGTCTCTAGTTTTTCATTTCTTTCTTCTCCACTTTCTTCTGATTCTGTTTCAATCTTTTCGTTATTTCCTCTTATTTTGAAGCTTATGATTTCGCTTTCATCTACTTGTGGTTCTTTTCTTATCTTCCTTCGTTCACCTATCTCTGTCCCTCCTCGAGGTTCTTCCGATTTTGTGTCAGTTTCTCTGTCTGCTTCTAAATTTCCCTGTTCTTGTGTTTGACTATCTGTCCCTACTGCTCCTCGGGGTTTTTCCGATTTTTCTAACTTTTGGTTTGAAACTCTCCCTTCTTCATCTATTAATATTATCTTCGAAGGAATTTTACCACAACTTGTACTTGGTTGTTCACTGTCACTGTCTTCTGGCTCAGTTTCTTCTCTTATGCTTTCAAAATTCCACTTTCTTTTTGTAATTTCTTCTCCTTCTGAATGTTCTGTATCAGATTCTGAACTGGTATCAGATATTTCCAGATGTCGACTTACAGGTCGATCTTCAAATTCTGGAACTTCAGCTATTTCTTCTATTTCCTCTTCTTCTATTGTTTCACTTGTAGTTGGGTCTTCCAGATGTCGACTTACAGGTCGATCTTCAAGTTCTGGCACCCTGTTTGTCTCCTCTTCTCTTTCTGATGCTGAACTGTTATCTGATATTTCCAGATGCCGACTCACATGTCGATCTTTTGGTTCTGGAACTCTGATGGTGTGGCTGGCATGTACCCAGTGTTTCACTCCTGCACACTTGACTGCGGTGGTCGTCACTAGGATCACTTGTCGTGGTTCGTCCCAGCGAGGAACCAAACAGTTTCTTCTCCGGTGGACTTTTATTCGAACCCAATCTCCTCGATTCAAGTCGTGAGCTGGTTTTCTTTCAAGAGTGGTCGCATCCGGTCCAACCTGATGAAACACAGAACGCACCACATCAGCCAATCCTTTGCAATAATCCAGTACTAGATCATCAGTTATAGTCAGTAGCTTGTTGACAGGTACTTGTGCTTGTCTCATTGCTCGTCCCATGATTATCTCATGTGGACTGAGTCCAGTCTTCCTTTCCGGAATACTTCTGATTGTCATCAGAACCAATGGCAAAGCATCTGGCCATTTCAGTCCTGTAGCTTGACACATTTTTCCTAACCTGTTCTTGATCGTTCCATTTACTTGCTCTACTATTCCAGAAGCCTCTGGTCTGTATGCACAATGCAGTTTCTGTTTAATACTAAGTGCTTCACAAATCAGTTTAACTAATTCGTTCTGGAAATGTGTTCCTCTATCTGTTTCAATCGTGACTGGAAAACCATACCTTGGAATGAATTCTCACAGCAAAAGTGTTGCTACTGTTATACTGTCATTCCTTCTTGTTGGATATGCCTCCACCCAACGAGAAAACAAACAGACGACCACTAGAACATACCTCAATCTACCGCAAGGTGGCATTTCAATGAAATCCATCTGCATTCTGGTGAAAGGACCCCCTTCTCGTCCTATTCTTCCTAGACTCACTACTGTTTTCCTTCCTGGATTTAACTGTTGACAAATAAGACATCTCTGACAAAGACTCTCAGCTATGGCTCTGAATTTTGGATTGTACCATGTTTGTCTAAAAAGTCTGATCATTGAATCTCTCCCAATATGGGCTTGCCCATGGTACATCCGTGCCATGTCAGAAATCATGCTATCAGGCATAACTGGTCTCTCATCCCTGTAAACCCATACATCAGTTTCTTCATGTTTCCTACATCCTGCTTTTAGCCAAGTATCTTTCTCTTCATCTTCTGCAGCTTCTTGTAACTGTCTCACCTCATCCCATGTTTCAATTGAGTTAGTAAAAAGCAAAGGACAAGAAATATGCTCTCTTTCGCGACATTTATTCAAAGAAACCACATTCTTTGCACAGTACTGTGCCATTTCGTCAGCATATTTGTTGCCAACAGTAATGTAGTCTTCCCCATTTTTATGTGCATTGCACTTCACCACAGCGATCTGTTTAGGCAGCTGTATCGCCTCAAGTAACTTTTTCACAAAATCTCCATTTCTGATGGGTGTCCCTGCAGACGTCAAGAAACCCCTTTGTGACCAAATCTGAACAAAATCATGCACGACCCCAAAGCCGTACTGGCTGTCAGTCATAATCGTAACCCGTACATTTCTTCCCAACTTACATGCTTGAATCAGAGCTACTAATTCTGCAACTTGGGCAGACCGTACACCTTTCAGACAAGATGCTTCCAACACAGTTGCTACTGTGCAAACTGCATATGCTGCACTTAGAACTCCATCACTCGTTCTTAAACACGAGCCATCCACGAACAGAATATAATCTGATTCTTTCAAAGGCTCATCTCGTATATCAGCTCTTGGTTTTGTACAGTATTCGAGCACATTCAGACAATCGTGATCTACCTCATCCATTTCAATCACATTCTCTTCATCTGGCAATGATGTTGAAGGATTCACATTCATACATCTGTCGATGGTCACATTATCTGCACTCAAAATTACCTTTTCATACCTAGTCAGCCGACTATGTGTCATGTATTGGGTTTTCGTTCTTGTCAAAAGAATTTCCACAGAATGGGGAACATACACTCTCAATGGATACCCCATCACTATGCCTTCACTCTGTTCCAGACTCACACAAGTAGCAGCAACTGCTTTCAAACATCCAGGCAACGCTTTCGCTACGGGGTCTAAAACAGCTGAAAAATATGCAATTGGTCTTTTCATAGTTCCATGTCTCTGCACCAAAACTGAAAATGCACATCCATCTCTTTCACTGCAGTACAGCTCAAAATCTTTCTCATAATCAGGCATTCCTAATGCTGGAGCCTCACACAATTTCTTTTTCAGCTCTCTGAATGCTTTCATTTCTTCATCATTCATTTCAAAAGGATCTTTAACATCCTTCTTTGTCAGTTTCTGCAATGGTTTAGCAATTAGTGAAAAACCGCTTATCCATTGTCGACAATATCCAACCATTCCCAAAAACATTCTTACCTCTCTTTGTGTCATTGGAGCTCTCATTCCTTGAATCATTTTTATTCTCTCTGTCGTTACCTTTCGTACTCCTTTCTCAATTTTATGCCCTAAATACTGGACTTCTTGTTGACAAAACTGCAATTTTGAAGGGGACACTTTATGTCCTCTTTTTGCTAAATGATTCAGTAAAGCAATTGTATCATTGACACATGCTTCTTTCGTTTTTGATGCCACCAGTAGGTCATCAATATACTGAACCATTACTGACTTTTCTGGCATTCTTAAATCTTCCAATGATTTCTTCAGGATCTGATTAAAGATTGAGGGACTTTCTGTGTACCCTTGAGGAATTCGGCACCATGCCAAAATACGCTCTCCAAACCTAAACGCAAATATTGGCTGGCTATCTGGATGCAATGGAATAGAGAAAAATGCATGACATAAATCAATTACAGTGTACCATTCTGCTTCGCGTGGAATCTGGTATAGAATCACAGCAGGGTTCGGTACTATTGGGCAACAAGGCACAACAATTTTGTTTACCTTTCTTAAATCCTGTACGATTCTATATGTTCCATTTGGCTTTTTCAGTCCCATTATTGGCGAATTACATGGACTGCTCATGATTTCTTTTAGAATTCCTTGTTCAATCATTTTATTTATTACTGGCGTTATTCCTTCAATTATTTCTGGAGTCAATTTATACTGGGGCGTATTTGGGTAACTCGTTCCTTCTTTTACCGTAATTTTAACGGGATCTACTCCTTTCATTAATCCTACATCTTCTCCTGTCAAGTCCCACACTTCTTCTTTCACTGTCTTTTTCAACTCAATTGGGATTTTCTCTGCATCAAATACAGGAAATAAGCCATTTACTTCTGGTTCTAAATTTACCATTGTCATTTTATACAGCACATCCTCATCTGGAGTCTGAAATGCAATTCCGTCTGGAGTACAATAAATTGTGCAATTCATTTTACACAACAAATCGCGTCCTAAAAGGTTCACGGGACTACAATCACACACCACAAATCGGTGCATTTCACTAAATGGACCAATTCTTACCTTTACTAATCTAGTAAGAGGCGTTTCAATTTGCTGATTGGAAACTCCAACCACTTGTATATGTTCACCTGAGAGAGGAAGATTTGGAATTTCCACTGACCTAACAGTAGAACGGGTAGCTCCAGTGTCAACAAGGAATGTTACATTTGCACCATTCACTTCTCCATCCACAAATGGACCTGACTGATCTACCTCTAGAGTTGCGCCAAGCACGCACTCTTCCCTCTCTTTTAGACACCGTCATGAACTTTCATACGACTCATCTTCATTCTGTCGTAACCAATATTGTGAAATTTCAGCTGCACGTGACAACTGTTTTACCTGTTCTCCTCCGTAGAATCCTGTTTCTGCACTGTATTTCTGTTGATTAGCACTCTTGGGAAGTGGTGGTTGTGGCACCTGACCTTGTTGAGTAACTACCTCACTCTGCACCTGTGAATTTAATGATTGATTTTCCACATTAGGTTTTGGAGGAAATTTACACTCGTTTCTCCAATGCCCTAGCTTTCCGCAGTTGTGGCATGGCCACTTTTTCTTCGCCTCATCTATGCTCATTTGTCCTTTTCCTTTACCTATATTAGGTCGGGATTTAAACTGTCCTGTTTCACTGCTAGTATTATTCAATTGAGCTTCTTGCTTCTCTGCAACTTTCACCTGTGCCCACATGGCTTTTTCTTTCAATTTACGCTGTTTACTCTCAATTTCATCACTGCAATACTTAGCATATCTCAAAACCTCATCCACTGTGCTATTCTGCCATCCTATCAAATGCTGCTTAATCCTTTCACTTATCTCTGGTGTTAATCCATACACAAACCTATATACAAAGTGACTCATGTCCTTCTCACTTAGCGTCTCATAACCACTATACTGTTTGAAAACCAACAACAATCTCTCATAGTACGCGTGCACTGATTCTTTGCTTTCCTGTGTTGTTCTGTCTATTTTCACCCAATCTGTTTCTTTTGGTGGAATTTTATTCTTCAAAAAGGTAACTACCTGATCATACTTCCTCATCACTTCTGGACCTGGCGCTCCTGTTTTGGCATCCCTCGGATATTCTACAGTTGGCCAATCAATTGTAATCTTACATTCTGTCCATAAATCAGCAGGCACTACTATGTCAAACAATCCATCTAGATCTATCCACAGCACTTTTGACACCTTAACAAATCTCTCTACTTGTCTGTACCATTCTACTGGTTTCTCTCTCAATTTTGGGAAGTCATTTGTAAATGACAGTATATCCTGTCTGGTCCACGGAACATGCACATAACTACCACCTGGTGTTTCTCTCATCGGGTATTCCCTAGCAACTGGTTCACTATCTGTCACTGCAAAAGCCAAAGATGCTTTATCTGTTGTTTTCTCATTCCTCTTTGTCCATCTATTTCTCCATCTATCCACATCACCCCATTTTCTCAATAAAACAATCAGCTCTTTTATCTGGGTCAGTCTTCCTGATGTGTTCAAATTCTCTATGTCTTTCTCACAAAAATCTACTCTGTACGGTTTCTGCATCGTCCTCACTTTCACAAATTCCACTCCTAGTTCACCTGCAATCTCTTCCAATTTGTCATGTAAATTTCTAGCTCTCCAAGTAAGACTCTTGCACAAAAACATAATCTCGTCATCCTGATAATTTTTTAGTTTTTCCGCTCCAATTGTTCCCAAAATCAACTCTTCCATGTCTATTTTTAACCTAATTACATCTAATGGTTTTTCTTCAGGTTCTTTTGCTTTTAGCGCTTTCATCCATTCATTTAACTCTTCTGGAGTCGGACCTACAGGCGTACTATTTAATTCTATCCAATCATTGCTTCTTTCTGGTGTTCCTGATGCAGACTCTGTCACCATAGGCATTCTCCTAATCTCACTCTCATTTATCGTCAAATTTGTAGGTGGACTTGGTCTACACGTATTAGCCGAATTGTGTGCACCTTCATTATTCAGTTCCAACCCTTCTCTTTTTCTTTGCGAATGTGAATTCATGGGAATCACCAAAGAATGTTCATTTATTTTCTGATTCTCAAAAATTGGCATTACTGGACTGGCCCTATCGTTACTGGTACAGTTACAGCTTCCATATTCTTTGTCAATTCTCTTATTTTCTCAGTCAATTCTTTTGTCGTTTTTGCTAGTTCAGTTGCATTGTCACTTTCTGTCTCTTCATTTTTTGAAATTTTAAATGTTTCTTGTGACCTATTTATTTCATTTCTTCGTTCTGGTTTTTTATTCCTCCCAGTTTCCATTTGTGGTGCATTAGGTGTCACCACTACAGAAGTCTGTTGGTATGGAGGTGGGTTTCTGTTTAAAATATCTTCCAGCAATTCGTCATCTGTTTCACTACCACCATACACATACTTTTCTACCACTACATGTTTCTTTTTCTCGGTACACTTTCTCTTTGCTTCTTCCTCAACCGCAAAAGCTGGAAACAAACCTCCTGCCATGTTAGCGTATCTCCAACGCTTTACTCTGTCCTCATGATTTATTCCCCACAACCTTCCGGGTATAAACTCATGATTCTTTAATCCTCTAGATCTCTCTCGCTCATACATCTCATCGTCCCATTCCGCTAAAGCTTCAAACTGTGTCGGTCTAGGTCTAGGTTCTAACATTACCATCTTTTCTCGCAAGTTCCGTAATACAGCTACATTAAATGAACCATTCTCAGGAAAAGCCAATGCTCCATCGTTCTTGGTGTATTTTGTCCAATTTTCTAACCATATGCATGTATGATATCCATATTTCAGCATCATATGTGAGGCTGGTGATTTCGGCGGAGGAATTATTTGTCCCTCTCTAGTCACTACCTTTTTGTCCTTCTTAAAGAAGTTCTTAACTTTCGACATCCAAGACGTTTTCTCTTTTCCATACTCATAGTACGACATGATTCACAACCTTTTTCTCCTACAACAATCGCAATTCAACACTGTTCCCTATGCGTTATTTCAACCAATGCTAGCGCGACTTACACCAACACTCCAATCACAACGATTTCTGTCTACGGCGCACTGTCCAATCCCAGCGCGGCTTTTGTCTACGTCACTTTGCTCCTGTTCTCATGTGACTGGCGCACTGTCCAATCCCAGCGCGGCTTTCGTCTACGTCACTTTTACTCTTGACCCCTCCTTTACAAAATTTATCGGCAATTTCTTTTTCAACAATTCTTGTTAGTTACAACATTTTATCCACATTTCCATTGTCTGATTCGCTAAACCGAAAAGATAGCTTTGACCATTCACACAAGAATTCTGTATTTTCCAGTAGGCAGCGCTTACCTCTACCCTACCACAGAACTTTCAGTTTCGTCGATAAAGTAGCACTTCCCTCTACCTTACCCTTCTTTCAAGCAAGCGGTAAACCCGTTTCTCTGGGGATAAAACACATGTGGAGACTACACTGCTCCTGAGAATTAAGGCCAGAGTTTCACAAGAAAACCGATCACTATTTCACTTACACACCTTTTATACGCAAAATGTCCCTAAATAACACAACCTGTGTTATTACCAAAATGAACTCAGACAGTGTAAAATTCCATGCAACTTCTCTTGCCACACGTGTTCCACTTCCTACTTCCCGGAAGCGTGAAAACTTACATATAACATAACGTGACTCAACAAAAAGTGTTAGACATAAACTTATCAATAATCTATAATCAAAAATCAATAATCACCAAACTAATCTATAATAACCATAACTCTGCTACCAAGAAATCTGATCCAGCGCTTACAATAAAAATAATTTCTCCTATTATGCTTTTGGTCATCCAGGCGCAATTATTTCTCTAACATACACACATTATCCATATGACGGTGGGGCCCATAACACCGCATATACATTCACTTACTCATTTATTCCCTGGATTTCCTCCGTCATGAAACCTAGGAGAAAAACGATTCGCTGGAAGGAGACGGGATACCTCTTTTATAATGACACAATAATTCTCATTTTCTTGTAAGGTATTCCGCTCATTGGTCGATGGACCAATTAGCAGGAATCAGTTGATGGTGATTAAGACCAGCTCAATCACAATGAACTCTTTACCATTTCATTATTAATCATTATACTAAAGAAAAATCACTGAGTCATTTGTTTAAAGAATAATAAAGTTTATATAAAGGTTTGAATGCAGGAAATTTGAGATTAATCTTATTATTCAGATCATTCCATTTATCATCAATTTAAGAATAGTTGAAATTGCATGGCACTTTTATTTAGACGGAAAATGAGGTTATCATACTAATAACTATATAGATCAACCTATCTATCTCTCTGGGAAATCCTAATAATTCTAAAAATCTATCAAATAAGAGTTCTCCTAAACAGCATGTTATACTCAACTGGAAAAGGAAAATAACAGCAGCAGCATCAGCTCGTCAGCATCAGCAACCGCAAACTCTCCCATCTACAGCATCTAACTTCTTCAGCATCTCCCGCAGCATCCCGCAGCATTCTAACCCCTCCCACCAAGAGTAGGTCTTCTTATACCCTAATTCTAGCTTACAACATAAAATGTTTCTTCTTACATGGCGCGATTCATTCTCATTGGTCAAAAACTCAGGTCCCTATACATTTTTATCAAACTTCCTGGTCTTAACCAGTTCCGTGTGGAATGTCCATGCAAGCATCGTTTCCCACAGTTCATGCACTTGCTCATCCGTTTCGATCAGTCCAAATTGTATCTTTTTCTGCTACAATTTGTATAACACAGTTCCTTCTATTGATTCAACCAGGCTTCTCACGCTTCTTGCTGATCATCTTGGCACACATCTGCTCAGAAGGGTCACAGCAGCCTTGACCATACTTTCATCTTAGCCTCTCGGCATCAGCACGTGATCATCCCTTTTCCACAGCCTCTCTCCTCTATCACATGGTCGCATCCACTCATGCGCATTCTAGTATCTCGCGGCCATTTTATATTGCTGCTCGGCAGGCCTAAGCGCACTATTTTTAAAGAAAACAAAATGTTATTAAAACAAAGAAATATAAACCCTTTCGTTTCCCTCCCGTCTTTCTATGTACCCCAATTAGGTATTACCTAGCAGAAGCAACATATAAAGCTGTCCCTTACTTACCATCGCTTTATTTTGCAACCACACGTTTTGTTCATAAGCACAAATCATGCATTTTATTATTATTTTAGTACGCAAAATATTATGTTATGTTAGAAACGTAAACAATTATTAGTTCATTACTTTGCACACTGAATTGCGTGTTACCATTAACCCTTTACATACATTGTTGGTTATTTACTTGAACGAACATGTTTATTGGTATTGTACGAAAATATTAGGAGGTTAAAATTTTTATATTTACCCTGCTCCATCAACAGTTACTGAGGCGCGACACGACCTCTTGGGCAGATATATTGTAGTACTGGGTGTGTTGGAGTGAGGCTTTTGGTCCCTGGTAGGTATGTACGTTTAAGTATGTACCTTCCTCCAACTGGTGGTTAATAACCCTTGGGGCTCTCTGAGACTTATTTCTTGATCTACCCATGGGAAGAATGGTGGTCGGTGGGGACTTTAACACTGTGATGCACCCAGAAATTGACACCCTGGGTAGATTGACCACTATCCGTCATACCGATCTCACTACATGAGCGGACATACTTGGGCTGTGTGATGCCTGGAGAATCCTTCACCCCTCAGACAATTCATTGACATACCACTCTGGGCTCACAGCTCATGCTCGAGGCTGGACTATCTCCTAGTCCCTGCTGCTGACTTGGGGGAGGTGTCTGCAGTCAAAATACTACCATGATGCTTGTCAGACCATTCCCCCATGGAACTCACAATTAAAGACCCTTGAGAAGAGTCACAAGGGCAGTGGAGACTAACCCCCTGGTGGCTCCTGGACAGTCAGTTCTCAGCCAGGGTCAGCCAGGACATAGACTAATATTTCCAACTAAACAAACACTCTGTCTCCTCTTCTCTCACCGTGTGCTCAGGTCAGGTGCCCCATGATGTCCTACATGGTGGGCAAACGCAGGGACAGAAAGATGATCTCAGACCTAGAGACCTCACTAATGGACCTAAATGAGCGCTTAGTCACAGAGAATGAGAAAGACATGCATTGGAAAATTGAGACTCTACGCACAACCCTCAGGGAGAAACTACTGGATGTGACTAGATGCAAACTGACCGCGACACAACATAAAATAGTTTAACAGGATGATAAGACGTGGGAACTTGTGCACTGGTTGGGAAACTGGAACATAGAACTTAGACTAGAAGTTGAGATAATTGATCCAAGCAAAGGCCCATGTACCACAACAAAAGATATTGCAGATGCTATACAGAGACCGCAGTACTCTATCTCGGGCCTAATGCATATTCCCAATATCTGTGGCGCGGCATTGGGACTGAGGGTAAATTGGGACAAATTTATAATCGTTCCCCACACTGATGAAGCTTGGTTCCCTTCCCTGGCCCCAACCGCTTTACAGCTGAAACCTGGGCCCTTTAAATATCCAGGAATTTACATCTCTCAAAACCCAGACGAAAGCAGAAATCTGAACATAACACCCCTATTGGTCAAACTAAAAGCCCAAACCGAGGGCTGAGGCAAACTACCGCTTTTCATAATGGGCTGAAGTGCCCTTTACAAAATGATCTTCCTTCCCCAAATATTGTTTATAATACAGCACTACCCTTGCAGACTACCCCCTCAATTATTTAAATCATTAACGTCCACCCTCACTTCCTGTTTATGGAATGGAAATCCCGCCAGGGTAGCCTATAATAAATGTGTACAATCAACATATGAAGGAGAGCTGGGCATTCCTGATCTACAATGTTACTATTGGACAGCTCAGATGCTTCCAATCAATGACTGGCTATTCAGGGAGTAAAATGATCCGGCCTTTCAGCTCTAGCTCACTGGAGAGTCGGGGAGTCCTGACCCACCTGTAAGGCAGGGGCCCAGCTGACTTCCTCCCCCTCCCTACCAAAACTATGCTAACCATTTGGTACAGCAGCCTGTGGTCAAGAACATGGTATCTGAAATTAACTTGAGAGACCCTCTATGAACTTGCACCTTGATCCCAGAAGTTAACGGGCTCAAAGGCTTTAAACACTGGGACACCATTGGACTGTCTAAAATCGGTGATGTATGGACCACAACCCACATGAAATCTTACACAGAACTAACCACTGAATATGACTTGCACCAATCCCAATTTTTCAGAATTTTACTACTGTGACACGCCTTAGACACCTACAAGCACACACTGACTCCCTTGCCAGACTTCAACTCGCTTGAGGCCAGATTGACCATGACAAAGATTAAAAACAAGGGCATCTTCAGTTTAGATTGAGCACTATTTGACAATGCTCCAGATCTTCTGATAGAGTCCCGGTCCAACCGGACAACTGGCAGATGAACTAGATGACGACATATGGCGGGATGCGGAGATGGCTGCACAGGAATTAGCAATCTCAGCCCAACTGAGACTTATACAATTCAAATACTTTTATAGAGTCTATTACTTTCCCATCAGATTATACCACATGGGAAGATCCCAATCCTTTGATACATGATATGGGAATGCCCCATTATCCAGACATACTGGACACAAATTAACAATGTCCATGGCAAGATTGTGGGTATTACAGTGGACAGAACTTCGAGGAGCATTCAGTTGGGAACTCACGCCACGTAGGATGGTAATAGGGGGAGACAATGCTGATTGCCCTGAGCCACTTAGTGGGCAAACAAGACATGGCCCATCAGTGGAGATCCTAAGTAGCCCCTCCCATCTCCCATATTAGAATGGATTAGAGGAATGGATCCCTGCGAGGTGGCAGAGAAGGTAGTTTACAAGAACAGAGGATGTGCAAAGAAACACTCGAAGATCTGTGGGAAATGATGGGCTTAGTGTTCAATGGCTTGAATTGGCTCAAGGCCTGCAGATCGTCCCTCCACCAGGGCAAAACCTGAGCGTTAAACAGTATGCCACTCCTGCTTGCTGAACTGGGACACACTATATAACTATGTGTATTGTGATCGTAATCCTGTGTTGAAGTTGGACTTTCTGGCACATCATGCAGTGTACTGTTTATCTGTGTTTGATGGGAAAAACTAAATAATACAGAATTGTTTTAAAGAAAAAAGAGGTGCAGAATCTGCAGTTATAAGTATCCATCTGAAGAGCAAGTTTTTTACCATCTGTAGTGCCCTTTCAGGTGGATACTTTCTCTACCCGCAGATTACTCACCACTTGCTCGTCCTCATTCTGTGAAGGGGAATATTTAGGATACTAAAAAGCTCCTAAGGTACATATTACGTGCACTGTCACACTGCTATCTGTCATGGTCTATCTACCATCTGAGGTTGCAAAAGAGATCCAAGGAAAACTGACTTCAGTACACAGGGTGGCTCCTTTATACAGCTCTATTTCGTCACTTCCTGGTACAGCGCGGTTCGCCACTGAGCCACCTTTCGGAGTGTAGGAGCATTTGCTTTCAGAAATTCCGAATCCAGTCTGCAGCCTGTGAGAAATTCCAAAGGTGAGGAATCTGCAGTTGGAGTATCCACTAGAAAATGTGCTGCCAAGGGTAACTTGCCCACAGTGCTAAGCCCCCTCTGTTCACAGTAAAAGGTATAATGGGATTGAGATACCGTCTAATTATTGGATCTAATGGGGAGAAGAGGCACAGTGGTCAAGACAGACCGTGCAGCAGAAGACCAGCATGCATTTGCAAAACCAACAGGTCTTCCTTTAATATCATCTGCCCTTTTTTCCCCGCACGAGGCCACCAACTATGCACATGCATACAGGACAACCATCTTGTCACGGTTTTCATGTTCTTAGGTCTCGCCTAGGCAGCGCTTGTGCTGTCTCTTCGAGACATGCTGTATTCAGGTATGGACTTGAAGCTACGCCAACTCTCCACCCATTTTTTTCATTGGCTTGTATCATTGTCCTTTGTAAATGGTGGCTTCTGATTTGTTAATAGGCTTAGTAGTCTCTCCTTAGTACCTCCCCGTCTTCTGTTGTTGCCTCCCATGAGGACGGGCCCTCTTACATGTGTCCTTACTTGGGAGCTTTCATTAGCAGTTCGGAGAACTATTTACTTAATTAATGTGCACAGCACTCCCAGGACGCCAACCTCAGCAATGGTGGACGCTTCCTGCCTCCTGCCTAACAGACTTGGCATTTGCAGTTCTTGGTTTCCGACTCATCAGTTGCATTCCAAGTGCATCTGTTCCTGCACTTCCCCCTCCATTGTTATGTTTACTTTGTGTCCGGCTTGTTTACTTTGAATTGCTCCGGCACGATTCTCTACACCATTTGTTTCAGATGCTTCACTGCTTGCCCATCCCCAACCGTGTTTTTTTTTTATCTCTCCCCCCCAACACTGCTTGACGCCCCTCTAAGATCGCTGTTTATTTATTTATTTTTTATTTAAATTGTTTAGATCCCAGGCAGGAGATTAAGTGATTTTCTAATAAATACAATGTTGTTACCGGCACTCGCGAGACAGGCTAGGGTTCTGGGGGAGATGTTATCTCATGCCGGGTTATTCCACACTCAACTCTGAGCTCGATAATTATTTTAAAGCCCGAGCTTCTGGGTGCTGCAAATGTGAAACATCACTTTATTTATGCACCCCTCCTCACCAGCAGGGGAGGCTGCGGTCATCTGGCAAAGAGGAAGCCTGGATGTAGAAGATCCAAGCTGCTCTCCGCAGGGCAGGCAGGAAAGGACCCAGGGGGAGAGGGATCAGGAGCAGGACTTAAGGAGAGCAGCGGTGCTGGAAGAAGGCTCAGCCCCCACCCCTCCCACTCGCACTAAGCTCTGAAGCCTGAGGAGGAGCTGAGGCAGAGGAGAGAGGCAGGTGGCATCCGGGCGCACAAGAAGCAATCTTTCTGGGCCTGGGTTCCAAAACCGGTGAAGTAGGCAATTTAGAAAGCAGACAGCTGGAGTTTGCTGCCAGTCTTATGTGGAGAGGGGCACCCTGTTCTGTGTTTCGTGACATTGCGCCCATAGGACAGACTTCTTGTAGTCTGTTTATGTATGGCTAGAGTTGGTTTGCACTGGTGTCATTGAAGTGGCAGCAGAAGGTGATGACTATGGACAGTTGAAACACTCAGTTCTGCTGCTTTCACCTGCCACCTCCTACTCATGCCCCCTCCGGCCTAGACATGAAGCACAATAGGTCATCACTGGCATCATCGCCAGACAGCACGGCCTCAGCGTAGTATCCTACGCCGATGACACCCAGCTCATCCTCTCCCTCACCAAGGACCCCATCACCACCAGACTCAACTTCCAGGAAGGAATGCAGGACGTTGCATCCTGGATGAGCAACAGCTGCCTGAAGCTCAACTTGGAGAAGACAGAAGTCCTCGTCCTCTGAACCACCCCGTCAGCATAAAACAACACCTGGTGGCCCACTGCCCTCGGCAGCCCTCTGACCCCCACAGACCACGCCAGAAACCTCTGCATCGTACTCGACTTCTCCCTCTCCATGAACCGACAGGTCAACGTCGTCGCTTCCAGCTGCTTCAACACCCTCCGCATCCTCCGTAAAACCTTCAAATGGATCCCCCCGAGTCAAGGAAGACAGTCACCCACGCACTCATAACCAGCAGTCTGGACTATGGAAACGCCCTCTACGCAGGCATCAACAAGTCTCTACCCCGCAAGCTCCAGACGATACAGAACACCGCAGCCAGACTCGTCCTCGGCATCCCTCGATACGAACACATCATCCAACACCTACGGAACCTCCACTGGCTCCCTGTCGAAAAGAGAGTCACTTTCAAGATACTCACACACTCCTACAAATGCCTCCACAACACCAGGCCCAATACCTCAATGAGAGAATCGCCTTCCACGTACCCAAAAGAAACTTCTAATCCACTGACCTCGCCCTCGCTGAAACCCTGCGCATCCGCAGAGCCAGAACAGGGGGAAGAGCCTTCTCCTACATCGCGGCCAAGGCCTGGAACGAGCTTCCGATCTAAAACAGACGCGCCCCCTCCCTGAACACCTTCAGGAAGGCACTCATGACCTGGCTTTTCTACTGAACGGAACTGCTGACCTCCCCCTCCCCCCCCAGCGCCTTGAGACCCTCATGGGTGAGTAGTGCGCTTACTATTCCCCTGATTGATTGATTGCGTGTCAGGGGACTCTGAGACACAGCTGGCGTAGTGAAGAATGGTAGGGTAGCACAGTGAGTATGTGCGACTGATGACATGCGTGGTATGGTATTTCCTAAAATATTGTTTACTCCTCAAACAAAAGTCTGCTTACTAAGTGGTGGAGACATCACTCTTTTATGCACATATCTAAATTGCACCATGTGGCATAGGAAATGCTTCTGGGCACTGAATGTCAGTTGTCTTGAGTTGTCCATGGGGTGGGGGGTCATCATCTGGGTGAAGCATTGGTGTTTATTTTATATCACAGTGTTAAGACATGGGCTGCTTCATGGCATTAGAAGCAGGGGCGGCTCCTCCACTAGGGCGCAGGAGCATCGGCCCACTGCTTTCTCGCAGTGCAAGAAAGCCAAAACATAAAATGGTAATAACTTTTAGTTATTACCATTTTATGTTTGCTTTGCGCATTGCGGGCGGGCGGGGCGGGGCTGCTCTGCTCTTTGAGCAGGGCAGGGGAGGAGTGGTTTGCCCACTCCTGAGTGCACAAAGACTGTTTGGTCGGCCCTCTCGGGCTGCCCAAACCAGTCATGCGCACTCTGCTCTTCTCCATGCAGGCTACATTGCAGCTTGCATGGAGAACATGCCCAACCCACTAGCCCCTGGCTGGGCGCCGTCCCAACCAATCAGCATTGTGATTGGCTTAGGGAAGGGAGCCTGGCTGCCTGCTTCCTGTTCCTGTCGGAGGCAGGAGAGCAGGAAAGCAGAAGCAGTGAAGACGCGGGACCCAGCGGAAAGGTAGGTTTTAAATATTTTTTTGTTGAAATTATGATCCGACCCGCCCTCCCCTGCCCCGCCCCAACCTCCCACCCGCAAGCCATGCCAGCCGCTACTAATTAGAGGACACCTCAAGTGTGTAATTTACTTATATATCACACTACACCACTATTAATATGTGGACATAAGGTTATCGGGTGAAACTGCTTTTTAGGGTTTCTCAATATTTCATCAGAATGAACCCATTTCATATAGTAAGGGTGACATTGTCGCAACCCCACTAATTCCATTAATATTTTGGTTACAGATAGATCTGAAACAGTATGACCAAACCATCACATCCTTCTATGCACCTCCCCACGTGGGCCCCAGCCTGCTGGTATGACATGGCAGGTGCAGTGGCGCAGGAGCCTAGAAATGGGGGGAGGCCCACTGCTGCCCGTTTATGTCTGCCAACTTAGGGCCATTTCTTTGATTGCAATAGGGTTAATGGTAGCAGTGCTTAATTTGAGCCGGGGCTTTCCGCTGCAAAGCACCGGCACTTAATTAGTTTCCGGTGCTCGGCACCGGCATGTAATTGTCAACACCATACCTCGAACAGTCTACCACATGGTGGCGCTGCTCATCTAATTTAGAGATAAGCAGAACAACGGTTGTTTAGGAATACAATATACATTAAAATTGCTAACACCTGCCTCCCCAGCCATTCCTTTAGCTTTGGGGACCTGGAATAATCTGAACTGTCGCATTTACTTGCGAGAGAGATGATTAGTAGCTGTTTTGGCAGCAATGACAAGGGCGATGGGTGGTGCAAGCTGCAGTGGCCTCCTGGTCAGAGCCCTGGCACTTAATATTTTACAAATTAAGCACTGGGTAGCACCCTTGGGTGAGAGATAGCTAGTCAAGTACTTTAATTTTCCTTCCCCGCCTCCTGACCTTTGCAGATCTGAGGTCGGGGTGGGGTTGGAGGGTGCTGGTGGCAGGGCATGTGCTGGTGAAACAGTATTGGACAACTCCTCCCGTGCTGGAAGAGGAGAAATCTAAGGAATGTGTGTGTTTAATAATTGTAAAGTTGTGTGATTACTGTATGATCTTTTAACAACACGCCACATAAATCAACTCCACAACATGCCACATAACACACCATACCATTCCACATAATTAACTCCATAGCACACATTTGTACTGTACATAATTCCAATACACTTAATAAGATTTAATTACTAGCCACACAATTCCACGCCAGACAATTCCACAACAGACCATTCCAATACAACACATCTCTCTCTTACACTTCTACCAACACTGCCATCTCTCCCCCACACACCAACTGTCCCTCTCATCTCTCTCACACTTCCACTACCCATTCTCATCCCGCATTACCACTGCCCTCTCTCTTCCCTCCCTTACACTACCTGTCTCCTCTCTATACTACCTACTGACATATGCTAACTTCTTGTATTTGCTGACACTGTGCACTAGTCCACCTCTCACCTCCCTCCCTTCTAGGTGCCCCTTCCACTTGTTGCTCTATCTCTCTCACACCTATCTCTCTTGCTCTCTCACACCCTATTCCCGCCTCTCTCATATGGATAAGTTCAGGTCTTCAAGCCCAGTTTCTGTCCTGTCACTTTTCAAAGTTTCCGTCCCTCAAACCCACCCTCTCCTCTTCTTAGGGTGTCTTCTGCGTACACAAAACCTCCCGCTTTATTCATCTATGGCCTTCTCTCCCCTTCTTTCTATCTTTCTCATACACTATTTGTGCTCCTCTGTCTGAAGTTCAATAACCAATTCCTACACAAACTACCTATCCCTCTCATTCTTCCTTTCCATCTATTCTCTGCAGCTCTCACTACTATCTATTCACAATGCCACGTAATTCCACTACACAAATACCCTACACAACACACAATTGCACACTACACAATTACACAACTAACAATTCCAATACAACCTACATAATTCCCCTCCACACCACACCACATACATCCACTACACTCCAAAACAAAATACATAGGTAACAACACATTCATTTTCAACGCCAACAGCTCTAACTCACAAATGCGCGACCTGTTGCATTGCAACTGCTTGTTTTTTTGTAATTACGAGATGGTCGCAGTGTATGCATGCTCGGTGCCCATTTGGGAATCATTTTTTCTCAGCCTTTTTTTTATTTTAAACATTTTTTTATTGACATTATGAATATTACAAACATTTTGAAAGATTGCACTGCCACATATCGTATTATCATACTGAGCGTTATTTCCATACCCCTCCCCTTTTTTCCCTCCCCTGGCGTCTGCAGCACTCGCAGTGATTCCTCGCCATTTTTTTTCTCTCAGTCTTGATGGCGAGATGACACTATTGGCTGTGCCAATGCTTGTGATGAAAATCACAAAGCATTGGGAAAGTCAAAAGCATGAGAGCAGCTGGGCCACATCCTGCAGGTGTGTACAGACACTGAGACCATACATGCCAATAGACCAGATACAGGCGGGAGACACCCGATTTTTTTTAAAGCCAAAAATGGCTTAATTTTGGCTTAATTGACTCTCCTTCAATAGAAGTCAATGGGAAAATACATTCTCCCAATTTTTTTTTAAATCTCCTGTCCCCTTCTAAAATGTTGGCATGTACGCGAGAGGGATTCTTCGGGACCAATAGAGGTTACTACTTAAAGCTCACCCAACCAATGACAAGTCTTAAAAAATGCCAGCAAACGATAGCTGCATCCGACCAAAAGCCAACTCTTGTTGGTATTGTAAGTGTATGTTGCATATAGAAGGCAGAGGTAACATGAGGTCGTTGGCAGACACCTACAGCTGTGTAGAAGAGCTACTAGCTGTTAGATTTTAATAGCTACAACCTAGAAATGTATTCTACAATTTATTCCATCTAAATTACCGCACAGGGCAGTTTTATACTTGCATTACTTATGCATGCATTCAGCAGCTTTTAGAGGTGTATGCAATTTCTCTGTTTACCAATTTCTTGTATTAAAATATAAATGCATAGTACTTAGTGTAATTGATAAAGGATTTTAAATTGTTTTGTTTCCTTTTTTCCTTTTCTAGGGAATGGCCATTGCTGTCTTGGGACCCACTTTTAAACAATTGTCTGAGAATGTGAATTCCACCGTGGCCAACATGTCCTGCATTATTGTTGGCCGGTCATTGGGGTATCTTGGCGGTTCGGTGATTGGAGGGATTCTTTTTGATTGCATGAATCAGAAACTTCTGCTAGGTAAATGCTACCTCAAAGTGTATGTGTGTTTATATTGTGGGTGGTATTTTATTACTTGTGCATCCATGTCCAAAATAAGCCACACCTATTCTTGGATTGTATATTGCCAGTTGCCTTACTAGTCTTTGGCATGATGATGGCTGTGCTAGAAAAGATGGCAAAATATTTTTGCCAGACAGCTGTCCAGAGACTGTCACGAGTTAGCAATGTTGGAGTGTGAGCATATTTAGACATTGAAGGACCTCGTTTAAAAATGCCAAATCATTTCGGTGACTTTTGTGCAGCTGTTTTTGTATTTGTTTGGATAAAAAGTGAGAATTTTTATTTTTTGAGTAATTTGCTTGATGCTTGTCACAAACGGAAACGAAAAAATAAAATTGCCCATCCATCCCATCCCTGAAATCTAATCATACCCTCACACAGGCTTTTGAAACGTTATGAAGGTGGTTGTCTGATAATGTTTCGCGGTGTGGGGTTGAGAGAAACAAGCACGTCTAGCAAGGATTTGTTTGCTTTTTTCTTTTTGTATGCTGCGTACTGCAGAACTTAATTGCTTCTAGGCACTCGTAATTGGGACAAGGAGATAGTCGATAACGCATTGGCCACTACTTGCAGCGGAAGTGACATGGTGGAGGTGAGGTATGCAAGGTCAACACTAAACTCCTATATGAAGGGCGCATCATAATAGGAGGCTGCGAGTTTTCAATGAATTGCTCTATAGTGTACGTTTTAGAGAGAGTAGTTGGTTAAAGAGGTGGGTGGTGGTGGGGAGGAAGCAAGTTTCATAATACGTGGGTTTTAGTTCTCCTCTTAAGAATAGAATGCTGGGGGCGCTGTGGATGCTGAGAAGAAATTCAAATACTTAATAATAACTAAATAATACGTTGACACTTGTAATACATGCATAAAATCTGTCATTCATTTTCATATTGCTGTGTAGTTTTTTTTATTTTTAAGTATTTTATTGGTTTTCATAAGACAGTTCACAACAATACATTGTACATGATGAGCAACATACATATGTCAGCCAATTAACCAACAATAGCCATTAATCCTTTTTACAATGGGGTGAATCATCGCTCTTAGGAAGGAAAGTAGGATATTGCAATCTAACATTCCAATATTGCAGTTTATGTAACCTGCTAACCAAGGTACAACCAGCTATCACATTTAGCTTGCACCCAGCGTGGTCAACTTGACGCAATCCTGATACTACTAATATATTCAGGGGCTTCAACATTACATCATTCTATCAATCATCGTCTGTATTTCCAGCTTGTTTTGCCACTAGATATTGCGTGTATAGACCCCAAAAACATTTTGGTCTACTCTGGGGGGGGGCATCAGTTCACTGTAAACTTCTGATTGAGTGTTGCAGTAGAGCATATCCTGTTCCCATTCTGTTACAGAGGGTGCAGGACCACGCAACCAACACATCGCAATTCTGCGTTTAACCAGTAATAGACACATAGAGACTAATTTCCTGACATCTTTCTTAAGAGGCTTCACATACCCCAAAAGTGCTAGAAGGGGGTCAGGAGAGAGGGATTGATCTATGATTGCGTTTAGTGTGAAAAATATTTTCTTCCAAAAATCCGCAATTGTTGGGCATAGCCATGCCATATGTAGAAATCCTGCCTCCGCCTCACCACAGCAGTCACAGCAATCAGTGTCCCTAAGCCCATAGCGAAATAATCTCTTAGGAGTGTAGTACACCCTGTTTAGATATTTAAAATGGATCAGTCTGTGCCTTCCGTTAAGCGGGATCTTTTGTGTCGCTACACAGCAGGAGCGCCATATGTCATCTGTCAGAGCCACCCCTATGTCGGTTTGCCACTCTATCCTAGCCTTGGTGTATTGTGTGTACTGACAGGCTTGCGACATGGCATAAACTTTCGAGACTAACTTGACAGGGGATTCTGACCGCAGTAATAGTGAGAAGGCGGGAAGCTCTGGCGGCTCTTGTAACTCATCTCCGAGCAATGCTCGCAATGCATGGCGGACTCTAAAATAATGAAATTGTGTGAGAGGGGAGAGGGGAGAGGTCGTGTGTGCCCTCTGCTACCTCCTCCCATGTACACACCTTTCCCTCCTTGAAGTCTCCCATCGTGAGGATCCGTAGGGCTCTCAGCGATCGAAGTGTGCCTCTCTCAGAGCTCATGCGAAGCCAGTGGCACCATCCTACGGGCATAAGTGGGGAATACAATTGAGCGCCGGCCTGTTTTTTAAGCAAGTTATGCCAAGCGTGTACCGTAGAATTAACTGAATCCAGCACGCTGCACCGCCTAATAGGCGCTTGAGTCAGGCAACGCGGGAGCAGGTAAGGGCTTACAGCTACCTTCTCTAAGTGGAGGTGAGGTAGATTGTGCGGACCATGGATCCAGCTGTGAGTGTGCGAGCTTTGCGCCACTCTATAATACAACTCCTTATCTGGCGCACCCAGTCCCCCCATTGAGTAGGGCATAGTAAGGATGTCCAGTTTGACACGCGGATTTCTCCCAGCCCATGCCAGTTTACACATTAAAGCCCGCAGTGTCTTGAAGATGTGTAGCGGGATAACCATAGGGATGTTAACGAAAAGAAAAAGAAATCTGGGAAGAACTATCATTTTCATCAAAGATATACGACCCACCAATGAGAGAGGGAGACGGATCCACCTTTCTATGTCCTCCTCCAGCTTGGTAATTGCTCTACCATAACTTGCCCTAATGACTTGTTCCGCGTCGGAGTGGACCTGTATTCCCAGATATCGCACCAGATCTGTTGACCATTGAAGAGGGAACTCCAAAACCGCCTGCTCTTTGATCAGGGTTAGGGGAAAAATTATAGATTTATCCCAATTAATTTTAAGTCCCGAGATGCCGCCAAATGTGAGTACCTCTCGTATTATTGGTGATAGCTTAGAGTCAGGTTCCCTTATATATAATAGCATATCATCCGCATAAGCAGAGACAATGAGATTGTAGTTGGGGAAGGAAGCGTATGCCTCTTTGACTGTGATACTCACGAAGCGCGCACAGCAGGGGTTCCGCCGCCACAGCATACAGCAGCAGGGACAAAGGGCACCCCTGTCTCGTGCCTCTAGATATCGGGAGGGGGGGGTAATGGCATCTCCTAAGCGCAATCGAGCTGTGGGTGCGTTGTAGAGTACCAAGATCAATTTAAGAAATATGTCACCGACTCCGATGCGCCTCAGTACAACCAACATGAATTTCCATTCAACCGAATCAAAGGCTTTTTCAGCGTCTAAAAAAACAGCTGCCGCCTTAATGTCCGGTTTGACATGCTGTAGGACCCCAAATACTGTCAGCAGATTATATGATAATGTGCGGCCTGGCACAAAGCCCGCCTGTGCAGGGCCTACCATAAAGGGAAGGAGGGGGGCCAATCTGTTGGCCAATATTTTAGCGAATATTTTGGTGTCCACGTTTATCAGCGACAATGGTCTGTAGGACGAGCATTCTTGCGGAGCCTTTCCTGGTTTCAATATGGTGACGACCAAAGCCTCGCGCATGGAGGGGGGCATGAAGCCGGACTCTCCCATTTCTTGTAACAGGGCACTCAAGTGTGGGACCAGTAAATCCCTGAAGGCCTTATAAAAGGACACAGTGAGCCCATCCTGACCCGGGGAACTTCTATCACGCATAGAATTAAGTGCCATTCGAATCTCCACGGTGTTTAGGGGCCTCATTAGGTATTCTCTGCGACTATCCGTCAACCAGGGTAGCTGAATGTATTCCAAATAGTTCAATATGTCTTCATCATCTGGGGTGACTTTGGAGCTGTATAAGTCTTGGTAATATCTGCCGAATCTGTTCACTATGTCTGCCTGCTCTTTTAGTATACTGCCATTCTCTCCCACAAGCTGGGCAACAATTCTAGACTCACACCGTCGGCGAGCTACTGCCGCCAGCACCGAGCCCGGCCTATCGCCCTCACCATAAGTTCTAGCCGATGCGTACTTTCCCATGTGTTTAATCTCTCTGTCTGCTTCTTCATTATATTCTTCCAGTGTTTGTTTCAATTGTTCTGTGATCTGGGGGTCGTTCCTATTCAGTGCCTCTCTCTCCAGTGCTTTCAGGCGAACCTCAAGCAGAGCAAGTCTGCTTCTGATTGAGCGAAGCACCCCGGAGTGTTTATTCATGGCGACTCCCCTTATGTAAACCTTGAATGCCTCCCACACCGTGGCAAAGTGCTCAACCGATCCTATATTGGTTTCGAAGAATTCTTTGATGGCTGCAGCTAATTCTGCCCTAAAAACCGTATCTAAGAGGGAGTAAGGAGGAAATCTCCACAGAAAAGGGGCAGCTCCATGAGGAGGGACATCAATCTCTAGCAGAACGGGAGAGTGGTCGGAAAAAGAGCGGGCTAGTACTTTGCAGTCCCGTACCCGGGGTGCTAGCTCCTCCGATATAAGCCAGTAGTCTGTTCTAGTGTGTATATCATGAAATGCAGAGTAGTGCGTGAACCCACCTTGGCTCTCCAGATATCTATCAAGTGCAACTAGAGCGCTACATCTCCGATAGCCTCGGCGGCTGCGGATGGACGCCTATGAGGGTCCTTCGAGCGATCAAGCCTAGGATCTAACACACAATTAAAATCCCCACCCCAGATTTATGGCAGTGAAGGATTGTCACGCGTGATAGCTAACAATGAGTTGTAGAACTGAGGGTCATCATAGTTAGGGCCATATATATTAACCACTTGGAAATCGACGCCCCTGCCGTGACATCTTGAGATTACATATCTACCAGCGGGGTCAACCCCGCGCTCTTCAAGTGAAATGCCAGATTTCGGATTTATCCATGTAAGCACTCCCCTCGAATGCGAGGTGAATCCAGCTGCCTGAAATGGACCCAGAAGCCTTCGTCTCGTAAGCATGGCGCTATTGGGGGCAAGGTGTGGTTCTTGGAGCAGAGCAATGTCCACGTCTTTTCTTTTCAAGTACGCCAGTATTTTACGCAACTTTCTATGATCGTTAAGTCCCCTCACGTTCCAGGTTATAAGCCGAATCCTACTCCCATGTCCATGAGGTACCCCTGCATGTGTCATTCAAAACCTCTACATGACATGGCCACCATAGCTACTATTTTAAGTGTGTTGCTGTTATATCTCACTACCTGCATGCTTGGGTGAACTGTTAAAAGAAAAAAAGAAACCCTCCCCCCACCCACGCCATGTCATCCCCAACTGGGCACTGGCAACCTATAACCCATCCTTCCAACTAGTATCAGGGCATTCAGAACGGAAACAACAATTGTGCAACAAAAAACACTAATTAACTTGGTGTTGTTGGGCGTGATGCGCATAGGGGCAGATGTTGCTGGCTAACACTCCTACGTGTACCTGCTCCGCGCCGCCACTAACCAATAACTGGGAGACTCCAAGGAAGGGGAGGCCCTCCCAATGAGCCTAGCAAGCATTCCCATAGTCACAATGTTTCTCGCTCAAGAAGGCACTATCCGGCCAACTCATTGAACCTGACATGTGTAAATGACGGCCAGTATTATAGACCAATTTCCTGCGGTTGGACAATCAGAGCATTAATGGATAACCCACAGTAGAGAGCCCACCATTGAAGTCACAAGTCCCAGATCAGCAGAGCTATTCAAGTTGATATCTCGTATGAATGATCCATCAGAAGAGGCTAGGACTCTGCGCTCTCCTTAGTCGTTTTTCTCAAGTCCACCACTTGCGCCCTCAGGCCGCTCGCCCTCCGTCTGACCTTTCTTACGCATGCTGAGCATGTCCTAATCTTTGAGGGCTTTTTGGAGTGACTGAGGGTCGGAGAAGATTTTAGCTGTCCCATTCACCATCACCCTCGCTGGATATAGCATAGCATACTCCACATTTTGCTCCCGTAGCTTGCGTTTCAGCGGCGCGAATTGCCGTCTGGCCTCCTGCACCCTGAGTGTGAAATCCGGAAACAAGGAGAGAGAAGAGCCCTCGTACTGTAGATTACCCAGTTCTCTTGCCTTCCTCAGCGCCGCATCCCTGTCTCTGTAATTAAGCAGCTTCGCTATGACGGGCCTCGGAGGGGCGCCAAGGGGAGGTTTAGGGCCCAATGAGCGGTGCGCTCGTTCAACGACCAACATGGAGGAGAAGGTATCGCCGCCCAGCAGATTGGTGAGTAGTTTTTCAATAAAGACCTCCATAGATCCCGTTGCAGTGGACTCAGGAAGGCCAATAATACGCAGGTTACTGCGCCAAGATCTGGCTTCCAAATCCTCGGCTCTATCTTGCAAAGTAACCAGAGTCTTCTCCATCTGCTTCTGTGCGCTATTGGTGTCGGATTGGGCCTCCTCAATTTCAGTGATCCTGCGTTCAGCCATATCGAGGCGCTCCGCGTGCTTGTCTACCCTCTCCATCATGCGGTTCATTCTGTAGGACAGGGAATCTATTTTACCATCGATTGCAGACAAGCCCTTCTGCATTGATGCAAGTATCGCTTTAATGTCTCCAACGGGGTCTTCAGGCAATGTATCAGGCTCCGACGCAGCAGAGTCGGCAGCGTCCTCTCTATGCCTTGACTTTCGCTGTTCAAAAGTGAGCTTCGATTGAGTCTTGTCCGGCTTCCCCATACTGGCACGACACTGTGCAGCGTTAGACTCAACGTACAAGTGGACGACTCCGCAGCCTCACCTGGGCACTGGCCCCCCACAGGGCACCCGAACAGCGTCACAGTGTCTCTTTGTGGTAGATTCCCAGCACCCAGAGGCCTTGGAGTAAGTGCAGGATCAATTCAGCTGGTGCAACTACTGAGGGAGGGGCCTTGCGCACATGGGGGATCCGCTCAGCCGTGTTATCTCGGGCAGGCCACAAGGGCGGTTATACTCTTCGCACCACACAGTATCGTGCGCAGGAGCCCAGCGTGGGGGTGACTCACCGCAGCAGCGCTTCAGCCAAGCGCAGTTGAATCGGCCGCCCGCGGAGTCCTCGCTCCGCAGTCTGAAACGGGTATCAGTCCCGGCCCATCCACAACGCCACAGCAGCGCTACCGGGCCCCATGAAGCAACTTCTGGCCCCTCCTCGCCGCACGGAGCAAACCCAGCCAGGCAGGGGGTCCAACCGTCTTCACGGGCAAGGCCGCTCCAATGCCAAGAGGTCGCGCAGCCACAGCCCGACAGGAGACACCACCCCCACAGGCCGCAACATCGCTCGGTGCGAGGGAGCAAGGCGACAGGTACGTTTTCTGGAACTTAGCCGGTCCAATTGGCTTCGTTTTTTCAGTTTTAGGTTTGCGAATGTGTGGTGCCTCTGGCTTCGTCCCCCAAGCGAGTTCCAGCAGTGAGGATGACAAATAATTGTCGGATTGATGCGGCGGCTTATGGAGCTCGCTTAATCAGCGGCCATCTTTAGGTCAGGCAAGCTCCGCCCCCATATTGCTGTGTAGTTATGACATTATTGGTCATCTGTAATAATAAAATAATTTAGCTGCTCAACTGTAACCACTTAGAGTTGAGTTGTGACGTCACAGTGCCTGTTGCTAGAGCCAGCAGACAGGCAGATCATGGGGCAGAGTTACAACAGCTGTTTAAACATTTGTGATAAATGCCTGTTTTTGTGTAGTCACCCCCATTTTTTGTGGGCTGATGCTGCTGGTTTTTGAACTCTGCACACTGGAGCACTGCTGTCCAGTCCCCATTGTATGTAATTGTAAATTTCATTTTTATATAGCGTTTACTACCCCTATTGAGGCGTTGAAGCGCTTTTCTGCGAGTATCATGCTACTGCAGAACCCAAAAAGGATTAGCGGTGAATCAGTGTAAGGAAATATGGAATTCAGATATGGAAAAAAGTGGCTAATCCCTAGCTAGCATATTTAACTTTTCAGTACAGGCATAGTATGTGGTGCAGGAAATACACCCATGACATGGACATTAAATGTCACTTGTGGACTGCAGCACATATTGTACCATCCTCTATTCCGACAAGGAAACGTGACTTCAGTCCTGTATTAGTAGCTCGCCTGCCTCAGCTTTTAAACCTATAGGCACACCTGTCAAAATACGCCTTTTGACCGGGGGGGAGAAACCTACTTTAAAATATTTAGGGTCTGTTTTAGAGTTCAGGGGACAGGATTTACCCTGTCAGGGTTACAGAGTAAAGAACTGTGTCGCCCCGAGGGAGTACTCGCAAGCTGAACGTAGAAATATTCGATGACCAAGAGGAATTGCTCCAAAAGAAGAGAACATTGAGACTTTGTTCTCCAGAGGACCTGGACTAACCATCCAAGGCTATCTGCTCAAGGTGCTGTATTGGTGGGCAAGAAAATCAGGTTTGTCATGCTCAGAGCTTCCTGCTACCCAAAAGAAGACTTCGGCAGACATACCCTCGAGGCAAAGGTCTCTGGTTTAGGTGCACCTTATCTGACTACGGCCTCCCACTTGTCCAGCTAGAGAATTTTGAGGTCTAAAAAGGGAGACTAAGTACCACTGTAGACGTTTTAACCATGAAAAGGAATGAAAAGTATCTGGCCAGCTAGAGGACTTTGGCATGCCTGACATTTGAACATTCCCAATGAGAGCTTTTCCTCACAAAATAAATGGCTTAAGCAGGCCCTTGTTGAACTGCTGTCTGACTTTGAGAGGACTTCGTCAGCTATATCCTTTAACATTGCCCCACTAGAGGATTTCTACTTTTATTTAAAAGTCTACGTCAGAAGGTAAAAATATTTGACTGAGTGGACCCACTACAGTTAGCGGGCTTCCAATACATTGCTATCTGTATCAAATTGTTCTAGGATCCCAGTAAACCGCACCCATAGACGCTATGCTGTTTCTTGTGCTTTTTAAATAAAAGCTTTAAAAATTATCGCCCATTACCCTTATTAGATCTTAATCCTTTTTGTAAGTTTTTCCTACTAAATATTTCTTAATTTTTAGAAATTGGTTGTGGGATTTCACTGCGTTTTCTGACTTTTTAATTGTTTGGTACTGCTAAATACTTTACACATTTTGTCTACATTTGCCTGGCTGTTCAGTGCCATAGCTACCAGGGGGTGTTTGACCTGGCAGAATTGTGCACTTAGTACTTGAGAAAGTGTCATATAGTACCCAATTTCTTACAACAAACTAAAGGGTGAACCAGATTTTCTGATGTTTCCCTACATTAGAATAACTGAGACCTTAAGCCATCATTGATTTTTTTAAATTTTTACTTTTTGAATTTTAACCTTAGAACACACCTCAGCTTGGTACAGAGCCAGCAGTAAAGTAAAACAAAATCTCCACAATTCGCACTGCAGTGCTTCAGAGGGGGCCACACAGGTTTGCCCCACTCGAGGCTAATCATGAAGTAATAAAACATCAAGCATTGCCCCATAAAGTCAGTCTGAAGCGACCACAAAGGATTGTATTTCCCTCTCCATGAATGGGATGATATAGCTCAAAATGTATCCCTCTATGCCCGGGCCAATCTTTCCAAACTTTAGTGTACTTCTGTAGGCAACGCCTGTCCAGGTATACTGGACGTTCTAGGCCCATGCAGTAGTCCACTGGTTGTTTTTTTTTTGTTTGTTTTTTGCAGTTGGTATAGTATGTTATTCCAGGGCAGGACTCTACGCATGTTACCACACATGATGAACTGCTGCTGTTTTTGAAAAGTCTTGCACTATGCTGCATATTTGTTTGCGGGAGCTACTAGCTGTTCCTTCTCCGTTTAATTTTGCACTACAAATTCTACATTCATTTTACACCTTTGCAACCATATTGGTTCATATGAAGAAGCCAGGGACCTAAGGATTTAAGCTTATTAGAGAGAGAGAGAGAGAGAGAGAGAGAGAGAGAGAGAGAGAGAGAGAGAGAGAGAGAGAGAGAGAGAGAGAGTAATGGTGGGACTATGTATTATAAGTAATAAAATACCACATGTTGTATGGTAAAAGGCTGTTGCAAGTCACCTTCAGAAATCCATGACCTTATAAAGCTCAATAAATGACATAAACTGGTTTCATTTTCTGTCAGACTGCTTGCTTACCGGTTTCATTCTGAAGTGGGCATCATGGCTGCAGCAGAAAACCCAAGAGGGCCACAACACCCACTGCCACCACCCCCAGGACCACCCCCCCCCCACCCCCGGACTACCACAGAGGCAGCGCAGAACACGACAGCGGACCTTCCGAAAACGCACCAGCCTCAGAGACTTAACGCCAGAGGATGTCATTGCCCACTACAGGCTCAAAAGGACAACCATCATCCGCATCCTTACCCACATTGCCAAGAAGCTGACGGTACCAACACAGCGGACAACCAACATCCCACCGCAGACAAAGCTGCTGGCTGTGCTGCACTTGTTGGCCTCTGGTACCTTCCAACCAACAACTGCCAGCTCGGAGGAGTCTCACAGCCAGCCCTATCAAAGTTTATCACACCTGTCTTGGATGCCATCATCAGCTTGATACCCCAGCACCTTCACTTCCCCCAAACTGCGCAGGAACAGCTGGAGACCAAGCAAGGCTTTTACGCCATAGCTGACTTCCCGCACGTGTTGGGAGCAATTGACTGCACACATGTCCTACTTGTGCCCCCTGCCGACACTGCACACAATTGCCGCAACAGAAAGCACACGCATTCCATCAATGTGCAGGCAATAGTGGACCACCGGGGACTGCTCACCAATGTCGTCGCAAACTTCCCAGGCAGTGTGCATGATTCCTACATCTTCCGACAGTCCATCATCAACCAGCGCTTTCAGGATGGCACCTATGGAAATGCACTGCTCGTCTGTAAGTACCAACGGAACACACCACACACCTCAACTCCACAATCATACAACTCACAACTGTGGGAATGCACATGTTTCAAAATCACATACAACATGCCAACCAACATGCCCACCTACCAGACACGACAACACAAGTAACTGTGGTAACAGGGGCCAGACATGTAGACAAACCATCCACAAAGGCATAGCCCCTCTGCCACACAATTGCAGAATGTGGGGAGAGGTGGGAACCAAGAATGTGCGAAGGAGGCAATGGACCCATGAATAAGAATGTACACAATGCCAAGTGTGGCGGTGATGTGCTGGACAGTCTTGAGTATGCAGAGCACAGACATGTCCATGTGGACATATACTACTGGTGTTTGTGGTGTTGTGGACAGTGGACGCAACCATGTTATCTCAGGCAGAGGGGAAGACCTTGGACATGTAGCTATGTTGCCCCCCCTGTAAGCGTAAGCGTAGTGGGCTGGCCCGGCGTACGCCAGTCCAGCGTAGGAGTGTGAATAAATAGCCCGGGGCTCTGGGCGTGGTTCACTCCCGGGATGGCCACCAAAGTAACTACTGCGTGTGTCTCTGTGTCCGCAATATCCTGACCATAGGCCTACACCCACGTGGCCGACCACCTTCAACGGCCAAATTTACACCGGCGACGAGGTGGCTACGTCACACGCCACCCGGCGCACATCGCGTCATCGCCTGCAGGGGCGTGTCTGCCAGGGCGGCGCCCCTCACCCTGCCACGAGGCCGCTGCCGTGACCGGTGGTGCCTGCGCGATCCTGTGCGCCTGCTGCACCCCAGCCCGCTGGTCCCTAGACCCGTCCGAGCGCACAGCGATGATTGCCCGCCCCTGCGCACCCAGGCCTCACTGCTCACCTGCCGCCACCGGCGTGTCTCCAAGAGGGCCCACCATGTGCCGGTGCAATCCTCAAGCCTGAGGCCCGCGAGCTTGGCAGCCTCCTCAGCCGATCGCTGGCTTCCGCGCAACAGGCCCCCAGCGCACCCTGCGGCACCGCACCGCGGACTTCTGTGTGTGCTGACTGCTCCCTCCAGCCTACACTGCGGTCCAGCAGGTAGCAAAGCAAATCCTTTCCAGTCCACCCCTCCAGGCCTACTGCATCATCGCAGGCTGCACACCCGCTCAGCTCTTTAGGTGGGCCTACCTCAGTGCACCGCAAGTCACCGTCCAGCCTCCAGGCCCACTGCATCATCGCAGGCTGCACACCCGCTCAGATCTTCAGGTGGGCCTTCCTCAGTGCACCGCAAGTCATCGCCACGTGGCGGTAGGCCCATGCCGGATGCAGTGCCTCTGGTGCCACTACCTCTGTGCACCACAAGTCATCGTCCGGTGGGGCTACCCCACAAGTCCGCCTCCAGCAGCCAACAGCATGTCCTCTGTAACGCCACTGGAGCCCTTCAGTCACGGGGCCACCCCCGTCCCAGGCAGGCCGCTGGAAAGCCTGGGTGGAACGTCTGGAGACGTACTCTGAATCGCACGACATCCCAGTGCCGCGGTGGCGGCCCACGTGTAGGCGTGTGAGGAGTGTGAAGAAATGGCCCGGGGCTCTGGGGGTGGTTCAGTTCCAGGCTGGCCACAAAAGTAACTATGGCGTGTGTCTCTGCTGTTGTATCGGCGCCACCCGGCCCTTAATCGACAATGTTGCAATGTTGCAATGTAGCATGCACCCGGAGGGCGGGCTCGCCCGAATGGATAAATAAAGGAGCGCAAGACCGCTCGGGGTCTTGGCTCATACATGCCAACTGTTGTGTGTGTACCTTCATTGCCGCAGCATAAGCCAAAGGCCTAGCCTCAATCGCAGCGCGAGTTCAGCCAGGCCTGAACTCCACATCTGTGTCCGCCCTATCCTTACCATAGGCCTACACACACGTGGCCGCCCACCTTCATCGGCCAACATTACAGTGTTGTTGTCAGGCTTGCGGACATGCGCAGACAGGCATGACAATGGTGTGCCGTAGGAGTGCAAGTGATGCAACCGCGCAGCGCACACAAGTAAATAGGCTCGGGGGGAGGGAGGAGCAGCTGTGAGGCTACGTAATACACATTGATCCCGCATATTTGCCAGAAGCAATACATGGCAAACATGAATCCCAAAGTCACACAAATCACACACCACACAACTTGTAAGTCTGCCAACACAGAATGCAGAACCACCAATTTACACTAATCTAACTTACCTCTCACAGGTGATCAAGGATATGCACTCTGCCCGTGGATGATGACACCCCTCCGAGCCCCGAACACCCCGGCCCAGAGGCAGTACAATGTGGCCCACAAACGCACCAGGGGCATTGTTGAGCGCACATTTGGCGTGTTAAAGTCACGTTTCAGGTGCCTGGACATCACAGGTGGAAGACTCCTGTACAGCCCAGAAATAGTGTGCAAGATGATCATTGCATGTTGTGTATTGCACAACATGTGTGTACGCACCAATGCCCCATGGATCCAAGTGCCAGATGCATCGGACGATGATGAGGAAGATGAGGCAGGTGGACCACACCCCACTGCAGCTGCAGCAGGAATAGCCCGAAGGAACACAATCATCAACAATTTCTTCGCATGAGCACGTCACATTGTGACTGTCCTTAGCAATCATGGAACAGTACAAAATGACCACATGAACAGCATGTGCAAATGAATTCATTGCAACACACATTCCCTGTGTGCATGTGAGTCCTCTGCATTAGCACATCACTCTGACCAGTGTAAGTGCAACATTAAGTGCAAACAATCTCACAAATAGCAAATAGATGGTGGGTATGTCACCTCTGTACAGAGAGGCTGTTCAGGGTGTCACGTATTCGGAATGCCATTTCAGGGTGTCAAATGTAGTACGTAATCCCACTCATCAGCGTATCTCATGTGTACAAAAACATGATATGAAGGCTGTCATTGGTGTTCCAAAAAAGACTACAGGGTGTCATTTGGGGTCAAATATGAAATTGCGGGTGTCTTTTGGGGTCAAATATGAAATTGCGGGTGTCATTTGGGGTCAAATATGAAATTGCGGGTGTCTTTTGGGGTCAAATATGAAATTGCGGGTGTCATTTGGGGTCATATATGAACCACCCTGATGCAGAGATGCACCCTGTGACTCAAGTCCCACAACATGAGCAACATGGACGTAAGGGGGATGGGGGCACAGTGAACACCTCAGCAACATGGGAGATGCACACCAGCCAAAAAGCCAGCAGGAATACCTTGCATAGAACACACCAAGGTGTCCCCTGGACAAATGTGCCATGTACAGATCACATGTGTACACGGACGTCATCCATCAATAGTAGTGAACAGTGTCAGCTAATAGGTGCAAGGTGAGAAGTGATCCAGCGCTAACAATAAAAATTCTTCTCCTATATGCTTCGGTCATCCAGGTGCAACTTATCCCTCCAACACACAAACTATATCCATATGACGGTGGGGCCCATAACACCGCATATACATTCACTTACTCATTTATTCTCTGGATTACCTCCGTCCTTAACCTAGGAGAAAACGATTCGCTGGAAGGAGACGGGATACCTCTTTTAACATGACATAATGTTTCTCATTTGCTTTAAGGTATTCCGCTCATTGGTCGATGGACCAACTAGTAGGAATCAGTTGATGGTGATTAAGACCAGCTCAATCACAATAAACTCTTTAACATTCTACCTGAATTATTGAGCTAAAGAATCACTGAGTCATTTGTTTAAAGAATAATAAAGTTTATATAAAGTTTTGAAGCAAGAAATAAGTTTTAAGCTTATTATTCAGATCATTACATTTATCATCATTATAAGAATAAATTGAAATTGCAATGCATACCTTTAGACGGAAAAATAAGGTTGTCACAGCAAGAACTCCAAGAGATCAATCTATCTGTCTTGGAAAATCTAATAACTCTAAATGAAAAATCTATCAGGAGTAAAAAGGTTCTCCAAAAGCAGCATCTTATACTCAACTAGAAATATAAAATAGCAGCAGCAGCATCAGCTCGTCAGCATCAGCAACCGCAACTTCACCCATCTACAGCATCTCCTCTCTCCAGCATCTCACCGCAACAGCATCTAACCCCTCCCCACCAAGAGTAGGTCTTCTTATACCCTAATTCTAGCTTACTGAATAAAAATGTTGCATCTCTATGGCGTGATTCTCTCTCATTGGTTCATTCAGGTCCATATACATTTTAATCAAACTTCCTTGTCTTAACCAGTTCTTTGTGGAATGTCCGTGCTTGCATCGTTTCCCACAGTTCATGACATTGCTCATCAGTTTCGATCAGTCCAATTTGTATCTTTTTCTGCTACTTTTTAGATTCAACAGTTCCGTCCATTTATTCAGTTTGACTTCTCACGCTTCTTGCTGATCATCTTGGCACACATTTGCTCAGAAAGGTCACAATAGCCTTGACCATACTTCCGTCTTAGCCTCTCAGCACGAACACGTGGTCATCCTTTTTCACAGCCTTTCTCCTCTACCACACGGTTTCTTGCTCATGCGTACTCTAGCAAATGGCGGCCATTTTATATCGCTGCTCAACAGGCCTAAGCGCACTATTTTCAAAGATAAACAAAATATTGTTAAAATAAAGAATATAAACCCTTTCGTTTCCCTCCCGTCTTTCTACGTACCCCAATTAGGTATTACCTAGCAAAAAGCAACATATAAAGCCGTCCCTTACTTACCATCGCTTTATTTTGCCACCACACGTTTTATTTTCAAAGCACAAATCATGCATTTATTATTTTATTAGTACGCAAATATTACGTTATGTTAGACACGTAAACAATTATAAGTTGATTAATTTGCACACAAAATAGCGTGTTACCTTTAACCCTTTACATGTAACATACATTGTTGGTTATTTACTTAAACGAACATGTTTATTAATTATTTTACGGAAATTATTAGGAGGTTAAAATTTTTTCATTTATCCTGCTCCATCAACTCCCCCCTTTGGTGATTTTTAATATCACCACAAAACCCAAGTTATACAATTTTCTCAGACAGCATATATCTTTTATCCGTTTGCTTTTGTTAGTTTACACAACTGTATCCCTTTCAACTTGTCTCTTCGTCTTCTTGTACATGTTCTCTTTTATTTCTTCTAACTCTATTTCACCCATTTCTCTCTCTCTCTCCTTGTTTATCATGTTTTCTTTTTCTATTTTATTCTGTCTTCTTCTTCTCTTTATACATGTAATTACAAGCTTCAGCACCAAAATTATTATTATTATCATGGTTGCTATTATTATAACTTTCCCTATTATTAATCCACTCATTCTTGTTAACCAATTTATTACTGAAGAAAACCCTTTACCAAGTTTTCCCAATGCACTTTCAACCTCCAGTGGAACAAGTTCTTTGTGCAAACTTGTAATATTCGTTATATACTTTTGTATATTTTCACTTTTATCTGGAATGTAAGTGCAACAATGTTGGACTTTCAGCATTCCACAGACTCCACCCTCTTTTGCCAAAAGAATGTCAAGGGCAAGTCGATTTTGCATCACCATAGCTCTCATGGCAACCATCTCGGTATTTACCATCAAGAACCCTCCAGCAGTATCTGTAGATAAACGATCTACCACTGTGGATAATTTCCGAATTCTAAATGCATTCAAAGATATTCCCACTGCTGGTATCAATGCTCCAAAAATATCACCTACTATTTCTGAAAAACTTTCCCTTTTTCTACGTGTAAAGGTATTTATCATTCTGTGTGTTCCTTTTTCTTTTCTGTCCATATGAAAAATCTTTGGAAAGACCAGGCCTAAATAACATGACCCATACCAATGGTCCGGCAACCTGTAATAAGCCCTATTACCGCAAACATAATAGATCCCTGGAAATATTGGATCTTTTCCCCCTTTGAATCCCCATCCACCTAAAATTTGATAATTGTCATGGCAAATACTGGAACCCACAAACTAATTGTCATATTTTGTTTTATTTCTTCTAATGCACAACCTTCCCTGTTGGGGCCAATCCAGAGTCATAGCTGCAATTGTCTTTTTCTTGTCATGATTGTCTTCCTCAAACGCCCAAAGAGGTGTTTTTGTCTCTTTTATCACTTTTCTTTGAAATTTCACTCTTCTTTCTTCAACCATCTCTAAAAATACTTTTTCTTCCTTCTTTAACTCACAGGTAAGGTTGTTTTTAACTATATTCTCTAATGTTAAAATCTTATCTTCTATAAAATATTCACCAAACGTTTTTCCCTCTTTTATTTTGTTTAGCTCGGGAACTACAGAAACGTTCGCAAAAATCTTATCTATGTCAGTGTAATAATATTCTAATCTACCTGTTTTATAAAATAAACTTGCTAAAACACTACATGTTATTCCATACGTCAAAGGAAGGTGATGATAAGTCACACCCTCTGCTACAGACGCAGGCAATTGCATACAAACATAACAATCTCTTACATCCATTGTTTCTACATACTCATATAATAATTTAGTAAAAACATTTTTAGAAAAATCTGTTATTGATTTGTCCTTATGTAATTCTGCACTACTTTTTAATATAACTGGTTCTTGAGTGTTAGCTCCTTTTTCTTTCTTTGTGTTATTAGAAGTTTCCACTACAGCTAAACTATTTGGAATAGTGATTGCTAAAACCACCCATACTGTCATTAATAATCCTGTACAAAAGAAGCACATCTTACACCATCTACTTAAAAACTCACATTTACATTTTCTATCTCTAGTATCCTCCATTTTGTTTTATAACCTTATTTATTTTATTTTCAAGAAAATTGTGTCACTACACCTCACAAATGACTTATTAGCCACTCTGCACTTCAATGTTTTTGTCTTTGCTTGGTACTTTCTTTTAATTCTTTTCAGAATTCTTTCTTTGTCAAATCCGGTAAAATTCGTCAGATCCAGTGTTTTGTCAAGTCCGGTAGAAATTGTTTAAATTTCTTCAAGTTTGTTGCACCTCACCTTCACCCATTAGGTTTCTTGGTTCTGGGTTCTCGTGAGTGTTCTTTTCTTCTTTGATATCAGTCAAAGCAAGATACAACCATTCAGGCGATCTATACTTCGGATTTACCTTCTTTACTCTTTTCGTTTTCTGCAAGTGTTTTCCACCTTGTTTTTCTTGCTCTTTCTGACTTGTTATTTCATTCACTTGTTCAGCACTTTTTCCATCTAACCTTATGATTCTGTATCTTAACTTTCTTACTTCGTTGGGCCAATTGTCTCCTTTTCTTGGCCTTTTTGCCTCACTTCCTTTTTCCTCTCTTTCTGTTTTCCAATTCCTTTTTCTTGACTCAAGTTTTTGGTTTCTTTCTTCTCCACTTTCTTCAGACTCTGTTTCAATTTTTTCTTTATTGTCTCTTATTTTGAATCTTATGATTTCATTTTCTTCCTCTACTTGTGGTTCTTTTCTTATCTTCCTTCGTTCACCTATTTCTGTCCCTCCTCGAGGTTCTTCCGAATTTGTGTCAATCTCTCTATCTGTTTCTAAATTTCCCTGTTCTTTTGTTTGGCTATCTGTCCCTATTGCTCCTCGGGGATCTTCCGATTTTTCTAGCTTTCTGTTTGAAACTCTCCCTTCTTCATCTATTAATATTATCTCCGAAGGATTTTTACCACAACTTGTACTTGGTTGCTCACTGTTACTATCTTCTTGCTCAGTTTCTTCTCTTATGCTTTCAAATTTCCAATTTCTTTTCAGAATTTCTTCACAATCCGAATGATCTGTATCAGATTCTGAACTGGTATCTGATATTTCCAGATGTCGACTCACATGTCGATCTTCAAGTTCTGGAACTTCAGCTATTTCCTCTACTTCTTCTGTCGTTGCACTTGTAGTTGGGTCTTCCAGATGTCGACTTACAGGTCGATCTTCAGATTCTGGCACCCTGTTTGTTTCTTCTTCTGCTTCTGATGCTGAACTGTTATCCAATATTTCCAGATGTCGACTCACATGTCGATCTTCAGGTTCTGGAACTCTGATGGTGTGACTGGCATGCACCCAGTGTTTCACTCCTGCACATTTGACTGCAGTGGTTGTCACCAGGATCACTTGTCGTGGTTCGTCCCAGCGAGGAACCAAACAGTTTCTTCTCCTGTGAACTTTTATGCGGACCCAATCTCCAGGATTCAAGTCGTGAGCTGGTTTTCTTTCAAGAGTGGTCGCATCCGGTCCAACCTGATGAAACACAGAACGCACCACATCAGCCAATCCTTTGCAATAATCCAGCACTAGATCATCAGTTATAGTCAGTAGTTTGTTGACAGGTACTTGTGCTTGTCTCATTGCTCGTCCCTTAATTATCTCATGGGGACTGAGTCCAGTTTTCCTTTCCGGAATACTTCTGATTGTCATTAAAACTAATGGCAAGGCATCTGGCCATTTGAGTCCTGTAGCTTGACACATTTTTCCTAACCTGTTTTTAATTGTTCCATTCACTTGCTCTACTATTCCAGAAGCCTCTGGTCTGTATGCACAATGCAGTTTCTGTTTAATACTAAGTGCTTCACAAATCAGTTTAACTAATTCATTTTGGAAATGTGTTCCTCTATCTGTTTCAATTGTGACTGGAAAACCATACCTCGGAATGAATTCTCGCAGCATAAGTTTTGCTACCGTGATTCCATCATTCCTTCTGGTTGGGTATGCTTCCACCCAACGGGAAAACAAACAGACGACTACTAGGACATACCTTAACCTGTTGCTCGGTGGCATTTCAATAAAATCCATTTGCATTCTAGTGAACGGACCTCCTTCTCGTCCTATTGTTCCTAGACTCACTACTGTCTTCCTTCCTGGATTTAACTGTTGACAAATAAGACATCTTTGACAAAGACTCTCAGCTATGGCTCTGAATTTTGGATTATACAATGTTTGTCTAAAAAGTCTGATCATTGAATCTCTCCCAATATGTGCTTGTCCATGGTACATCCGTGCCATGTCAGAAATCATGCTATCAGGCATAACTGGTCTTTCATCTCTGTAAACCCAAACATCATTTTCCTCATGTTTTCTACATCCTGCTTTTATCCATGTATCTTTTTCCTCATCATCTGCTGCTTCCTGTAACTGTCTCACCTCATCCCATGTCTCAACAGGGTTAGTAAAAAGCAAAGGACAAGAAATATGCTCTCTTTCTCGGCTTTTGTTTAAAGAAACCACATTCTTTGCACAGTACTGTGCAATTTCGTCAGCATATTTATTACCGACAGTTATGTAGTCTTCCCCATTTTTATGTGCATTGCACTTCACAACAGCAATCTGTTTAGGCAGCTGTATCGCCTCAAGCAACTTTTTCACAAAATCTCCATTTCTAATTGGCGTTCCTGCAGACGTCAAGAAACCTCTTTGTGACCAAATCTGACCAAAATCATGCACCACCCCAAAGCCGTACTGGCTATCTGTCACAATCGTAACCTGTACATTTCTTCCCAACTTGCATGCTTGAATCAGAGCTACTAGTTCTGCGACTTGGGCAGACCGTATCCCTTTCAGACAAGATGCTTCCATTACAGTTGCTACTGTGCAAACTGCATATGCTGCACTTAGTACTCCATCATTCGTTCTCAAACATGAGCCATCCACAAACAGAATATAATCTGATTCCTTTAAGGGCTCATCTCGTATGTCTGATCTCGGTTTTGTACAATATTCAAGTACATTCAGACAATCGTGATCTACTTCATTCATTTCAATTACACTCTCTTCATCTGGCAATGATGTTGAAGGATTCACATTCATACATCTGTCAATGGTCACATTATCTGCACTCAAAATTACTTTTTCATACCTAGTCAGCCGACTATGTGTCATGTATTGTGTTTTCGTTCTTGTCAAGAGAATTTCCACAGAATGGGGAACATATACTCGCAGTGGATATCCCATCACTATGCCTTCACTCTGTTCCAGACTCACACAAGTAGCAGCAACTGCTTTCAAACATCCAGGCAACGCTTTCGCTACAGGGTCTAAAACAGCTGAAAAATATGCAATGGGTCTTTTCATAGTTCCATGTCTTTGTACCAAGACTGAAAATGCACATCCATCTCTTTCACTGCAATACAACTCAAAATCTTTCTCATAGTCAGGCATTCCCAATGCTGGAGCCTCACATAATTTCTTTTTCAGCTCTCTGAATGCTTTCATTTCCTCATCATTCATTTCAAAAGGATCTTTAACATCCTTCTTTGTCAGTTTTTGCAACGGTTTAGCAATCAGCGAAAAACCGCTTATCCATTGTCGACAATATCCAACCATTCCCAGAAACATTCTTACCTCTCTTTGCGTCATTGGAGCTCTCATTCCTTGAATCATCTTTATTCTTTCAGTCGTTACCTTTCGCACTCCTTTCTCAATTTTATGCCCTAAATATTGGACTTCTTGTTGACAAAACTGCAATTTTGACGGGGACACTTTATGTCCTCTTTTTGCTAAATGATTCAGTAAAGCAATTGTATCATTGACACATGCTTCCTTCGTTTTTGATGCCACCAGTAGGTCATCAATATACTGAACCATCACTGACTTTTCTGGCATTTTTAAATCTTCCAAGGATTTCTTTAGAATCTGATTAAAGATTGAGGGGCTTTCTGTGTACCCTTGAGGAATTCGGCACCATGCCAAAATACGCTCTCCAAACCTAAACGCAAATAATGGCTGGCTATCTGGATGCAATGGAATAGAGAAAATGCATGACATAAATCAATTACTGTGTACCATTCTGCTTCACGTGGAATCTGGTATAGAATCACAGCAGGGTTCGGTACTATTGGGCAACAAGGCACTACAATTTTGTTTACCTTCCTCAAATCCTGTACAATTCTATATGTTCCGTTTGGCTTTTTCAGTCCCATTATTGGCGAATTACATGAACTGCTCATGATTTCTTTTAGAATCCCTTGTTCAACCATTTTATTTATTACTGGCGTTATTCCTTCAATTATTTCTGGTGTCAATTTATATTGGGGCGTATTTGGGTAACTCGTTCCCTCTTTTACTGTTATTTTAACGGGATCTACTTCTTTCATTAATCCTATATCTTCTCCTGTAAAATCCCACACTTCTTCTTTCACTGTCTTTTTCAATTCAATTGGGATTTTCTCTGCATCAAATACAGGAAACAAATCATTTACTTCTGGTTCTAAATTTACCATTGTCATTTTATACAGTACATCTTCATCTGGGGTCTGAAATGCAATTCCATCTGGAGTACAATAGATAGTGCAATTCATCTTGCACAATAGATCGCGTCCTAATAGGTTCACGGGACTACAATCGCATACCACAAATCGGTGCATTTCACTAAATGGACCAATCTTTACCTCCACTAATTTAGTGAGAGGCGTCTTTATTTGCTGATTCGAAACTCCAACTACTTGGATATGTTCACCTGAGAGAGGAAGGTTTGGAATTTCCACTGACCTAACAGTAGAACGGGTAGCTCCAGTGTCCACAAGGAATGTTACATTTGCACCATTCACTTCTCCATCCACAAATGGACCAGACTGATCTACCTCTAGAGTTGCGCCAAGCACGCACTCTTCCCCTCTCCTAGGCACCGTCAGAAGCTTTCATCCGTTTCATCCTCATCCTGTCGTAACCAATATTGAGAAATGGCAGCTGCACGCGGCAACTGTGTTACCTGTTCTCCTCCGTAGAATCCTGTTTCTGCACTGTATTTCTGTTGGTTAACACTCTTGGGAAGAGGTGGTTGTGGCACCTGACTTTGTTGAGTAACTACCTCACTCTGCACCTGTGAATTTAATGATTGATTTTCCACATTAAGTTTTGGAGGAAATTTACACTCGTTTCTCCAATGCCCTAGCTTTCCGCAGTTGTGGCATGGCCACTTTTTCTTTGCCTCATCTATGCTCATTTGTCCTTTTCCTTTACCTATATTTGGTCGAGATCTAACCTGTCCTGCTTCATTACCGGTAATTATTCGATTGAGCTTCTTGCTTCTCTGCAACTTTCACCTGTGCCCACATGGCTTTCTCTTTCAATTTACGCTGTCTACTCTCAATATCATCACTGCAATACTTAGCATATCTCAAAACCTCGTCTACCGTGCTATTCTGCCAACAAATCATATGCTGTTTAATCATTTCACTTATCTCCGGTTTCAACCCATATACAAATCTATATACAAAATGACTCATATCCTTCTCATTTAGTGTCTCATAACCACTATACTGTTTGAAAACTAACAACAGCCTTTCATAATAAGCATGCACTGATTCTTTACTTTCTTGCGTTGTTCTGTCTATTTTTACCCAATCTGTTTCTTTAGGTGGAATCTTATTCTTCAAAAACATAATTACTTGGTCATACTTCCTCATCACTTCTGGTCCTGGCGCTCCTGTTTTAGCATCCCTTGGATATTCTACAGTTGGCCAATCAATAGTAATCTTGCATTCTGTCCACAAATCAGCTGGCACTACTATATCAAACAATCCATCCAAGTCTATCCACAACACTTTTGAAACTTTCACAAATCTCTCCACTTGTCTGTACCATTCTACTGGCTTTTCTCTCAACTTTGGGAAGTCATTTGTAAATGACAGTATATCCTGTCTGGTCCATGGAACATGCACGTAACTACCACCTGGAGTTTCTCTCATCGGGTACTCCCTTACAACTGGTTCCTTATCTGTCACTGCAAAAGCCAAAGATGCTTTATCTGTTGTTTTCTCACTCCTTTTCGTCCATCTATTTCTCCATCTATCCACATCACCCCATTTTCTCAGTAAAACAATTAACTCTTTTATTTGGGTCAATCTTCCTGATGTATTCAGATTCTCTATATCTTTTTCACAAAAATCTACTCTGTATGGTTTCTGCAACGTTCTCACTTTTGCAAATTCTACTCCTAGTTCGCTTGCTGTTTCTTCTAATTTGTCATGTAAATTCCTAGCTCTCCATGTAAGACTTTTGCACAAAAACATAATCTCATCATCCTGATAATTTTTTTATTTTTCTGTACCAATTGTTCCTAAAATCAATTCTTCCATGTCTATTTTTAACCTAATTACATCTAATGGTTTTACTTCTGTTTCTTTTGTTTTTAGCGTTTTCATCCATTCATTTAATTCATCTGGAGTCGGACCTACAGGCGTACTATTTAATTCTATCCAATTGTTACTTCTTTCTGGTGTCCCTGATGCAGACTCCGTTACCATAGGTATTCTCCTGAACTCATTCTCGTTTATCGTCAAATTAGTAGGTGGGCTTGGTCTATAGGTACTAACCAAATGGTGTGCACCTTCATTGTTCAGTTCCATCCCTTCTCTTTTTCTTTGCAAATGTGAATTCATGGGAATCACTAAAGAACGTTCATCAATTTTCTGATTCTCAAAAATTGGCATTACTGGACCTATCGTCACTGGTACAGTTACAGCTTCCATATTCTTTGTCAATGCTCTTATTTTCTCAGTCAATTCTCTTGTGGTTTTTGCTAATTCAGTTGCATTGACACTTTCTATCTCTTCATTTTGTGAAGTTTTTAATTGTTCTTGTGACCTATTTATCTCATCTCTTCGTTCGGGATTTTTATTCCTCCCAGTTTCCATTGGCGGTGCATTAGGTGTCACCACCGCAGAAGTCTGTTGGTATGGAGGTGGGTTTCTGTTTAAAATATCTTCCAGCAATTCGTCATCCGTTTCACTACCACCATACCCATACTTTTCTACAACTACATGTTTCTTTTTCTCAGTACACTTTCTTTTTGCTTCTTCCTCTACTGTAAAAGCTGGAAACAAACCCCCTGTCATATTAGCACATCTCCAACGCTTTATTCTGTCCTCATAATTTACTCCCCATAACCTTCCAGGCACAAACTCATGATTCTTTAATCCTCTGAATCTCTCTCGTTCATACATCTCATCTTCCCATTCAGTTAAAGCTTCAAACTGTGTCGGTCTAGGTCTAGGTTCTAACATTGCCATCTTCTCTCTCAAATTCCGTAGTACAGCTACATTAAATGAACCATTCTCAGGGAAAGCCAATGCTCCATCATTCTTGGTATATTTTGTCCAATTTTCTAACCATATGCATGTATGATATCCATATTTCAGCATCATGTGTGAAGCTGGTGATTTCGGCGGAGGAATTATTTGTCCCTCTCTAGTCACTACCTTTTTGTCTTTCTTAAAGAAGTTTTTAACTTTCGACATCCACGACGTTTTCTCTCTACCATATTCATAATACGACATGATTCACAATCGCTTTCTCTCCTCAAACTATCCGTAATTCAACACTGTTCTCTATACGTTACTCCAACCAATACTAGCGCGACTCACACCAACACTCCAATCACAAACCTCCACGTCACTAAGCTATTCGACCAATCCTAGCACGAACTCACAGCAACACTCCAATCAGAGCGGATTCTGTCTACAGCGCACTGTCCAATCCCAGCGCGGCTTTTGTCTACGTCAGTTCTGCTCTTGACCCCTCCTTTACAAAATTTATCGGCAAATTCTTTTTCAACAATTCTTTGTTAGTTACAACATTTAAAACACATTTCCATTGTCTGATTCGCTAAACCAAAGAGATAGTTTTGTCCATTTACACAAGACCTCTGTATTTTCCAGTAGGCAGCGCTTACCTCTAACCTACCACAGAATTTTCAGTTTCGCTGATAAAGTAGCACTTCCCTCTACCTTACCCTTCTTTCAAGCAAGCGGTAAACCCGTTTCTCTGGGGATAAAACACATGTGGAGACTATACTGCTCCTGAGAATTAAGGCCAGAGTTTCACAAGAAAATCGGTCACTATTTCACTCACACACCTTTTATACGGAAAATGTCCCTATCATAACACAACCTGTGTTATCACCAATATGAACTCAGACAATGCACTATTCCATGTGACTTCTCTTGCCACACGTGTTCCACTTCCTACTTCCCGGAAGCGTGAAAACTTACATATAACATAACCCGACTCAACATAAAGTGTTAGACATGAATTTATCAATAATCAATAATCACTAATCAATAATCAATAATCACCAAACTAATCAATAGTAACCATAACTCTGCTACCAAGAAATCTAATCCAGCGCTAACAATAAAAATTCTTCTCCTATATGCTTCGGTCATCGAGGTGCAACTTATCCCTCCAACACACAAACTATATCCATATGACGGTGGGGCCCAGAACACCGCATATACATTCACTTACTCATTTATTCTCTGGATTACCTCCGTCCTTAACCTAGGAGAAAACGATTCGCTGGAAGGAGACGGGATACCTCTTTTAACATGACATAATGTTTCTCATTTGCTTTAAGGTATTCCGCTCATTGGTCGATGGACCAACTAGTAGGAATCAGTTGATGGTGATTAAGACCAGCTCAATCACAATAAACTCTTTAACATTCTACCTTAATTATTGAGCTAAAGAATCACTGAGTCATTTGTTTAAAGAATAATAAAGTTTATATAAAGTTTTGAAGCAAGAAATAAGTTTTAAGCTTATTATTCAGATCATTACATTTATCATCATTATAAGAATAAATTGAAATTGCAATGCATACCTATTAGACGGAAAAATAAGGTTGTCACAGCAAGAACTCCAAGAGATCAATCTATCTGTCTTGGAAAATCTAATAACTCTAAATGAAAAATCTATCAGGAGTAAAAAGGTTCTCCAAAAGCAGCATCTTATACTCAACTAGAAATATAAAATAGCAGCAGCAGCATCAGCTCGTCAGCATCAGCAACCGCAACTTCACCCATCTACAGCATCTCCTCTCTCCAGCATCTCACCGCAACAGCATCTAACCCCTCCCCACCAAGAGTAGGTCTTCTTATACCCTAATTCTAGCTTACTGAATAAAAATGTTGCATCTCTATGGCGTGATTCTCTCTCATTGGTTCATTCAGGTCCATATACATTTTAGTCAAACTTCCTTGTCTTAACCAGTTCTTTGTGGAATGTCCGTGCTTGCATCGTTTCCCACAGTTCATGACATTGCTCATCAGTTTCGATCAGTCCAATTTGTATTTTTTTCTGCTTCTTTTTAGATTCAACAGTTCCGTCCATTTATTCAGTTTGACTTCTCCCACTTCTTGCTGATCATCTTGGCACACATTTGCTCAGAAAGGTCACAATAGCCTTGACCATACTTCCGTCTTAGCCTCTCAGCACGAACACGTGGTCATCCTTTTTCACAGCCTTTCTCCTCTACCACACGGTTTCTTGCTCATGCGTACTCTAGCAAATGGCGGCCATTTTATATCGCTGCTCAACAGGCCTAAGCGCACTATTTTCAAAGATAAACAAAATATTGTTAAAATAAAGAATATAAACCCTTTCGTTTCCCTCCCGTCTTTCTACGTACCCCAATTAGGTATTACATAGCAAAAAGCAACATATAAAGCCATCCCTTACTTACCATCGCTTTATTTTGCCACCACACGTTTTATTTTCAAAGCACAAATCATGCGTTTATTATTTTATTAGTACGCAAATATTACGTTATGTTAGACACGTAAACAATTATAAGTTGATTAATTTGCACACAAAATAGCGTGTTACCTTTAACCCTTTACATGTAACATACATTGTTGGTTATTTACTTAAACGAACATGTTTATTAATTATTTTACGAAAATTATTAGGAGGTTAACATTTTTTCATTTATCCTGCTCCATCAGAAGTCACGCGCCTCCTCACAGCTACCTGTACCCATCACTGTCATCTCACTGCCTATCTGGGTCACGTTCAAACATGTGCATTGATATCAGTTCCCAGGGAGTACCTTTTTTTGGAATCACTGGCCCTACATCCATCCATACTTTCATACTTGCTTGATCATAGACATGCCACATCTTTGTGAATTAGAATGTTTTAATCACATTCAGTGGAGTGTTGAAGCTGGACCAGTACATGGCCATGCAAACCCCACTTTAGATTTTTGCCCCGTGGAGGGCCAGCCAGAGTCCTCTAGGGATTGACAAGTTCATCGGAAGAGAAAGAGTTCAGTCCGCAGTCTGATTGCTGTGTCATTGGTAACCAGACCAAATATGGCAGTCCATGTCGAGGGCCATGGTGAGTGTCGCTGAGTGTATCGGGGGACAGTGGAAGATGTTATTCCAGGGCATGATGCAGAGGGCAGAACCAAGCTGAAACAGGCCATATGGCAGAGATGAATGCTACCGCTTCCTTCTTATCACAAAGGCAGGATCATCCACATCATCGTCCTCTGATGTGTGATGTGCCTCACATGTGGGTGGTGGTGTTTTGTCTGCAGCACTGTGTGGCACTGACACATCAGGGGCCGGAGGTGGAATGTCTGCCACACTGCGTGGCAGTGACACATCAGGGGCCGGAGGTGGATTGTCTGCCGCACTGTGAGGCACTGACACATCAGGGGGCGGAGATGTGGATGGAGTAGTAGCAGCAGCACTCATCTGCGCCAGGCCTTGTGGCAGCAATGCCATGATGAGGATCTGCAGGGCATGGTAGATCCCAGCTACATCTCGCTGGTGTGCAGCCGTGGCAGCCATTCTTTCCGCCTGCATCCGCTCCATGTTCTCCATGATCCTCCGCATGTGCGCCAACTCCCGGCTGACATTGCTGGGGCCACTCTGACTAGACAGTTGTTCTTGTCTCAGATTCATGACTCCAGCGATGTCAGCCATGGCTTGTTGGAGAGCATGGAACAGACTGTGGGTGTCCGGTAGGGACTGTAAGTGGTCCCTGATGGGACTTAGACACCCATGTATGGCATCTAGTTTGGCTGCCATGAGGTCGAACCCCACCCTCACCTGATCAGCCATCTCCTTCTGGCCCTCTAACACACGGCGTTGGAATGCCATGTGTTGGTCGTGGGGGTCCTGGGAGACAGCCGTGGTGGTGGGTGCTTCCTGCTGTGTGGTCTGTGCAGGGGGTGGGGTCTCCTCGATGCAGCTGGGCTGCCCTGCTCCTGGGGGTGGGGTGCTGAGGGTGTCAATGAGCTGTTGGAGGGCGTCGGTGTCGATGGTGTGGAGGTCCTCTTCATCATCAGTGAAGAGATGTACGGTCTGCTCTGCAGGAGGTGTTGATTCTCCCTCTGCAATGTAAAGGGAGGTGCAGTTTAACAGTGTGTTCCATGTATGTTCACGCATTGGACAAGTTTACAAACAGACTGCATGACAATGTACATTGTGACTGTTTGGGAGGAGATGCCTATTTGATGCGGGACAGTGGACATTTCTACACCAACAGGGATGTGGGGTTGTACTTGTACATTATCATCTCACAGTTTCCTGCTATGCCAAATGTGATTGGCCAGTTTCTACACACAAGCGGCATCAGTTGTGTCCTCTGTTCTGTTGTGAAGGTGTTGCAGTTTGTACCACGTTGTTGTCAGTGTTGATGTGCTCTGATTCTTATGTGTGTGTGCTGCATTGTGGGAGAGTCGCCCTCGCAGCTCTGATTTTGCTGGCCCTTATCCCTTTCAGGCGGTGTGCCTTTCACTTCTGTGCTTATACAGTGCTGAGATGTTGCAGACTTGGGTATATTGGGCTCTTGGTGGGAGTTGGGACTCTTGGGCATGGTTTGTCCGCAGATGTCTTGTTGACGTCAGGGGTTGTTTGTGCACGTGGATGTGTCAGAGTGTGACCTGCTCCTTTACAGATGTGGTCCACACTCAGCCACCTCAGTGTCGTGGCATGCACCATGTCATGATAATTGGACTGCAGCCATGCTAATCGTCATGCAGTGTCACTTGCATTGTCAGTGTGGCTCACGGACCCGCAGCTTTGCTGGGTTCAGCACATGTGCATGGGTTTGTTGTGAGATTAGTGATGTGTGGGGAGGGCCCCCTCTGGGCACATTGTCGAGGGGGGCCTACTTGCTGTTTCTATGTGTGCTGCAGTATGCCAAGGAGATCAGGGACATGATCCAGAGTCGTCGTGGGTGTGCACTGTGCTATACTTAATTGTGCATGTGTGCCATTGTGCCCATCTCCCCCGGTCCCCCCTAGTCCCTGGTCGTTCTTCACCCTGTTGCTGTTGGGTCAGGTCATGTTGAGCAGTGTCCGGTCCCCCAACTCCTGCCACCGTCTCCCCACTGATGCCTGTGGACACCATTTCCTCCATCTCGTCCAGCTCCTGCTGTGGCGCTGGACTCCCACCTCCAGTCTGCATTGCGGCTTTCCGGTTGTTGGCGAGTTTCAACTTGGTTTTGCACTCCACATCATTCCAGCGCTTCTTGCAGTCGTCCACTTCCCTTCTCTTCACTCCGTCTGCATTCACCATGGCCAAGATGGACTGCCATATTGCATTTGTAGTTGCCAATGACACAGTGGAGGTGATGAACAGTTGTTGGTGGTGTTCTATCACCTCCCTGATCAGGATCTTTTTTTCCTGCGGACTGAATCGCGGGTTCCTCTTCTTCTTCTCCTTGCCCCTCTCCTTCCCCAAGGTCCCTGGCTGGTCCACCGGGCAGTTTGTGGGGTTCTGGTTGGCCTCTGTAGTTGCTCCAGCTTCCTCCATGGTGCTTCTCAGTTGTTTGGGTTTTGTATTTTTTTATTTTTTTTTGCGGCTTTTATGGGGATTTTTCCCGCCTGACGTGGGAATAGCAAGCCTGGCGCTGCTTATCGCTGATATTTTTATCGCTGTTGGGCCCATCGCCACTTTTTTCACGTTCGGGTTTCCTTTTTTATCGGCGTCCCGGTAATTTTAACGCGGACATTTGACGCGTTATCGGGTAACTATCGCCTGTTGCCGGCATGTTGAGAATACCCCGTAAACACGGCGTTAGTTTCCCATGATAGACGGCGTTATGTAAAATTGCGTTAACCTAGTTTGGCGATAGTTATCGCCCGTTCTTGAGAATATGGCCCTAAGTGTCTGTTCCAATGTGTGACAGAGGTAGTTAGGCATCCACTCACACACCCAGACAGGATTTATATACTGAACTTCCCTTTTTTCACATATAAGTTACTCCTTAGGTAGGCCGTAGGTAGGCCATATGGAAGGGTACTATGTGCTTAAAAGGTAAGAAGTGCTTTTCACTGAGTTACACAATCACTTACAGACCCATAAGCCCAGTTGTACATCCAGTCTTCCACCCATACTGCAAATCGCATAGCTATTTACAAAAGGATAGAGCCACTCATACACCCAGTCAGACAGCAACAGAGGCACTTACAGATTCACTCACCCACCCAGACAGCACTTGTATATCCAGCAGTAACAAAGCCAGTTGCACACACAGTTACATACCCCTATACTCACCAGCACAGCCAGAAAGCAATCCATGCAGCCACTTACACATTTAGAGACCCATAGAGTTACTAAGAGAGGCAGTCATGTAGCGACATAGTTACTTGCACATCCAGTGGCACACATACACAGAGGGACTGATACACTCACTCAGATATGTACTCAGGTACTGAGACTCCTAGTCACTGTTCTAGACAACTAGCCCTTTAAACATATGTCAGGCCTGCTACTGCCAAACCTGTGTGTGCAGTTTTACTGCCAGGTCGACTTGGCATTGAAAGCCCCTTGTCAAGCCTTAAACTCCCCTTCTACTACAAATAAGTCACCCCTAAGGTACTCCATATGGCAAGGTGCTTTGTGCTTAAAAGAGAAGACGTGCTTTTAAATTTCAATGAGTTACACATGCACTTACAGACCCATATGCCCAGTTATACAGCCAGTCTCCCACCCATATTTCAACTCACATAGCTATTTACAAAAGGATAGAGCCACTCACACACCCAGTCAGACAGCGACAGAGGCACTTACGCATTCACTCACACACCCACACAGCACTTATGTATCCAGCAGTAAAAGAGCCAGTTGCACACACAGTTACAAACCCCAGTTCTCACTGACAGCCAATAAGCAATCCATACATCCAGTTGCATACACATTTGGAGACCCATAGAGTTGCTAAGAGAGCCATTCATATAGCGACATAGTTACACACCCAGTACTGACACAACCAAGTCACTCATCTATACACTAACCATTAAACGAATTTATACATGCAAACTGACACTTACTGTTACACACTGACATAACTATTTACGTAGCTACTTAATTGTTTACAGTATTTAATTTAATAGTATGCAGTGTAAAGCTAAATGCATTATTAATTTACTTTTCAGACTTCCACTTGTATTTTCAAAGGTAGATTTACAATGCCAAAAAGACAAAAACTTGGAAAAAACTGAAGAGAAATAAGAAGTTTCTTAAACTAGTATGTAGAAAAATGCAAAAAGTTCAAAAACATGCAAATAAAAAGTGAGGTTTATAAGCAAGTCATAAAGGGTAAAGAGTAAGTAACATTCAAAATAACTAAAGTTATCAGCAAACCGCTAGTTCAACAAGAAGACAAACAATTTAAAGAAATTCGAGTAAGAATGTTTCGTAGTAGGGTAATACAGAATTTGATACGAAACATGAGGGAGAGTAAGAGAAGGAGGACAGCATTAGAGCAAAAACAACATATTGAGACTGTAGTTGATAAAGCATTTGCTCTGAAGCGGAAACTGTTTATCTTGATACTGAACAGAATGAGAACACTGGATAAAATAGTGCTGTCTATGAAGAAGAAGAAATGTCAAGAAAAAAGGCTTATTAATAAAAGTAATTTTTGTAAAATTTTCAAAGGAGAATGGAATCATACGTCTAGTACTGAGGCTTTCTTTAATGAAGAAACCTACTTACAAGAAAACATATTAGTGCATACAGTTGACACAACTGGTCGCTGCTATGAGGTAAAAGATGATACTCTCATTGGAAAAGAGGAGATGGATGCTAGAAATGTAGAGGAAGAGGTAGCTGAAGAGGTACAAGGAAGGCGTAGATATGCCCCTGTGTATAAATGGAACTGTAGTAGTATTTGTAGAGTTTGTAACGAATCAATTGATGTTTTAAGAAATTTTCGACGTCAATTTCCAAATAGAAGTGTGAACCGTAAAACTGCAATCTTGCAAGGTTTAGATCCATGCAAAGTTAGGAAATACACTAATTCACAAGGACACTCACTGGCATGTCTGTCCATGAGTACCTTTCATCATTTTAGAATGTTAGCTGTTCATCATTCAAAAATGCGTAATTTAGTTAGAAGACATTACTTTGTAAAAAGTCCTGCATTGTCTGCAGGAGAAATGAACAAAGCACTGTTTATGGTACAGTATCAGAGTTTGAAAATTTTTATGAAGATATTCAGTTACGTTTCTTTGGTCCTGTAGAGGAGTCTAGGAAAAATGAGGGGTTGGTATGTTCAGGTGTAGAGGAAGAGAACACAGATGTTAGTACTGATAATTTTGCATAAGAAATAGCGAAGTTTAATGCAGTTTCTACAGATACCAAACTATGTTTGTATATGTTGTCGACGCACTCATTGCAAAAGCCAAATTCAAAATATACATTACTCTCTGTAGTGGCCTACATAATTTACAGTCGGATCACACAACATCTTTCTCCACCACATTTAAGCTGCAGTGTCCTAGGGCAGTAAATAGCTTGACAGTCATGCAAAGAAGCTCACAGATGTAATATAGAAAAGAATCATATACAGTGGTCAGTACATGTTGGCAGCAGCCATACATTATCAATGTCATTTGCAAAATTTGTGAAGAGCCTTTGCGTTGCCCCAACACTGATCACGACTACTGTCTCCACACAGATGCAGCTTCCCAGAGTGTCACTGTTGTGAGACAAAGGAGGAGAAGCCTGGGACAGTGTAGAGATCAACACCCCGTACAAGCACAGCAAGTACACCATATTCTAGAAACCATACAAGCATGGCAATGGAGACACAGGAGGGAGTTACAAAAACACCAAGATTAAGTGCCAGCCTTTATAAACAGCCACACCCCCTCCTGCCGTTGGCTGTGTCACATCAAGAGTGACCAGATTCCAGCCACTACCAATAAGTGCAAGGCCATGTAGGAGTGTCCTACCAGGAATGGCAAACCAAAGAGGACGAGATATATTGGTTCAACATTTCCCAAAACTTGGTGGACGTTCCCAGGAAAAGAAAACTGCAACACTGTTTGGGAATTGACTTGTAGGGCAGAGGAATTACAAAATATTGTACAATATGGCTTCAACTCCATGAATTTGTAGTGTGTAAGGAAAGCACAGAGGATTTCGCTTTGACAGTTGTCTTCATTTATTTGGTGTTTCTATAGAATACTAGTAGCTATTACATCCACCATGTGTAGGCGCTCAGCAAATCTCCAGGCAGAGTAATTTCTTTAAAATGAGAACTTGACAAGAAGCCTGGTACAGATCACAAGTGTTTTGGAGAAACTAAAACTCGATACTGCTTGCGTCTGATAGACTTCTAGCCACAGATTCCTTACCTTAGAACAGTGGTTCCCAAACTTTTTCGAATTGCGTCTCCCTTGACCTATTGGCCGTGGCTCCCCATTATGTTACTTTTTTTTCTGCTGGTCGGAGGATGTAAGCCTGGCTCTGGAGTACTTTCATTTTTCCTCCCTGAAAATAATTGGGATCAAGCCGATGAAGGTATTATAATCATACGCCCTCCCTCTTGCCTACAGCGGCAACAGTGAGCACATTCACGGATGCAGGTGCTAGGTCCTTCCCTTAAGCCTTTGCTGGACACTGTGTGCCATTTGTGTTCCTAGTAACTGAAAAAAGCGATCAAGTGCACACCTGTTTCTTCCGAATATTTCATTGTAGATTTTGTCCATAATTTTAACTTTTGCGTGCAGCCTGGAAGCGTGATCTGCCCTGGTACCACGCGCTCGTGAACGCATCAGAACTGGAGCGAGGTAACACACCAGTACTAGAATACGTTTATTGTCAACATCGTAAAAAATATATTTTAATGACATTTCCATGTTTTAAAGCACGAAGTGTAACATCATAGAATCGGCGTTCAAGATAACATCTGCGGGAGGGCGGGGTATTAGAGTAAGTTGCCTGGGGAAGTTCTGCCAACAGGGAGCGGGTCAGTGTAATCATGAGTCACTGGTTTAAACAGCAAGTCGGGGCTAATGAGGAGTCTGAAGCAGTGGGTTATGGGATATGTAGTTATGAGGGTCGGGGATTTGAACAGTTTGGTTAATTTGATTGGCCAACTCGGAGGGGTGGGGTCACGTTACATGAGTGATAAGGGAGATGGTAGGAGAGAGTGGAACACTGCTTTACGCGAGGAGAGAACAACATTGGGAAGTAGATTGCACTGAAAAAGATGATTAAGGTATGGGAGAATGTTCATGCTGTTTATGGGCATTGGTTAATTTGGAGTAATATCGAGTACGAGCTGATGGGGAATACTTATTGGTGATTCCATATGAGAACGTGGAGGCAAATAAAAGGGAGGGTTATAAAGTTTGGGAGAGGCTTGTTTGGGCACAGTTTCAGAGCGTGCAGTTACGCATTTAGAGGGAAAACGCTGGCTATGGGGTTAGCAGTAAAACACGGCATAAATTTCTTGAAGTATTTTGGTAATTTGAATGCACAGAGGTCTGAATAACAAATCTAATGGTACTGTTTTAAATTTGTAGTGAACCCCTGAAGAAGGGCTATGGAAAGCCCGAAATGCATTGGGTATATAAGATCAACTACTGAGGATGATTTATGTATGCTTCATGCCCCAGAAAAAGGCCTGGATTGGCATATCTGTCGCATTAGAAACTTTGGAATACATAAGGATCTCACATGTGAAAGGAGAAATGAGTAATAGAAAATTTAGGAGTACATGGAATAAATCATATTAAACGTGGACAAATGCGTGGTACCTATGTTATGCATCACGGATTATGCTGTGCGTCTGGTAATGGAGTGTTACCTCGCTCCAGTTCTGATGAGTTGTGTTCCTAGAGCATCTCAGAGGTGCGGTATTTACCTTTGGCCTCCTCTCTGGATGTCCGCAGGGCATACACCGTGCGCACGAGGAGCAGTGGTCATCCTGGGCCTCTATCTCTTCTCCACTAAAGCTCTAAAGCACTCCACCTATGCAAGAAACTCTTAGTTCTCGCACTTGGGAAAATGTTTTTTTTTTTGCATGCAAACTCTTAAATCTCGTTCCTGGAATCTCATTGCTTTAGGACTGCAGAGCAAGTACACAACTCTTTAGAAAGTACTAATAATCAATTCCAATGTAATTGCCAATAGCACAAGATGAGGTGAAGCAGCTTGTATTTACAGTATCACAGCCTGCAGGCTTCGCACACATGGTAAACGCAAGCCTGCGTCAAGTAAAGGGCTTCCACGCTGGTCCTCTCCTCCAGACTAATGAAACAGGAGGCACCTTTGACCACATGCACTCTTACCCTTGCAAGTCAGCTGCCCGGGCCATGCTATCCACGCTAGGGCATGGACACTAAGCCGACCCATGTGAACTGCCTCTGGCTGATGCTGGCAGTGGCTTTCCTGCTGGTGCAACTGCTACATTGCAGCATCAGCACTGCCTACTTCCCTCGCGCCCTGCACTTTCTCTTAGAGGATGTCATCCATAGCGCAAGACCAAGAGCGGGTGGGAGGGACAGCGCTTTGCCTGGATGCGCCGCTGTGAACTACCAAAGAGATGAGTACACCGTAAGGAATAGTTCAGCTGGAAATGAACTGTCCACAGACAGCACGAGGTTCAAGTTACAACATGAAGCACAGTAACAGCAACACTAAAGGAAAGGATTAGTGCAGTGGTTACCAAACTGGTGCACATCTGTTTAGGGTGCCCCTGGCTAGTTTTAACAGTTCACCAGGGTGCTGCGGTGCACAGATTGTGAACCGCTGCCTTCGAATATTTCCCAGGCGTCAGACTAAATCCAGACATTTTTGAGCAGCCCTCTTGCGTGCCGGTAGGTGGCTTAGTTCGCTCCACGTGTTTTCGTCCATCCCGGAAATGACTTGTGCGTGCCTATATAGGCGACACCCCAGTGTGCTGACCCTAGTTCTTTATTTAAACACCAACGCAGACATGGATCAAGCTCTCCTCGGTTGCTTTTGACTGACTTTTTCGACCATTTTGTCGACTCCCATCGAACAGTGTGTCTTTCTATTTTATGCATTTTTTGGGAAGAATGTCTTCCAAGAAACTGACTGGTTTCAAATCTTGTGGTGCTTGTCACAGGCAAATGTCTGCAACAGACCCCCAGTTGGTGTGTCTGTGGTGCCTGGAGCAGGATCACAACTCCAAGGCCTGCCTGGATTGCAGGACCATGAATCCAAAGGCCATCCACGAGCAGGCCAGGACCCAACTCCACACCGGTCCATGGCCTGTTCGCGAGGTAAGTCCCCGGACCGCTCTCTGAGTCGCTCGCACTGGCCATCAATTCGGACTTCTTCAGTTAAGTCCCATAAGAAGAAGTAAAAGCATTTTTTTTAACTTCTCCACGCTGGTCCCATTCATTGGAGGCCGCACGGGAACGACGCCACAAGTCCAGCCCCACTCCCAGGTTGTCCCTGCTGAGCTTGAGCCTACTCCGCACTTAGTTTCCCGGAGCGACCCCCACCCAACTTCAAGAATTCTATGAGGCAACGAGCCTCATTTTTGGGCGCCAGGACTCCGATTGAGTTTTCGCCGACAGGTTCATCCTTTGCACCAGTCGGACCCTTGGGATCCCTTGGTGGATCCAGTTTGTCCCTGGACACGACTTTGCGACCTCCTCTGGGGACCGTTCCAGTGACGCTGTTCCTGGTGCAGCCAACGCCACTGTAATTCCCGACTCTGATACAGAGCCAGGCCAGCGTCACACAGCGCCGATTTTAGCACCCACCAGGCCCACATGGCCTTAATTGGAGATGGAGCCCTATTTTCCTGAAGGACCCTCAGAGGAACACGAATAGAAGAGATCTGAGGATCCCTATGGTTATTCAGACCACCTAGGAGACTCCATGGTTGACAACAGCCAATATGAGGACCTGGTGGATGCCTGTGGTCTGGACATCTCACCAGACACTGGCCTCCTTTCTCCTCCCGTGGTAGTTACGGATTGAGGGGCTTCCTTTGCGATGGTGGTCCGGAGGGCGGCTGAGGTCCTGGCCCTGACACTGCCCACTGTAAAAGTTAAGATAAACGTCTTGAAAGAGGTGCTTTAACCTGGGGTGTTCTCCTCAGAACCCCTATCCCCTCTTATGAAGCCCTCACTGATGTCCTGATTGGGGCCTGGGCCAAGCCCTACACAGGCACTCCTGTACATAGGACCATCGCCGGCAGCCATCACCCGCAACTTGAGACCAAGCCTTTGTGAGAAGTTGACCTGGTATATGCTGTCCACTAATTAAAGTGGGCACCTTGCACCAGTCCAAACGACCCTTATGATGTATGAGGTCAAAGATAACCTTTAGAAAGCTATCCTAGTGGTAGCTGTGGAGAGCAGCCTTCAGGCTTAATCTTGAAGGAATGTAAAGCAGCTTGTTTTACCAGAATATCACCTCCTATATTGACTAAATGAAAGGAGAACCACACAGTAGTTATATAAAAATATGTATTTATTAATATAACACTCTCTAGTATCCTCTACACGAGGATAGAACACAAAGCACACAATACGAGATCAATAGAACAGTTGTAAGTAGCACAATACACAGTGGGCTCCAGGGGGAGACCAAACCATATACTAAAATAGTGGTATAACAATCACGACTTGAGTCAAGACACAGTCTAGAGCACGTAGAATCACTGGGACCCCAAGGAACCACCCAAGGTGAGTAGATAGGGACCCCACGGAGGACGGGTGCAGTGTGCTAACACGACCGCGGGCTCCGTACAATTCTATGGGGAAGTCGCGGTTACAGTTTTAAAGTTTAAGGACCCTTCTAGGAGGTCTTCGAGCAAACCCTTTGGAACTTAAGAGGTTAGAGAGCCACCCCACCCTTGGATACCGTAGTACCCGAGTTACCTATCCCAGAGGAGCCGGGTGCATAGGTCTGGAGTGGTGTCGGAAACCGCCGTCGTTCTCAATGGAGGTCTGTGAAGAAGTACTGCTGCCGTGAAGGTGAAAAGGGTCTGGAGGAATCCAAGCCTGGATTCTGGAAGGAAGGAACGTGAAAGCAGAGGGGACAGAGTCTGGGTCACTTCAGAGTGACCAGGGGCTCAGTAGACGAATGCCCACCGATGTCGGGTGCTTCAGGTGCGAAGAAGGGATGCTTGACTCTGCAGCCACGAGGACCAGGAGATGTTGAGGATGACCAGGAGCCGGAGGTGAGCTGTCCCACAAAGGATGTCGAGTGCTGAGGGGACAGTGTCCGGCTGAAGCACCAACAAACCTTGGCAAAAGCAACCCACGCAGGAAGGTCAAGCAGGTTACTGTGTGGACCAGCAAGGTCCAGGAGACTCACCAAGCAATGAGGAGTCAGGGCACGTCTGGAGCAACCAGGGAAGCCCAACAGAAATCAAGATGACCCTCAGGAGGACCCACAGGCCGAATGACCAGGAGTCGCGAGGGGACCTCGAGCAAGATTGCAAAGTACCAGCCCATGGAGCGCTCTGGGTGAGGAGGCCGGAGTTCTTTAGTGCAAATACTGCTCAGGGTCAGGACTACACGGAGTCCAATGGACAGGCTCGGGAATCGCCAACAAGCATATGCAACTGCAAATGGACGCGGTGCACAGGGGTTCGGGTTATGCAGTCCCCACGAGGGATACTGGCCTCAAACTTGCTGAGAGGGCAGATCGACCTCAGGGACCTTCGAAAACCCACCTCCTGTGTTGCTGAAATCTTCGGAGTCCATAGGAGCTCAGGAGCAGCAGACCGGTCAGTTGTGTTAAGGTGCCTGCAGTTGCAGGGGAGTGACTCCTTCACTCCAAGGGAGATTCTTCAGTTGTCCTTAGGTCACCACAGGTCCTGCACGGAGCCTGTATGGAGCAAGGGCACAGACAAAGCTTTGAACGGAGAGGGAGACAAAGTCGGGCCCAGTCGAAGTCCAGCGAAGTCCAGAGTGTCCAGACGGTCGAAGGTCAGTGGCTTCTTCTTGTAGAATCTTGTCCACATAAAATCTAAAGTCTTACAGCCAGGTAACCCCTTTTGTACCCACGGAAGAGGGTTGGACAGATTCGGGGGACCCTCCTAGGGGAGGGTCAGGACATGTCCTTTGTCCAGTTTCACGCCAGAGCAGGAGCCAATGGCTCCCAGAACCGGTTTGAGCTGGACTATGCACAGGGACACCAAATGTGCCCCCAGTGCAGACTTTCAGGCACTCTCAGAGTGCACCCCTCCCAGAACTGGTTTGAGCTGGACTATGCACAGGGACACCAAATGTGCCACCAGTGCAGACTTTCAGGCACTCTCAGAGTGCACCCACCCAGCCCCAATACACTAAATCCTGTCTGGGAGGTGGTCACACCTCCCTGTGACAGGATGCCTATTGTGCTGCCTTCCTCTGCTCGAGCTTGGCTCAGCAGCAGGAGGGCAGAAATGTGTCTCTGGTCAGCAGCATCCATTTTGTGCTGACTGGGTCGAGAAGGCTGGCACCGGTTAGACCAGTGGCCCCACAAAGCTCGCTTATGAAGGGTGGAATCATACCTCCCACACCAGTTACCGGTGTAGAGGTATGACTCCAAGGTGTTTGATACCAAACACAATATGTTTCTATGCAGCCGTTTTCGAGATAGCATTTACCGCGCGGTTATAATGCACCTCTACCTATATGTCCGGCTGAGTCACAGACAACCCGGGAGAAGGCTGCAGAGGGGCTCTGCTCATGCAGGGGCACCCTCTCACTAAAAACCCAGCACCCTGCCTTCAGGATTGATAAGGCCTGCTATAGGGATGACATAAGTTTTAAGTGTAGTGACCTATAGATATAGTGAACATATATCTAACGTAAGTGGTGCAAGCACCATCTTACACAGGTTGCAGTTGCAGACCTGTAGATCCATTTTGCATGGCCTCTCATAGGTGGCATAATACATGCTTCAGCCCATGGGAGGCCTCTGGGGTACCTAGGCCCTGGGTACATGGGTACCATATACTAGGGACTTATAAGGGTACCCCAGTATCCAATCTGGAGTGTCCAAAAGTACATGTATGTCAGTTTAAAGGAGAAAGCAGATAGACTGGGGTCCTGATTAGCAGGATCCCAGTCAGACTAGTCAAAAACAGTGCAACATCAAGCAAAAAGTGTGGGTAACCATAAGAAGCAGATCCTACTTTCCTACACAACCCCCCCCCACCCCCAAACGAAAGGACATGACACTAACCTTGACCAGTTGAGTCTTCATTTTCTAAGTGGAAATATCTGGAGAGTCCATCTGCATTGGCATGGTTACTCCCAGATCTATGTTCCACTGTATAGTCCATCCCCGGTAGGGAAATGGACCACCTCAAAAGTTTGGGGTTTTCACCCTTCATCTGTTTTAGCCATAAGAGGGGCTTATGGTCTGTCTGAACAATGAAGTGAGTGCCAAACAAGTATGGCCTCAGCTTCTTCGGAGCCCAAACCACAGCAATGGCTTCCCTCTCAATAGCTGAATAAAGTTTCTCTCTGGGGGTCAGCCTTCTGCTTATAAAAGCTACTGGCTGATCCTGACCCTCTTCATTCAGTTGTGATAACACAGCCCCTACCCCCAACTCAGATGCATCAGTTTGAACAATTAATTGTTTGGAATAGTCAGGACTTTGGAGAATGGGAGCAGTGCACATGGCCTGCTTCAGGTCATCAAATGCCTTTTGACAGCTAACTGTCCACTGAACTTTCTTAGGCGTTCTTTTAGAGGTCAGATCACTCAAGGGGGTCACTATAGATCCATATCCCTTGACAAACCTCCTGTAATACCCAGTCAGGCCCAAGAAAGCTCTGACCTGAGTCTGGGTAGTTGGAGCAACCCAGTCCATGATGGTCTGGATTTTGCTCTGCAGGGATTGAACCTGGCCTCCACCCACAAGGTGGCCCAGGTATACAACCTTACTCTGCCCTATCTGGCACTTGGTGGCCTTGATAGTGAGGCCTGCCTTTTGCAGGGCCTCCAGAACATTTCTCAGGTGGAACTAAAGACAGCAATATCATCAAGATAAGCTGCACTATAGTCTTCCAGGCCTGTGAGAACTTTATTCACCAACCTTTGAAATGTGGCAGGTGCATTCTTCAAGCCAAAGAGCATCACAATAAATTGATAATGCCCACTAGGGGTTGAGAATGCTGTCTTGGGTTTGGCATCCTCAGCTAGTCTGATTTGCCAATAGCCAGCAGTGAGGTCAAATGTACTCAAGAACTTGGCTGAGGCCAAAGTATCAATAAGTTCATCTGCCCTAGGAATAGGGTGAGCATCAGTCCTAGTGACTGCATTGAGCCCCCTGTAGTCCACACAAAACCTCATTTCTCTCTTACCACCCTTGGTATGAGGTTTGGGTACCAGGACCACTGGACTAGCCCAAGGGCTATCTGAGGGTTCAATCACACCCAGTTCCAGCATCTTTTGGACCTCAGTCCTGATGCAGTCCCTGACATGGTCAGGTTGCCTGTAAATCTTATTTTTAACAGGCAGACTTTCACCTGTGTCCACTTTATGGGTACACCAAGTGGTCTGACTAGGAGTCAGGGAAAACATATGTCTGTACTGATTGAGGACCTTCCTGCAATCAATCTGTTGCTGCTCAGTGACGCTGCCTGCCAAGGCTACACCATCAACTGAGCCATCATCAGGGTTCTGTGAGAGGAGGTCAGGGAGTGGGTCACTCTCTTCCTCCTGTCCCTCATCAGTAACCATGAGCAAGCCCATGTCTGCCCTGTCAACATATGGCTTGAGCCTGTTCACATGGAGCACCCTGTGGGGGCTCCTGGGAGTACCGAGGTCCACCCGGTAGGTGACCTCTCCCTTTTGCTCAAGAATGGTATGGGGTCCACTCCATTTGTCCTGGAGGCCTGCTGGGGCCACAGGCTCCAATACCCATACCTTCTGTCCTGGCTGGTAGACAGTCAGCACAGCCTTTTGGTCATGCCAAGCTTTCTGTAATTCTTGACTAGCCTCAAGGTTTTTACTTGCCTTCTTCATATACTCAGCCATCCTGGAGCGGAGACCAAGTACATAGTACACTATGTCTTGTTTAGGTGGTTTGAGAGGTAACTCCCATCCCTCCTTCCAAACAGAAGTTCAAAAGGGCTGTAGCCAAACCCCTTCTGAGGAACCTCTCTGTAGGCAAAGAGAAGGCAGGGCAACAGGACATCCCATTTTCGCCTCAGCTTTTCTGGGAGGCCCATGATCATGCCCTTCAGGGTTTTGTTGAACCTTTCAACTAACCCATTGCATTGTGGGTGATAGGGTGTGGTAAATTTGTAATTTACTCCACACTCCTTCCACATAGCAGTGATATAACTAGACATGAAGTTTGCACCCCTGTCAGTTAAGACCTCCTTAGGGAAACCCACTCTGGAAAAAAATTCCCAGGAGGGCCCTGGCCACCACAGGAGCTGTGGTGGTGCTAAGGGGTATGACTTCTGGGTACCTAGTGGCATGGTCCACCACCACTAGCATATATCTGTGCCCAGATGCAGTTGGTGGATCCATGGGACCAATTATGTCAATCCCAACCCTCTCAAAGGGAACCCCCACCACAGGTAGTGGTATCAGGGGGCCTTTGTGGTACCACCTGCCTTACCACTGGCTTGACAGGTGGTACAGGAGCGACAAAACTCCTTTGGTCCTATGACATGTGAGGCCAGTGAAAGTGAGGGACAAGCCTGTCCCAAGTCTTACTTTGGCCTAAGTGTCCTGCTAAAGGGATATCATGTGCCAGTGTCAGTAGGAAGCCCCTAAACTTCAGAGGTATGACCAACCTCCTGGTAGCACCAGACTTGGGGTCTCTACCCTCTGAGTAAAGGAGTCCTTCATCCCAGTAGATCCTGTGTGACCCACTGGCACGTCCAGCAGCCTCAGCAGCAGCTTGCTGTCTGAGGGGTTCAAGAGAGGGGCAGCTGTGCTGCTCTTGACCCAGTTCTGCCCTGTCCCCAAGAACTCAACCTGATCAGGTTCAAGTTCCTCTGAGACAGTTCCTTCACAGGGACTGGGATCATCTTCCTCAGGAGACTGATCCTCACTCTGAGTCTGGGGGGAAGACACTGCCTTATCCCTACTGCTCCTTCTCTTGGAAGGCACCTGGTCCATTGTTCCAGGATCCAGGGCCTGTTCAGTGGAAGACAGTTTGGCCTGTGACCTAGTCACAGCAAACACATCTGCAGAGATGCCCAACATTGCTGAATGTGTCCTGAGTTCCACTTCAGCCCAGGCTGAAGTTTCCAAATCATTGCCCAACAAGCATTCCACAGGGAGGTCTGAGCTAACCACAACCTTTTTAGGGCCAGTTACCCCTCCACAGCTGAAATTAACAACTGCCAAGGAATGGTCTGTCCTGACATTGTTAGCATTGGTCACTGGGTACATCTCACCAAGTATGATCTGGTTAGGGTCCACAAGATCTTTTGTCACCATTGTGACACTTTCTCCTGTGTCCCTATATGCCATGGCCTCCTTACCATTGTTCCAAGGCTGTTGTCTGTATTTGCCCAGATTACTGGGGCTCACAAATAAGGAGGCAATATCTATGCCTCCATCACAGACAAGAACAGCCTGAGCTGGAGTTCTGACTAGGCCAGAACCCATCTCAGATCCCAGGGTTCACCCTACTATACCCTTGTTCCCTGTACCACCACTTTGAGCTGAACTAGGGGGAATAGTTGCCTTAGGGGCAGTGGTGGTGGTGGTTGGAGGATCCTTGGCCCTTGGACAACTGGCATCTTTTGTCCAATGGGTTTTCTCCTTACACAAGAAGCACCAAGGCTTCTTTCAGCCTTTACCTTTGTTAGACTGTGACTCCCCACCAGATGCAGGTTTTTGGGGCCCTGATGAAGACTTCTGGTCTTTACCCTTCTCCCCACCCTTATCTGAAGGTTTAGCATCTTGCTTCTTCTGGTCACCACCTGTGGTCTGGTTTGTCTGCTTCACCCTGGTCCTGACCCATCTATCGGCCTTCTTTCCCAATTCTTGGGGAGAAGTCAGATCAGAGTCAACCAGGTATTGATGCAACAACTGATTTTGGCAATTATTAAGGATCTGCTCCCTCATAATCAAATTGTACAATCCCTTGAAATCATTCACTTTGCTGCCAAGTAACCAGCCTTCCAGAGCCTTAGTAGCACAATCTACAAAGTCTACCCAGTCCTGAGTCTGTGTCTTCTGGGTGTCTCTGAACTTAATCCTGTACTGTTCAGTGGTTAAGCCAAACCCATCAATGAGAGCACTCTTCAGGACTGAATAGTTGTCAGCATCCTCTTCTCTAACAGTGAGGAGCTTATCTCTACCTTTGTCAGCAAAGGAGAGCCACAAGATAGCTGCCCACTGCTCTTGAGGCACCCTCTGTACTTTACAGGCCCGCTCTAAAGCAGTTATCCATTTGTGTATGTCATCCCCACCATGGTAGGGAGGGACTATCTTGCTCAGGTTCCTATGGTCATAAGTATACTCCTTAACCCTAGGGACAATGTTGCTGCCACCATGGGATTCTAGTCCCAGTTTCTTTCTAGCCTTCTGGAGTTCTAAGGATTTCTTATCTAGGGCCAATTGCTCTTGCCTGAGCCTAAGCTTGACTTTCTCAAGCTCTAGAAATTGGCAGTCTTTCATAAAAGTTATCTCTCTTATGAGATATGGAAGCCCTTATAGAATGTCCTCAATGGTCAGATTCTGCAGAGGGAGACCTAGATCTCCTGGGTAAACTCTGCACTCTTCCAGGAGGAGTAAAGAGAGGGCCACTGGGGCCTTCTCCACCCACTTCCTGAAGATCTAAGTTGTCCAGGTAGGAATCATTTTGATCCTCCTGGCCAGGGTTTGAGTCTAGGTCATAAAAGGTGTCACCTCCTGACCTGTCTTCATTCCCTGCCCCACCCACTCTTTCTACCTCATCTGACCCTGGGGTCTTCCTAAGGTCATCTTAGAGTAACACCTCAATGAGACGTTGGGTGTTGGCATTTCTCCCTGTCTTCAGCTTCCTAGAAGCACACATGGCTTTCAAATCCTGAAATGTAAGACCATTGTACCTAGAAGGCAGAGAGCCACTGGCTTCTCCTTTAGAAGACATAACTAGTGTGGTGTGGTGTATGCACCTACCTAACCTAGTGGGAACTAAAATCTCTTAGGTTGGAGAAAGGGTGTGCTAGACCCTTAAAAACCCAACCCTAAGTTCAGTAGAACTTACTTATTCTAATCTTTAAATATTATATGTGTCTGAATACTTTAGTGGTTTTCAGTTAACCAATACAAAGAGATTTATCTGGTAAAACAATGGAGGCTTGAATCCCAACCGCTGCACACCAATGTGAGAAGTTGGCCTGGTATATGCTGTCCACTAATTAAAGAGGGCACCTTGCACTAGTCCCAAACGACCCTTATGATGTATGAGGTCAAAGATAACTTTTAGAAAGCTATCCTAGTGGTAGCTGTGGAGAGCAGGCTTCAGGCTTAATCTTGAAGGAATGTAAAGCAGCTTGCTTTACCAGAATATCACCTCCTATATTGACTAAATGAAAGGAGAACCACACAGTAGTTATATAAAAATATGTATTTATTAATATAACACTCTCTAGTATCCTCTACACGAGGATAGAACACAAAGCACACAATACGAGATCAATAGAACAGTTGTAAGTAGCACAATACACAGTGGGCTTCAGGGGGAGACCAAACCATATACTAAAATAGTGGTATAACAATCACGACTTGGGTCAAGACACAGTCTAGAGCACGTAGAATCGCTGGGACCCCAAGGAACCACCCAAGATGAGAAGATATGGACCCCACGGAGGACGGGTGCAGTGTGCTAACACGACCGCGGGCTCCGTACAATTCTATGGGGAAGTCGCGGTTACAGTTTTAAAGTTTAAGGACCCTTCTAGGAGGTCTTCGAGCAAACCCTTTGGAACTTAAGAGGTTAGAGAGCCACCCCACCTGTGCATACCATAGTACCCGAGTTACCTATCCCAGAGGAGCCGTGTGCATAGGTCTGGAGTGGTGTTGGAAACCGCAGTCGTTCTCAATGGAGGGCGAAGAAGGGATGCTTGACTCTGCATCCACGAGGACCAGGAGACGTCGAGGATGACCAGGATCCGGAGGTGAGCTGTCCCACGAAGGATGTAGAGTGCTGAGGGGTCGGTGTCTGGCTGGAGCACCAACAAGCCTTGGCAAAAGCAACCCACGCAGGAAGGTCAAGCAGGTTACGGTGTGGACCAGCAAGGTCCAGGAGACTCACCAAGCAATGGGGAGTCAGGGCACATCTGGAGCAACCAGGGAAGCCCAACAGAAATCAAGATGACCCTCAGGAGGACCCACAAGCCGAATGACCTGGAGTCGCGAGGTGACCTCGAGCAAGATTGCAAAGTACCAGCCCACGGAGCACTCGGTGCGAGGAGGCCGGAGTTCTTTGGTGCAAATACTGCTCAGGGTCAGGACTACACGGAGTCCAATGCACAGGGTTGGGGGATCGCCAACAAGCATATGCAACTGCAAATGGACGCGGTGCACAGGGGTTCGGGTTATGCAGTCCCCACGAGGGATACTGGCCTCAAACTTGCTGAGAGGGCAGATCGACCTCAGGGACCTTCGAAAACCCACCTCCTGTGTTGCTGAAATCTTCGGAGTCCACAGGAGCTCAGGAGCAGCAGACCGGTCAGTTGCGTTAAGGTGCCTGCAGTACAGTAGGATGGGAGTTTCTTTTCGAGACTATGCTACGATTAGGACTTGGGGAGGATTGGGTGAAGTGGGTTTGATTGTTGTATACCTCACCGATGGCGCAGGTTCGTACCGGAAAAGCGGTGTCCTCTCAGTATCTGATACAATGGGGTACTCGGCAGGGGTGCACCCTTTCGCCCCTCTTATTTGCCCTGGAAATTGAACCACTGGCGGAGCTGATCCGGCAGGGGGGAGCAGGGATAGGACTTAGTTTAGATGGGCGGATGCATATGATTTCCTTGTATGCAGACGTCCTCCTGATCTACTTAGGGGAGGCGGTACCTGGCACCTCAACGGCGCTTACACTGCTGGAGCGTTTTGAGACACTGTCGGGTTTATGGGTGAACAAGAGAAAGACCTACCTATTCCCCCTGTTGGGACCGGAACCCCGGCCGGGGATACTGCCGATCGACATGAACTGGGCTCCTCACTCCATCAAATATTTGGGAATCCATGTCTTCCATTCCTTGGAAGACCTACGGGAAGGGAATTTGGATATGACGCTGCAGTCGCTCCGGGCCTGTGTACACTTCTGGCGCTCACTGCAATTGCCGATTATGGCGCGAATCTCCCTCCTTAAGATGGTCATGCTGCCGAGGCTATTGTGTTTTTTTGTTAACTTACCGACCCTGATGCCACGAGGGTGGTTCAGACCCTTGAATGCACTGGTGAGGGATCTGATATGGGGGGATGACAGGCGGAGGGTCTCCCTGCGGACGTTGCAGCGCCCAATGATGGAAGGAGGCTTGGGGGTGCCGGACTTTGAATTATATATGTTGGCGGCCCAACTGCAGTGGCTGGCACAGTGGATGGAGGGAGTGAATGCAGCGGGTACATGGCTGATGGAACCCAATGGTGAACCGGACATGTTGTTGGCTAAATTATTGAGACCGGCAGTCACTGTCCCATATAAGTTGGTATTACAGCGTACAGCCATACAGACCTGGCAACGCTGTGTTCGCAAGTTGGGTGGGACTCCGTGGTACTCCCCCGCGCTACCGCTGGTTGGGCTCCCACATGGGGATCTGGTGACAGTGTTCACGGCGGAACAGTTGTGGTCCTGGACAGAGGTGAGCTTAGATACGGTGGGGGATTGCTACCAAGACGGCTCTATGGTCCCGTTTGCGGACTTGATGGAGAATTATGGCCTTTCTCCCGGTCAGTTCCTGCGGCACGAAGCCTTGGTTCGAACCTTTGGACAGTTATCGGGTGGAAGTAGAGATGAACCAATGACTCACCCAGTGCTGCATGCGCTGACTACTCTGGGCACTGCGGGACACCAAGTGAAGTGGCACCATGAGGCCCTGGTTGCCGCGTCCTTTAGCCCTATGGGGGCCCTCCGAGGCAAATGGGAGAGGGCGATAGGTAGGGAGTTCACTGATGGAGAATGGGGGAAAGTACTGAGGTCCCATAAGAAAATATCGAGGAACACCAGGCTTAAGTACACGCAGGTCAACTACCTTCATATGGTTTATATGACGCCTCACAGACTCAATGTTACATATGGTGGTGAGCCGAGGAAATGTCCGAGGTGTGCTTATGTAGATGCTGGGTTTATACACATGACCTGGAGCTGTGGAGTAGTGCAGGGGTACTGGGTGGAAATCCTGGATAAGATAAAGACAGCATTGGGGAGGGAACTGGCGCTGACTATAGAAGTCTGTTTGTTAGGGCTCTTCCCACGCCCTCCCATAAGGAAGATGGGAAACCGATTTATTGACCTGGCACTGGGCCTAGCTAAACGACGGATAGCACTGGTGTGGAAGGCTCCCGCTGGGCCGCAGGTGGCCAGTTGGAACAGAGAGGTCATTGATTGGGCAGGAGCTGAGGGCAGAGCCCTGAGTTGGGAGGAAGTGAGGGGTATCCGGAGACAACCGATAGCAGACCTATGGAAAGAAGTGCTGGTGAACTGGGAAAATCCAGAGAGGGAACAGACGCCAGGGGGGGAGTCTGGGAGTGACAGTGAGTGATTTGCGTGCTCTCACACGGAAGACGTTGGGTTCACAAAGGGGGGGCGAGCACGATATATCCGCTACGAGAAGATGAACCAGTGGGCCTGGAAAGGGGAAAGACGGACGGAGCATGAGAAAATGGGATCGGTGGATGGGGAGAGGGCAATCTCCCCGACTTTCCCCCCTCCCCCCGAGAGACCCGCACACCGCGCAGAACAAATTATGTAATTGACAGGATCAATGGATGCATCCTTCGACTCAGATGGTACTCGGGGCCCCCTGTGCATGCCGTATTTTAATAAGTTTACGTTTATTTTTTTTTATTTTCCCTTTCTTTCCTTTTTTAATGGTTGCATTGTTATTGGTTATGGATGTAAGGGTGACATTGATGAGGACATTCCCTGAATCCTGGGTAGAGGCTCCATCCGCCCACCGAGACAAGGCAGAGATGAGCAGTAGACGGGGGTCGCGAAAACCATTACTGGAATGTGATGGGGGGGCGATGGGCACGCAAAAAGTGGTGGACAGTAAGCGATTGAGTAAGATAAATGACGCCATGCACTACCCCAAGAAAGAAATGTATGTATCCCTGTCTAATTGTTAAAAGAGAATAATACTGAAAAGTGTTGCAAATACTGCTTGTGAAATTGTAACGTATATACGAAATGTCAATAAAAATATGTTTAAAAAAAAAAAGGTGCCTGCAGTTGCAGGGGAGTGGCTCCTTCACTCTAAGGGAGATTCTTCAGTTGTCCTTAGTGCACCACAGGTCCTGCATGGAGCCTGTATGCAGCAAGGGCACAGACAAAGCTTTGGACGGAGAGGGAGACGAAGTCGGGCCCAGTCGAAGTCCAGCGAAGTCCAGAGTGTCCAGACGGTCAAAGGTCAGTGGTTTCTTCTTGTAGAATCTTGTCCACATAAAATCTAAAGTCTTACAGCCAGGTAAGCCCTTTTGTACCCACGGGAGAGGGTTGGACAGATTCGGGGGACCCTCCTAGGGGAGGGTCAGGACAGAGGGGTGGTTACACCCATGTCCTTTGTCCAGTTTCACGCCAGAGCAGGAGCCAATGGCTCCCAGAACTGGTTTGAGCTGGACTATGCACAGGGACACCAAATGTGCCCCCAGTGCAGACTTTCAGGCACTCTCAGAGTGCATCCACCCAGCCACAATACACTAAATCCTGTCTGGGAGGTGGTCACACCTCCCTGTGACAGGATGCCTATTGTGCTGCCTTCCTCTGCTCGAGCTTGGCTCAGCAGCAGGAGGGCAGAAATGTGTCTCTGGTCGGCAGCATCCATTTTGTGCTGACCGGGTCGAGAAGGCTGGCACAGGTTAGACCAGTGACCCCACGAAGCTCGCTTCTGAAGGGTGGAATCATACCTCCCACACCGGTTACCGGTGGAGGTATGATTCCAAGGTGTTTGATACCAAAGACGATATGTTTCTATGCAGCCGTTTTCGAGATAGCATTTACCCCGAGGTTATAATGCACCTCTACCTATATGTCCGGCTGAGTCACAGACAACCCGGGAGAATGGTCTCCGAAGGCTGCAGAGGGGCTCTGCTCATGCAGGGGCACCCTCTCACTAAAAACCCAGCACCCTGCCTTCAGGATTGATAAGGCCTGCTATAGGGGTGACTTGTAAGTTTTAAGTGTAGTGACCTATAGATATAGTGAACCTATATCTAACGTTAGTGGTTCAAGCACCATCTTACACAGGTTGCAGTAGCAGACCTGTAGATCCATTTTGCATGGCCTCTCATGGGTGGCATAATACATGCTTCAGCCCATGGGAGGCCTCAGGGGTACCTAGGCCCTGGGTACATGGGTACCATATACTAGGGACTTATAAGGGTACCCCAGTATCCAATCTGGAGTGTACCAAAGTACATGTATGTCAGTTTAAAGGAGAAAGCAGCTAGACTGGGGTCCTGATTAGCAGGATCCCAGTCAGACTAGTCAAAAACAGTGCAACATCAAGCAAAAAGTGGGGGTAACCATAAGAAGCAGATCCTACTTTCCTACAGCCTTCCTCACCCAGCATCCCACCCCTGAAAGCTTGGTGGTCCAGGCCTCCACCTCCAAAATGAATCCTGGCATGTTTCCTACCATACCATCTGATAGGGAAGAGGTTGGATACCTTTGGAAAGAGGATTTTCTCTTCCACCATCCTTGCACTGCAGTTAGTGAACACAACATGCTTATTGGGCCACTATTCCCAAACTGTATGGGATACGGTTGCAAAAGTGTTGCCCATGGTCTCGGAGGAGGCCGGAGCCATAGTCTCCCAAGCTATTGCTGATGGGAAAGATGCAGCACAGTTCAAAATCAGATGTGAATTAGATAAGACTGACTGGCTGGGCAGAGCCATTGCTTCCACTGTGGCACTTTGACATCATGCCTGGCTTAGGAATACTGGCTTTTCGGGGAATGTCCAGGCATCCCTTAGGGACATGCCCTTCAATGGCACTTGCCTTTTTGGTGAGAAGGCAGATTCAGTTCTCGATGTTTCCAAGGAGAAGTATGACCACTGCTAGGTTGTGTGGGGGGGGGGGCTCACCATGGCCCTGCGACAGCCATATTCCACCTTCCGCTCCTTCCATGGATGTGGTAGCAGCTATCAGCTGTGTCCTTTTTTCCCTAGCCACCATGGCCAGCAGGCACCTCAGTCCTTTAGTGGTCGCATACACGGCTCCCCCAAGCCTTGTAGGGACCAAGGCCAGAGGTCTACCCAATCTGCTCCCCCTTCTGGCGGCTGCAGTCTCAAATCACCTGTCCCAATGGCAGGAGAGAACATCGGAAAAATGGGTGCTTTAGATTGACCAGCGGGGTTATGCTCTACCTTTCCAACAAACCCCACCACTTTTGCCACCATCCCCTGATCAGCTGATGGAAGATCTCCTTTCGCTCTTTCACCAGGAAGTGCTGGCTCTTTTGGCCAAAGGAGCAACCGAGAGGGTGCAGCATCAGAAGTAGGTCATGGTTGTTATTACCGCTACTTTCTGGTGCAGAAAAATGGCAGATTCCTCTGTCCTATAGTAAGCCTATATCCTCTCAATAACTTCCTGAAAAAGGAAAAAATCTAGATGCGCACTCTGGCTCAGGTTCTGTCTGCACTCGACCATGGAGACTTGGATGGTAGTGTTGGACTTGCAGGACACCTACTTCCATAACCTGTCCTGCCTGCCCACAGGTGTTACCTGCGGTTCACGGTGGGCCACAAGCATTATCAGTTCGGTGTGCTTCCCCTTGGTCTTACCAGCACCCCTTGGGTGTTCAACAAGATGATGGCGATGATTGCAGCACATCTGTGGAGGTCAATGGTTCCAGTCTTCCCCTATCTCAAAGACTGGTTGATAAAGGCACGCTTGCCCCAGGCATTTGTCTCCCACCTCCAGACTATGGCTGACCCTTTGAATTCTCTGCCATTCACTATAAACATACCAAAGTCACAACTGAATCTCTCTCAGGTGCTTCCGTTCATCTGAGCTGTTCTGGATACAATGCAGTTTCGGGCCTGTCATCCAGAACAACAAGACCAGGATATTCAGGCTGTGATTCCGATGTTTCAGCCTCTATGCTGGATTTCCTGAGATTAACTCTGAGGCTGCTGGGACTCATGGCCTCCTGCAACGTGATAGTAAAACATCTCCATTGACATATGTGGGCTCTGCAGTGGGTTCTTAAGTCCCAGATGGTGCGGCATCAGTGTAATCTCTCTGACTTGGTGCAACTATTGGAAGGAATTACAAAGGTTCCATGGTGGAGGCTCACGTACCGTGATTGGGTTAGCAGCAGACCTCTCTACCTTCTCCACCCAGAGCTCACAGTGGTGACAGGTGTACCTCTGGGTTGGGTCGGCCATCTGGGAGAGGTGGCGATCAGAGAACTTTGGTCTCCGGCGGAATCTCCTCAAACCTGTTGGAACTGAGAGCGATTCGCCTAGCAGATCCTTTCTTCTTTCCATCAAGGGAAGGCTGGTTCAAGTGTTCTCGGACAACACCACTGCCATATGGTATTGCAACAAGAAGGGCGAGGTGGGGTTGTGGACCCTGTGTGAAGAGACCCTGTGTCTCTGGACATGGCTGGAACATCGGGATATTTTCCTGTTGGTTGAACATCTGACGGGCTCTCTGAACACCTGAGTGGAAGAACTGTTGATGCCTCATGGATAACAAATGGTGTCTCCATCTGGAGGCGGTGCAAGGTCTCTTTAGAAATTGGGGAGAACCTTGGTTAGATCTATTTGCCACCACCGAGAACACGCAATGTCAGCATGTTGCCTGCTGGAGTTTCCAAGGTGGCTTTCGCTTGGAGACTCATTTCTTCTCCAGTGGAGCTCAAGACACCTGTATGCCTTTCCTCCGATACCACTACTGCCCGAGTTCTCAAAGAGATCAGAACGACCGGGACCAAGTCAACTTGGTGGCCTTTGGATCGGGCATAGAGATTCTGGTATCCCAAACTCCTGCATGAGCATCTGTCCTCGGATCAGGCTGCCCGTTGGGAGGATCTCCTGTTGCAGCAACAGGGCAGGGTCCTGCACCCGAACCTGCAAACTCCTCATCTATATGCTTAGAGATTGAGTGGTGACAGGTGAGGGTATTTGATCTCCCTCCAGAAGTGTGCGATGTCATTCTGGCAGCCAGACATCCCTCAATGAAAACCGTATATGCCTACCGATGGGACACATATGTATCTTGTTCGGCCACGTCCAGCGTTCCTCTGTCTGCACCCTTGTCTGAAGTCCTTTTGTTAGCCTTATCTCTTGCCTGTTAAGGCTTTGCTTTGGGCACAGCTTAAGTAACTCTGCTTTCTTGTGGTTGCCGGATTAACCCTCTCTGTTCAAGTCACCAATTGTGACTCTTTTCCTGAAAGATTTGCAGCACGTTTCTTCCTACACATTTCAGTATGCCCCAATTGGATCTTAATTTAGTTCTCACCTTTTTAATTTGTTCACACTTTAAGCCCATGCACAGGTGCCCTCTTGAGACTGCTTACCATCAAAACATTCTTCCCTGTGGCCATAACATTTGCCAGGAGGATTAGCGAATTACAGGCTCTTTCTGTCAATTACCAATATACTACCTTTTTTCTGGACAGGCTGGTCCTTAGGACCCTTGCCTCTTTCTTACCCAAGGTGGTCACTCCTTTTCACGTTGGGTAAACCATCACACTGCCAACTTTCTTCGCCCCACCATCCTACCAAGGAAGATGAGAGACTTCTCTGCTTGGATCCAAAAAGAGCATTATCATTCTACATTGATCGCACCAGAGTTCCAGGTGAGCAATCAACTCTTTATTGGATTTGTGGGTGCGAAGAAAGGAAAGGCCGTACACATGAGAAGCATCCTCAGATGGATTGTCCTCTGTATAAAAATCTGCTACGCAATGGCCAACAAGCAACCCCCTAAGGGCTTGAGGGCTCACTTCACCAGAGCCAAAGCTGTGACCACTGCGCTAGCTAGAGGAGTTCAGTCTGGGACATCTGTCAGGCAGCTACGTGGGCATCGCTGCACACATTTGGCATGCGTTACTGTCTGGACGATAAGGTTTGCTGTGATGGGCATTTTGTCCATGTAGCCCTTCAGGACTTTTTAATTTAACAGATTTGCAAACCCACCTGCAGGCAGAGATTGCTTTGGTATCTATTATAAGGTAACAAATCTGCAGCTAGAAGTCTCTATCAAATGAACAGGTTACTAACCTTTGGATATGCCTTATCTGGTAGAGACTCTACATCTGTTTAATGGATGGATCCGAACTGGGAAATCTGGAATCTCACAATTCCAGATTTCAAGAACAGACATTTTATGTTTCTTGTTTCAATTCCCAATGTTTCACCTGCCTCCGCACCTTCTGACAAGGTTTAAATATTAACAGGGGCACCAACACCAGTCAATAAGAAGACACCATGACACCGCGTGTAGCCAACTGGGAAACAATCATCCAATTAGGTGTACAAGGGTATGGTTTTTAAATTAGGAAACAATGGTATGACTGGATTGTAAATAGCCGCATATGCACCCTGCCTCTCTCTTTTAATGGGAGCATTGTTTACATCAGGGCCTTTGACTTTGTATAGAGAATACTTGGGGATTATGCCCTTGCAATAATCTGACCTTTATAATGCCAGTACTTAGACCTACAAATCTAGTAGGTCCTAGACAATGGTATTTTGCACATGCAGTTTGACTGTTTTGTGACTGTGCAATTTGCAAATCGTTTGTTCGTAAGGTTTGCAAATTGCTGTTAATGATTCACTTTTTTGGGGATTTGCAGTATCGATGGAGCATCCTTGCAATTTTGTATTCTTTTGCAATTTTTGCAGTCTTACCAATTTAGACCGATCAGCCCTTTTATAAAATCTTAGGGGCATTTCTTACGGTCGCAAATAGTGATTTGTGACTCGCATACTTTTGTGCAAGACAGTGTGGTTTCTTAAAACTTTGCTGAGGAATTCGCACTTTTATTCCTCATTTGCTATCAGGAAGCCTCTTGTCCTGCTATTTTAGAAATCAGTTGATTGCCAAACTGCCCACAGAGGCCCACATCCTTGACTTGCAGAAAAGGGTCCCGAGGTTGATGCTTATTTGTAAGCCAACTCTGGAGTTACTATTCTTCCTGAGAACACAAAAGAAACCATCTTGCTGCTGTTTATGTGTTAGACATTTCAGTTCCAGATTCACAAAGTCCTAACAGGTCAAGTGTTCCATTCACACAGCAGCCATCAGAATGGTTTCCTGCTGATAGTATTCACATGTCTGCCAACCCACTCGTACCATTCTAGAAAAATGAATCATTCCCTAACCGAACAAGGAAATTTCAACTTTCATGCTGCCTGAAATGGAATTTGAATTGAAAAGTCCTCATTGTAAATGACTCCACATATACCAATGACGTTTTTATCAACAATAGCATGCAGCCATTCAAAGGTTGCTATCTGAACACCTGACCTAAGGGTATTTGGGGTCTCCAATCTGAAAATACTCCAAGTAGGCTGGAGCCTTTCCACCAGTCTCCAATAAAAGAGGCAATTCTGATTTTGTCACTGGATCCTCAGTTTCTCCCCCCTTCACCTCAGATCTCAAGCTTAATCGAGATGATCTGAGAACGATTGAAAAATAGTGCTATCGTTTGAGTTTCCCAACGCGCTCCAGCCAGTAATGCCAGTAAGACAATCAAGGAACATCGAATGAGAGTTGTCTATGAAATCAGTGCTTGACCATGTATTCCTCATTACCTTTTGGACCATTTATAGTGCCTGTAGAAAGCTTAGCGATCCCTCCACTATAAACCCTTTCAAGAAATGGTCAAGCTACCAACCCTTACGATCCTTTGTATGAGACTGTATATAGGTATTTACCATTCCCAAAATTTTAAAAAAACTGGACGAGGGCAGGACTATCTTCATCCAAACTTTCATATTAGGAAGGCTCTGGATCTAGACCAACAGAAGAATCACTAAAGCTGCGCTTTTAGGACCTTCCGACTTGTCTCTGGTAGTGTTTCGTTTCTTTGTGCCAAGAAGCAACATTCTCGCATATGCTGCTCTTTACAATCCAGTCATACCATTGCTTCCTAATTTAAAAACCATACCCTTGTACACCTAATTGGATGATTGTTTCCCAGTTGGCTGCACGCGGTGTCATGGTGTCTTCTTATTGACTGGTGTTGGTGCCCATGTTAATATTTAAACCTTGTCAGAAGGTGCGGAGGCAGGTGAAACATTGGGAATTGAAATAAGAAACATAAAATGTCTGTTCTTGAAATCTGGAATTGTGAGTGTGTGCCTTAGGTTTTTACTACTTATGAGAGACAGACTGTTATGGCACCATGCTAAACCCCTGCATGCGATGATGGAGTGATGTGTGGTGATCAAACTGTAAATGTGAGCTGCAGCATGCGCTTTTTGCTACCAGCAAGGAAACCTTGTTTCATCTGTTTTGGGATACAAGGCTTTTCAACCCATAGCAAAAGTTGGCCCCCAGTCAAAAACGCAACCCAAGTCTTGCATACTCTCCCACTGCAATAAAGTAGGTTGTACCCAAACTATTATGAGTTTCATTAAAATCAGTTTAATCTGTAATTTTTCTGAATTTCTCCTGGGATGCACCAAGAGTTATTTGCTGTCTGAAAGGCTCTAAAATTATCTGTATTGTACCAAGAGCATAATAAATTCTGATGGGCTGTTTGGCGCGTATACTGGCCTGTCTCTGTACTAGCTGGCATTTGAGGCCTCCTTCCCTCACTAGGTTGTCTCTGTACTTTGCACGTGCAGTTGGTGATGAGCATAGCATTCCCCATGCTATTTAAAACACAATCTTGTGGGTTTTGGCTCTAGAACTGATGCTTCATTCATCCAAACATTACAATAAACCTTTTTGACTGGACCTCTGGCGTCTTAATACTTCCCTGGCTGCCTGCCTCGCTGATAAGTTTGGATTCTCTGAAATTTCTCATAAGTTTAGCTGAAGGAGGATTAAATGTACAAGTCTCAGTAATTTAGTCTTGTACTGGTAATTCAAAGTCCATATATTACTTATGATGGCACATCCACCTACTCTGGTCTAAGACTAGGCAATAGCCTTAATAGAGAGAGCGGCTCTTGGGTGAGACGACAGCAGGTATGTAAGTACGGTAGGCCTGAGTGGAGCTGTGCTCCTAAGCGGCATACAGTTTTCGAGCCAGGCACAATTTCTGCACAGTTTGTTGATCTACCACGTCTGGACAGCCAGACGGTGTACATTATCCAGCTGCAAAGTGTGATATCCTAATTGCATGTTACTACCCCCATTCCCATCACATTCTGTTTTCTGAAATCTGATCTTGGCTGCAGACCCCTAACACCATTGCTGAGCCTTGTACATGGCCTGAAGTTGAGTTACTCTTGCCACATAAAAATGTTGCTTGTAAATTGTGCTACTGCTCCTCGGTACTGGGTCTTCCCTATACCAAACACCTAAACAGGTGATTGGGAGATTTAAAGTTAATAGTACAGGGGTCACTAGTGTGAGTCAATGAGTATCCCACACTTAATAAAAAAAGAATGCCATGTAAATATAGGCCATCCATTAATGCCAGTGCCAATTTGTATTCTTTCAAGTGGGACAGGCTCTTTATTTAGTAAATGTAAACTCTTCCTCTCCAGCACAGCCATTAAAAAATGGGTTTTAGGCTTATCCGTCACAGAGTCTTCAAAAAGATGCGCTGTGAGCTGCTTAGTGCCAACCTCAGGTCAATAGTTATTGATGGCTCCCTTTGCACTGAAAGTAGAGTGGTAGTTTTTAAACTTAATAATAATTGGTAAAGATCCCTTGTGTGAATTTATCACATGAAAGTTGTCCTCAAAGGCTTCACCATGGACACTTAATTGAATTTCACTTTCCATGTCAGCAAGTGAATCTCAAATTAGAACACAGGGAAGCATTGTTAACACATCTTCAGCGGTGAGCCCTATTTCCTACAATATGGAACCTAAAAACCAACATTTGAAGGTGTCATTCTTCTTAGATCTAATTAATACCAATATCCCACCTCTTCTTTCCTCTCCTGTAAGAAGAGATTGCCCCCTCTTCCGTTTTCTCACTGGGTTCCTTGCAATCATTGTTCAAGCATCTAAAGTTCTACAGTAACCACTTTTTATATTCATTGATCACAAGTGGAGATTACACAATTGGAGCCCTAAAAGCACAAGCTCACAAGCACTGCACAGTGCTAGAAGGTGTCAAGCTGGCACTTTTACAAGAGCAGTTACATAAATAAATCTGTATTCAGTGTTTATGCCAGCATCACCTACACATCCACTAGATCATATTGCCACCACTGGCATACTCTACTGGGAAGCAGATCTTCAGTCAGATTGACTTTACTGGTGTGTTGCTGCCAATGCATATATTTCTTGCCGTAGTTATCTAGATGTAGTGTTTGTTAATTTTATCAAAGCCAGTTTCTCTATATTAGACGTTGTGACGAAGCCCTGCCTACTAGGACAATTGCTACAGTAGCCCTAAATGCTTTACGATTGGACCTTAACGAGTGGTAGGGAAGTGGTATTCAGACATCTAGACATGACAGACTGCTTGAGGAACCAGTACTTCACTGAATTGTCATTCTGCTGATGGTGTTCATCTGCAAGCTCCATCTGTGTAGCTGAATGCCCATCTTGAAGTGGCATAGCGCCTTGTCCTGGACACGGTGAAGTAAGTCCTTCTGCACACTCCTGCTTTTAGCAGCACTTACAAGCAGTGTTTCTCCAGCCACAGGTTTTGAACACGAGAAGACATGACTACGTCAGAACAAAGTTCTTGTTTTATTAATGATGTCAGTCTGCCTTACATGCCTTTCCTCCTTTGCCTTTAAAGCAGCTGCTATTCCAAACACTATTCTCTCAGAGGACTGATCTGCTCGACTCCCACTAGTGCAGTCACAAATATGGTCACTTTCACCTTTAAGTAAGTGTCATTAAAAGAGGCGGCAGAAATTTAGGGCTGCTCTTTATAGTAATTAATAATGTAATCCATAAATGCATGCATGCAATGTTATTAATGCAGGGCGGGCAGCAGCTTTATTTATAACCTGGCTAAATCATTGTCTCCATGACAATAAAGTGACCAGTTCTTCTTGGCATATGTACTTGCAGCAGTAATTCATAGTCTGCTCCAGTCTATGTAATGTGCAAGGCGGAGACCGCATTTAGGTGCAACACAGGACATGTAATTCTTATCAGCGGCGCTTAGTACACAGAGACCCTCCTACAATACAGTTTTATTGATTAGGCGCATGCAGCGATATCACATTGTTAACATAAGTGGGCACCTTATGCAATGTGAATGTTCAGTAGTTGAGCAGTAACTTTTTGTAGGCTTTTGTGGCAATAAGTTCCTGGTGCCTAAGCTCGCTTAAAGGCATCATGCGAAGTACAGGGGTAGAACCATCTACCCCTGGACATGCAGCTTTGGAATGCCCTTAGCCCATCTCTGAGGAACCAGACCAGCCCCTTGAAGAAGGCTTTCACTTCACACCTGGTAAACTCTTAAGAACACGTTCCTGTCCCCATATAGAAAGGACTGAGCCTAGTTAACCCTCAGGCTGGGGGCTCTGCATAGCCATCACCCAGAGATTATACGCAAGTGATACCTTGGTATATCACCTGCACACTATATCCCAATTGGAGGTCTATCAAAGGTGTTTGCAGTCACAAACCTAAAATTGAAGAATACAAAGTGATGCCAAGGTAACAATCCCATGACACATCTAACACATAAACAGATTAATTGCAGTTTCAATTATGTGTGCAATCCTTGAATGATTTAAATGTGATATATAAGATGGATCTCAGGTCAACCTTCATATCGCTACCAAACATCTCCACATTGTGGAGCACATATGCAGAACAAGGAAAATGTTTTCTCGAGTCTTAGGGAGCCTCTGAACCCCTTGCCTTTCTTCGGGGTACCGCATGTAATTTCTTTGTTTTGTTTTGCCAAGCCCAAGGCCCCTTTTGTTGGTGGAGGTTGAATCCAGAATACTGCTCAAGTCTTATTCTCGTCAAGTTTTCCTTCTAGGTTTACAGCAGTTTGGGCTTTTTTTCTAAATTATTTTTTCAACAGTAGGTCCTTACATTTGTTATTATCAACTGTGTTTCCCTATTTTACTTTTGCAGATTTGTTTTATGTTTGCTTTCCTAAGACTACGATTTCTTCTAATTCTTACCAGGTTTTTATTTGCATTCCCAAAAAATGTTCACTTAGACAAAGAACATTATGCAGAATTGCCAACATGTAGAACTGCTTTTGTTTTAATACCTACCGATTTTGTTTTTTTGTAGGTTTGGCAATGCTGTCAACATCCCTTGGCCTTTATGTTATTCCATGGTGTAAACAAGCTTTACTACTGACGGCTATGATGTCCGTTATTGGGATGACCATGGGATTCTTAGATACAGGTTGGCAAAGAAACGTATTTCTTCCTTTTCACCTTTGTTATGTGTGCACCTCATTCTATCACTCAGTGTCGAGTATGGCCACAGCTGCAGCCAGGTTCTAAGTGACGTCCAGGCACATACTGGGGAGTGATGTAGATGTCTGTATTGATGAATCTTCTGACAGACTAAAAAATCTATGAGTCCTAAGCTGTCCCCTATAGCATCTATCAAATGTATTGAAACTGACTTGGATGCAGATGGGCATTCCACCATACAGTCTCTGACAGATGATACAGCACCATCACCCTGGATACAGTACTGCTGTTTCATGCATGCTTTACAGAGTTGTCTTTAATGTGCCTTTCAGCAGCAGACCACTGTTGTGGATGAACGTGTATGGAAACCTTCAGAAGATAAAGACAGACTGCAAATGTTAATTAAAAAAAAGTATGGCAGCAGTAATGCAACAGGTGATTCTGTTAGTAATGAAACAAGGTAATTTGTGATGATTTACTGCCCGCCTGTGAACCAACGAGGAAGGTGTTGCTCTGAATCGGGGCGAGGCAGAGGACAAACCACTCAGTTGTGTGGATCCACCTGTGTAAAGTGCACCCGTATAAAATCATTTTGATGTGGTTAACGTGCTAATACAATATATAATCCCAGTAGGAAACAGGCTACAATTGTACCTACTTTAGAGTGTGGGATACAGCGGTTTGGTAACTTAGGTGCAAGCAGTGATTTCGAGGGAACTATGGGGCATATTAGCAAGGGCGGTATCGCCGCTTTAGCGGCACTTTTTGCCGCTAAAGCAGCGATATTTCTATCGCCCTATTAGCAAGCTGTCGCTAACAGCTGTTAGCGACAGCTTTACTGGCTGAAGCGACCGCTTTGGTGCCGCTTTGCACTTCAGCGATAATTATCGCTGACATGCAAAGTAGGCGTTCCAACTAAAAGCGACTGGAAACAGTCGCAAACACAACTTCCCCTATTTGCAATGCCTGCGAAGCGATAAAAAGTCGCGCTAACCGCGATTATCGCTGGAATTTAACACCTGCTAAAAACTTGACTTAACCATTCTTGTCAATGGGAGGTGGATTGTAAGGTTAAGTCCTCACCTGCCTATTAGCAAGCTTTTCATTAGCGCAGAGAATTTATCGCTGTATTTCTCGCGCTATTGCTGGGTTTCGCCGCTATCACTGGATTTTTTATCGCCTTGGAGATAAGCGTTGATAATAACGCGTTATCTCCGCAATGAAATCCAGCGATAGCCGGCGATAAAAAAAAAACAGCGCTAAGCGCGCTTTGCGATAATTATCGCAATTCCTTGGTAATATGCCCCCATATCCAATGTAAAGTTTTTCTTTACCTTCAACAGTCTTTGAACTTATCACACAGTTTCTACCACTCCTTGGCACATAGTTCATCTTTGATTAACGACAGCCAAAGAGCTGGTACTTCTTTGTTTTGTTTTTATTATATTGTCTTATTCCCAAGAACACACAAAAGGTGATGGGAGGAATGCTTGCAGTTTGTCTAACCAATGGCACGCGCTCGGGTAGCGTTCTAGTCCAGCATTCTTTTGCCCACCATGCCACCTCAGATTAGCCACCTTCCACATATACACCAATGATAACTTATACCACTCTGTAATAACCTAGCGAAGAAGTCCTTAAACTAAATGAGATTATTGAAATGTTGGGGAGCTGGATGACGAATGATGGGCTGGCTCTAAACTACTAATGCTTGGTTGAAAACATTTCATTGCAGACTAGAAGAATTATGAATTAATGCAGGTGGAAGATGTGCAGATGTCCATTCCTCCTGAAGTCAAAATGCTTGGTGTCCCCTTTGGTTCACAAATGGACATGGAATAGCATGCTGACCATCTAACCAGGATTTGTAATTTTCACTAAAAGATCTTTTTGATCTACTCCTGTTTTTTATGCAAAAGAAAGGGCAATAATGTAGAGATCTATGGTTGATTCCCTCCTAGGTTACTGCAACTCATATTCTCTAAAAAGATTCTTTCAAGATTACAGAAGAGACAGAATCGTGCTGCTGGGGCTGTACTAGCTTTGCCCTGAAACTACCATATTATTCTAACACTAAGAAAACTTCATTGGCTTCCAATTTACTCAACAATTGAATGCTGTGTTTTTACTGTAGTTTTTTGGACACTCACATCTTGAAAACCCTGATACCTCGAGAAGTAGACTCCTCTGTTACGCACTCCTGAGACTGTAAGTTTGAAATCCCAAAGATCTTGACTAATTAACACATTTGCAGGTTAGTACATTGCGCTGTTCGCTAAAAATCTCCACTTAGTATACCTTAAGCTTTTCCATGATTCCGTGTTTGCACGCTTTGCAAATCCACAAAATCCCCAGCAAATATGCCTAGTTTTCAGCGCCAATAGTTCTCCACTTAGCACAATACATGCTATTTTACCCCGCTTTGATTTGCTGGCCCTAATTGGATAAAAGTAAAACGAACAATTTATGGACAGAATGCAGAATAATGTCATACATTCACCCCTGCACATAATCTGGGCCTAAATCCATAGTTTTTTTTGCTCCCCATGCCATTCCAGTTTGATCTCAGCCATATGCAAATCAGTCTTGACCCTGCGCCCAATGGGAACACTCCAGCCCGATCTGCCAGGCCAGGTCCTCCTTCCCTTTACTGGAAACAAGCATCCTAGGACCGGTTTCGGGGTTTCACCCCATATCAGCCAGGATAGCTTGACTCCAGTGGCATGGAGAGCACGGGACCCACGTCTGGGCATACCCGTCCCACTCGGGGTGACAAAAGCAAAAAGAGCAATTGATGGGCAGAGTGCAGAAAAATGTCATACATTCACCCCAGTACAGAGATCTGGGCCTAAATCCATCGTTTGTTTGCTACCCATGCCTTTCCAGTTTGAACCCAGCCGTATGGAAATTAGTCTTGACCCTGCACCCAATGGGAACATTCCAGCCTGAACTGCCAGGCCAGGTCCTCCCTGGACTGGAAACAAGCATCCTAGGACCGGTTTTGGGGTTTCACCCCTCATGAGCCAGGATAGCTTGACTCCAGTGGCATGGAGAGCACGGGACCCACGTCTGGGCATACAAGTCCCACTTGGTGTGACAAAAGCAAAAAGAACAATTGATGGACAGAATGCAGAACAATGTCATACATGCACCCCAGTACAGAGATCTGGGCCTAAATCCATCGTTTTTTTGCTGCTCATGCCATTCCAGTTTGAACCCAGCCATATGCAAATCAGTCTTGACCGTGCGCCCAATGGGAACAGTCCAGACCGAACTGCCAGGCCAGGTCCTCCCTAGACTGGAAACAAGCATCCTAGGACCGGTTTCGGGTTTCAGCCCTCATCAGCCAGGATAGCTTGACTCCAGTGGCATGGAGAGCACGGGACCCACACCTGGGCATACCCATCCCACTTGGGGTAACAAAGGCAAAAAGAGCAATTGATGGACAGAATGCAGAACAATGTCATACATTCACCCCAGTACAGAGATCTGGGCCTAAATCCATCATTTTTTTGCTCTCCATGCCATTCCAGTTTCAATCAATCAATCAATCAATCAATCAATCAGGGAATTGTGAAGAGCGCTACTCACCCGTGAGGATCTCAAGGCGCTAGGGGGGGTGCAGTTGCAAGTCAGCCGAAGAGCCAGGTCTTGAGGCTTTTCCTGAAAGAGTGCAGAGTGGGGGAGCGTCTGATGTTGATCGGGAGCTCGTTCCAGGTTTTTGCCGCGATGTAGGAGAAGGCTTTTCAACCTGCTCTGGCTCTGCGGATGGGCGGGGCTTCGGTGAGGGCGAGTTCGGCGGAGCGAGGTTTCTCTTGGTTATGTGGACGGAGACTCTTTCGTTGAGGTATTTGGGTCCTGTGTTGTGGAGGGATTTGTAGGCGTAGGTGAGAAGCTTGAAGGTTACTCTCTTCTCGACGGGGAGCCAATGGAGGTCTCGCAGGTGTTGGGTGATGTGTTCATGTCGTGGGATGCCGAGGACGAGTCTGGCCACGGTGTTCCGGATGGTCTGAAGTTTGCGGAGCAGGGATCTGTTGATTCCGGCGTAGAGTGCGTTTCCGTAGTCTAGTCTGCTTGTTATGAGTGCGTGGGTGATGGTCTTTCTGGATTCGGGGGGGATCCATTTGAAGGTCTTGCGAAGGATGAGGAGGGTGTTGAAGCAGGTGGAGGTGACGGCATTGATCTGTCGGGTCATGGTGAGGGAGGAGTCGAGTATGATGCTGAGGTTCCGGGCGTGGTCCGTGGGAGTGGGGGGGTTGCCGAGGGCGGTGGGCCAACAGGTGTTGTCCCATGCTGAGGGGGTGGACCCGAGGACAAGGACTTCTGTCTTCTCTGAGTTGAGCTTCAGACAGCTGCTGCTCATCCAGGATGCGACGTCTTTCATTCCTTCCTGGAATCTGAGTCTGGTGGTGTTGAGTTCCTTCGTGAGGGAGAGGATGAGCTGGGTGTCGTCGGCGTAGGATACTATGCTGAGTCCATGCTGTCTGACGATGTTGGCGAGGGGGGGCTAGTTAGATGTTGAAGAGCGTGGGGCTGAGCGATGATCCTTGGGGTACTCCGCAGTCGATCTCTGTGGGTTTGGAGAGAAGAGCAGGAGTCTGATTCTTTGGGTTCTGCCGGTGAGGAGTTCCCTGTATGCCGGCGTTGTGGAGTCTGGCAGTAAGAGTGCAGTGGTAGACAGTGTCGAAGGCTCCGAGAGGTCTAGTAGGATGAGGGCCGCGGTGTGGCATTGTTCGAGGAGGGTGCAGATGTCGTCTGTGGCGGTAAGGAGGGTGGTCTCGGTGCTGTGGTTGCTGTGGAATCCGGATTGGGAAGGGTCGAGGATGGAGTTCTCTTCGATGAAGTTCGTTAGCTGGACGTTGACGATCTTCTCAGTGATTTTGGCTGCGAAGGGGAGGAGAGAAATGGGTCGGTAGTTTTTTAGGTATGTCGGGTCTGCAGAGGGTTTCTTGAGGAGGGGCTTGACTTTGCGCGTTTCCAGTCATCGGGGAATGTGCTGGATTCGAAGGTGGCGTTGATGGTGCGTTGTAGCTTGGGTGCTATGGCGGCGGTGGCTCTGTTGAAGATGTGCGGCGGGCAGGGTCCATGGGGGCTCCTGAGTCAATGCTCTTCATGGTTGTGGCGGTGTCTTAAGTGGTGACCGGGGTCCAGGCAGAAATGGTAGGCTGGCTGTCGTTGCTGGAGGAAGGAGTGGTTTCGGTGTCTGGAGTCTGTTCGTTGAAGTTGTCATAGAGGGACTTGATTTTCAGATGGAAGTAGGAGCCGAGTTGGTTGCAGAGGGCCTGGGAGGGATTGACGTCCGTGGCTTCGCTGGGGGGTTTGGTGAACTCCTGAATGATGCTGAAGAGTTCCTTTGGGTTGCTGGTGTTAGCGAGGATTTTGCTCTGGATGAAGGTCCTTTTGGTGGATCTGATGAGTTGGTGGTATTCTGTCATGGCGCTCTTATAGGCGTTCTGGTCTTCCGCAGTTTTGCTGTTTCTCCATCGCTTCTCGAGACGTCTGCAGGTGCATCTGGATTCTTGGAGGTTGGTGGTGAACCAGGTGGCCTTCATGGGGCTGTCTGTCTGGGTTGCAGAGGGGGGCGAGCTTGTTTGAACCCAGCCATATGCAAATCAGTCTTGACCCTGCGCCCAATGGGATCAGTCCAGCCCGAACTGCCAGGCCAGGTCCTCCCTGGACTGTAAACAAGCATCCTTGGACTGGTTTCGGGGTTTCACCCCTCATCAGCCAGGATAGCTTGACTCCAGTGGCATGGAGAGCACGGGACCCACGTCTGGGCATACAAGTCCCACTTTGGGTGACAAAAACAAAAAGAACAATTGATGGACAGAATGCAGAACAATGTCATACATTCACCCCAGTACAGAGATCTGGACCTACATCCATCGTTTTTTTGCTCCCCATGCCATTCCAGTTTGAACCCAGCCATATGCAAATCAGTCTTGACCCTGCGCCCAATGGGAACAGTCCAGCCCGAACTGCCAGGCTAGGTCCTCCCTGGACTGGAAACAAGCATCCTTGGACCGGTTTCGGGGTTTCACACCTCATCAGCCAGGATAGCTTGACTCCAGTGGCATGGAGAGCACGGGACGATGGATTAAACCCAGATCTTTGTGACGCGGGGTGAATGTTTGCATTGTTCAGCATTCCGTCCATCAAGTGTTCCTTTTGCATTTGTTGCCCTAAGTGGGAAGGGTATGCCCAGACGTGGGTCCCGTACTCACTGCACCACTGGATTCAAGCTAGCCTGGTTGATGAGGGGTGATGCCCCGAAACCGGTCCCAGGATGCTTGTTTCCGGTCCAGGGAGGACCTGGCTTGGCAGTTCAGGCTGGACTGTTCCTATAAGGAACAGGGTCAAGACTGATTTGCATATGGCTGGGTCCAAACTGGGGTGGCGTGGTGAGCAAAAGAATGATGGATTAAACCCAGATCTTTGTGAGTAGGGGTGAATGTTTGCATTGTTCAGCATTCCGTTCATCAAGTGTTCCTTTTTCATTTGTGGCCCTAGTTGGATAAGCACATTGGCTGGACTGGAGTCCGCCTGTGTGAGGTGCTAGTAGTGTCAGGCTATGAATTCCAGTTCCCAGATTGCCTGCAGCATACGCTGGTGGAGTGACCCTGGCCTAAGTACTGAATTCAGTTGCTCCTGTTGAAACGAGGAGGCATGTAATCTAGACAGTGGGTGGTGTGGAAGACCCAGCATTGAGCGGGATAGCAGGGATAACGGAGACACTTTCTCTCCTATCCGAATTTGCAGTTCATTTGCTGTTGCTTGCTGACTCGCACACTTAGCTTTGTCTGCGTATAGAGCATAAAGCTCAAAGCTCCCGTTTAAGATTGCGTGAATCCTCATTACAGAGGCTTTCAGCAGGGTCCCTTGAGTCCCAGTAACCTGAAATCCCGGTCCTTTAGCCAGACTGTTTAATTTAATTTAATTTAATTTGAAGCTTATAGAGCGCACAGCTACCTCCAACGGAGGTGTCCCGGCGCTAGCGGATATAAAAATAAAAGCAAGTTGCCACAGGCTACAGAAGCTTAGGGAAGGTCAAAAAGCCAGGTTTTTAGAGATTTACGAAAGACAGATTCCGAATTAGCCTTCCTAAGATGTTCCGGTAAGGAATTCCACAGCCGAGTGGTTCTGACTGTGAACGACCGGCCACCAAGCCTCGCTTTTACAAAGCGGGGAGTTACTAGTAGGCCTTGATGATTGGATCTCAAGTTTCTTGTCTGGAGATATTTGCGGAGTCTTTTTCTGAGGTATTGTGGGCTCGTTTCTCTTGTTGCTCTGTAAGCTAGAGTCAAAGCCTTGAATTCTATCCTCCTCTTTACTGGGAGCCAGTGTAGGCTCCTCAGATGGGGGGAAATATGGTGTCGTATTGGGATATTTCTAATGAGCCTAGCGGCTGCATTCTGTATAGTCTGCAAATTCCTGATCAGGTAATCTGGCTGACCCAAGTACAGACTATTTGCATAGTCTAGCTGTGAGGTAATAAGTGCATGGACCACTGTTTTTCTACATTCCATGGGCAACAGGTGGAGAAATCTTCGTATGGACTTCATTTTCCAGAAACATGAGGATGAGACCTGATTTACCTGAGTCTTGCATGAAAGGGTAGAATCAAACTTAAAACCCAAATTTCTAGCAGAGGACACCGGCTGAGGGGGAGGGTTGAGCTTCAGATGGCCACCATAAATCCGATGGTGGTGGGGATGGCTGGTTAAAAAATAGAACCTCAGTTTTATCCGAGTTAAGTCTTAAACAGTTATCAGTCATCCAGGCTGAGATGTTAATCAGGCATTGTTTAAAATTAGTGAAAGCTGCCTCGGTGTGTTCTCTGAAGGAGAACACCAGCTGAGTGTCATCAGCGTATGAGATGACACTTACACCATGCTGTTCAATCAGTGAGGCTAGAGGGGTGAGATAAATGTTAAGAAAGGGCAGGGCTCAAGGCCGAGCTCCTGGGGAACTCCACAAACTATAGGGCGTGGAGACGAGATAAAAGGGTGCAGCAGAATTTTCTGGGATCGATCCCCTAAGAAGGAACTAAACCAAGACAATGTGGTCCCTGAGACTCCCAGTTGTCTTAATCTCTCCAAAAGGATCTTGTGTGACACAGTGTCAAATGCTGCCGACAAATCTAACAGCACAAGCATTGCACAGTGCCCAATATCCAAGGTCTCCCGGACAGTTTCAGCTACTTCTAGCAGTGCTGTCTCGGTGCTATATCCTGACCTGAATCCCGATTGTGAATCGTGGAGAAATTTGTTGGTTTCCAGGAGTTCGGAGAGCTGTATCTGTTTCCTTGTCTAACAAATGTCTGGTGAGGAGCCACTCAGAAAAACCAGTAATAATTGACTTATTACCCCCTCCTAAAACAGGTGCCTTTAAAGTGTTGCACTTACAAAAAAAAAGCCCAAAGACAGACCCTCTGGTGAGCAACATTTCAGGGTGCTGCATGTAATATTTTAGGGTGCTGCATGCAACTTGCTGCTAATAAGCTATATGTTGTGACAGATTAATTATTTGAAAAAACATTGATCTGTAATAGTGTCTAGTTTATTGCAACATTACACCTTCAGTATAATCAAACTTGGGTCAGGTTTAGAGATCCACACACACCCCAGTATTTCTCAGAAATAGCAACATTTTGTCTTGTGAAGAAGTGAAACAGAAGCTGCACTGGTAGAATACATGAGCCGCAAGTGAAGCTGCCCTGTAGCTGTCATAGTGAACACAGAATAGACAAAGGTCTGAGCAAGAAAGCAATAAAATGCAACCAGGCCCAATAAGGAACCTAATCAGAGAGGGACAGGACCCCCGGACCATTGGTGACAATATAAACATGTAAAACTGGCATTGGACTTCCTAGAAGTTGTGATCTCTGAGCGTTGAATGAAAATAGCGTGGCTTGGAATAAAAAAAAGTACTGATGAGTATTCTTGTATGTGGCTATGTTTGTGTAGGCAGATGATAGTCTCACAGGTCCTATTAAATCTGATACAAGTGAGTGGGTCTTTTCTGTTGGGAGAGAGATGGGTAGCCGGAATCTTGTGAAGATGGGCTTTGTTCAAGACTCTACTTGTCAAAAGACTACGATTCCCATTTAGGATCACTAGCTCTGTTTTTTTCTGCACTACTATATTTATACTTACCCACTAGATGGGCAGTCACAATCTGGTACACCTTCTTCTTTTGCTAGATGGTATCCATGGCTCTCAACTGTATTGCATCCAAACACTAGAGAGCTAGCTTACACTATCAATGCTTGCTATTTTTCTAGCATGGTGTTGATATGGATGCCGCTTGCTTCATTGTTTGATACTCTCATGGTGTAGCTAGCACTTTATTTTTGTTTTGACAAGACGTGGTTCCTGCTGGCCTCATTCATACTACTGGGGGGATGTAGGAGTAGTATCCTAGGTGACAAGACCAATAGACACTGTGGTTACGGCATCCATTGAGCAGGTCTCTTTTAATGTAAGTGAATAGTGGGTCACTAAAAACTGCAGCAACCTAATTATCTTTAGTTCCTCAGATTTAATATCGCCTCCTCCTTTTCAGTTTACTTCACAAAGCACAGTCTGTTAAAATGTAGTCATTTAATTCAAGATGTTGAATGTCAGTTTTTGTGGATGATAAGATCATTTGTCTGACAAAGGGTCAAACTGGGAATTCATATGCCTCAGTTAAAGACAGACCAGGTTTGAGTGCACAGACCCAGGCACACCGATATAAGCACATGCAAGTAAGCCCTCAGGTTCCCCCACCAGCAAATCGGATCCACCAAGTGGGCAGCACTGACCGAAGTCATCGAAAATAGCACAAACTATTCCAAAGAAACCTTTGCCATCCTAAAGGTTTGCACCTCACCCACTGCCTGATCGACAATCACCCCATCTTCAGGACCTCTGTACCGAGCTCTCCCACTATTGCAGCCACATGATGAGCAACATCTAAAACCATTTCGCTCCCAGCTGGATGTATCCACCATCGCAGTCCTCCTGCCCAACGAGACGAGCACCCTGGAAACCATCATAACCTCCTTTGCCCATCACCACGGTAGTAACCTCAGTGACTGTGATCTATTCACTCATTAGCTCGTTCGGATCCCACGCCTCATCTTCAACAAAGGACTTTGATCACATCTGCACAACCTTGATTCAACTTGGAGTACTCAACGACTCCATCAACACAGCCACCTTCCGGGACTCTTGGAAACACGCCACCATACTCTCGCCTTTTGCAGACCCTAAAACTCGAGCTAACTAGCCACAATCTCCTTACTGCCCTAAGCTCCCAAAGTCCTAAAGAAAGTCAACAACAAGCGAATGGCCGACCACCTGAACAACCACCTCCTCAATCCCTCCCATCTGAATTCGGGCCCAACCACAGCACCGCAATCACCCTCATTGCTACCACAGATGACATCCTAGCTGATCATGTACAGAGGAGCCACCGTAGCTCTTATCCTACTCGACCTGTCTGCTGCCTCCGACGTGGTCTCCTACTCCATACTCATTCAACGCCGCCCGAAGCCGGCATAAGAGGGCCCCTCTGCTCGCTGGATTTGCTCCTTCCTCACCGGACACACCTAGTCTTGGTTCTCCTACACCTTAGCCGCTGCCAACCTCATCTGGGGAGTTCCCAAAGGGCTCTCTCTCAGGCCCCATGCTGCTCAACACCTTCATGGCACCACTCACCAACATAATCCGCTCCCATAAAATCAACATAATTTCCTATGCAGACGACACCCAGCTCATACTTTGGCTTTTCAATAAAACATCCAACACCCAGTCACTTAATGCTTATCTGAAGTCGCCAGCTGGATGAAGACCAAATGTCCGAAACTCGACACAGACAAAGCAGAAGTAGTACTCTTCCCCAAGAACACTTCCCAATGGAACTCTCCCTGGTGGCCAGCAGATGTCGTACCAACATAAAGCCCGGCTAATCAAGCCAAGAACCGGGGCATAGCGATGGACAACCATCTCTTGATAACCAGCCAAGCCAACTTGGCCGCCTCATCCTGTTTCTTCACCCTAAAAATCCTCAGAAAATGTTTAGATGGCTCCCAATAAACACACGCAAAACTTTCACCACAGCCGTCATCATCAGCATATTGGGCTACAGCAACGTACTCTGTTGGCACCACTGCCCAATTGACCAGAAGACTTCAGGTCATACACAATGCAGCAGCCAGATTCACACTCCGGTTCCCTCACCTAACACCTCAAAGAGCTCCACTGGCTCCCTGTCCACAAACATGTACTCTTCAAGCTCCTCACCCACGTGTACAAAGCCTTGCACAACCTAGCATTCCATACGCCCACAGAAGTGTACGTTTGCCACCTGCTCGATTACACTCCTTGTATCCGTAGAACCATGGCTGGCAGCCGCACCGTCTTGTACCTCACACCCAGGGCCTGGAACGACCTCACCCTACACATCAGAGCCGCCTCTTCAGTTCTTGAATCCTGCAAGAAACTGAAAATCTGGCTCTTTACCTAGACCTGAAACTCGGCCAACTCAGTCCCCTTCTTAGGTAGCGTCTGGATACCCTCCCAGGTGAGATGTGCGCTCAGCTACAATAGTTTCAACATCTTGAACCCTATGGGAAGGGCCATTGGAATCATGGGATTGTACGTCTGCTGTGTTTTTCGCATAATTAAAGATTTGCTAATTTTCCTCGTAATCCCTCATCTGCTGAATAATCTGTTGATTTTAACAAAAAAAATGAATCTAGCACAAACTAAAAACGCAGCAAGATGTTGCTGCTCAGTAGAGAGCCCTTTGCAAAGGTTGACTGATCAACTTTCTGTTGCTTATTGCTATATTTGGGTGTTTAACTAGTACTAATGGAGTGTAACCAATGCCCAGACAGTGTTACATTTACAAAATAGTGAAGTAATACTATTTGCCTTTGGAGTAGGAAGGTTACATTGGGGGAGAAAGTGGCACTCAATGCAGCTTGTGACTGCACAGCTCAGCAGATTTAACAGGCCTCCCAGAATGAGTCTGGTGCAGCACTGGAAATCTGTAAAAGGTGTAAGGAGCGACAAAGCAAGGTGAGGGGAGTACCCGTGTTGGGGTGGGGGTTGGGATTGCATGAAGTGTCTAGTACCTACAAATAGTTTTCTTTTGTTTTGCAATAGATTACAAACACTGTAGCTATCCATCTGGCATGAGTTCGTTTTTTCGGTTGACTGATTGACTTCACACCCACAGTGAACATTTTAAAACAGCCATGTTTCTGAGGGAGTAGCCCAGTGGCCTTGCATTGTCTCTGCTTGCAGTTGGCTTGAAGTACTTCTTGGAAATAGTTCTAAAACGGATATAACTATTTTGCTCTCTCCTTGTTTTGTGTTCAATGTTAATTTTAAGCACTGCTTAGCATAGTACATGTTCAAATTCTGTGCTGCAGCATTGCTGTTTAAAAACATTTTAAGTAGGTTTTTTTCTGATGGATACTTCTACTTGCAAATTCCTCACCTGTTAAATGTCCACAGGTGCCAGACTGGACATGAAAACTTTTGATATCTCTCTTGTGCCCAGGAGGGGGTGGGGGAGGAGGGTGGAGGGGGGTGCGTGCGGGGTGTGGGAGCGCGTTGGCTCCTTCTCAGCACCTGAAAACAAATACACTGTGACGTCACTTGAGCAATAATACACCCACCAGCGGTGGGTACATTAATGTCATTTTGTGTTTTTCTGCACCCTTGGTTGCAGATCAGGTGCATCGGTCTGTAGTATTGGACCTCAGGCCCACATGGTGTGGAGTAATGGACACAGACACGAGGTATTATGGTGCAGTAACTGGCCCAGGGCACGTGCGCCCGGCCCCTTTTATTGACAGGGTCACCTGACTGGTGACGCCTGTGGTGGGTGGGTGTAAAGTGTGTGTTACATTACGGGCGGAACACTAGAACGTGTCTAGCCAGACACTACATCCCCCCCCACCTTTAATGAAAGAAAGGAACAAAGTCCAACTTGGAAGAAAACAAACAAACAACAAATAGCACTAAATGAGTTTCTTCAGGCCGTCAGCCAGGCAGCGCTGGAGCTTTGGACCGCATGGTCATGATGTTTTAGTTGGCCTTGGCGAAGTGCTTTAGACCGGCCTGGTCTTGCAGTGTCGAAGTCTATGTGTAAAGGTCCAGCATCAGTGCATTGGGAGCTGCAGTGAGGTCCACTCTGGAAGATCTCTGTATGTGAGGCCTTTGCCTGGAGGCGGCGTGGTTGATGGTCTTCCTTGCTCCTGACTGCCGAGCTACTTCCGATTTGCCTCTCTCACTCGGACTCTTCTCCCACTGGAGCCTCCTGGAGGGCCTTCCTGCTGGGCGGCCATGGGACCGTGTGGACCGTGGGTGTGCTCTACTTTGGTATGCTGCAGGTTGACGGGGGCACACAGACGGGTCCTGGGTGGCTCGCCTCGTGGAACTCCGGTTGTCTGGAGTATATGGATTCATTCTGGTGGTGCGATGCTCCTTGGTGGTGATGATAAAATGGTGATTGTTCTTCAGTTGGGCAACAGGCGGCGGTCTGTTGTCTTGGGTGATCTTGTGGAGCGAGGAGGACTGGAGGGGCTTCGCAGCTTGCCTTTATCTTGCTGAGTTTGTCCTTCACCCGTGGCATCTACGGTGGGAAACAGGGATGCCGTCTGACTTAGACTGCCGATGCTTGGGACTGAACGGTCGCGCGGGGAAGCGTTGGAGAGATACTCGCTCCGCTGCTGGCTGCGGCTTACGTTTGGTTCTCCCCGTTGGGCCGTCTCCAGGGACGTCGGTCTGGCTTCAGGACTGGACGGTCTCACTGGGACGCTTTGGAGAGAGACTCGGTTCGCGCTAGCTGCGGCTTACAGTTGGTTCTTCTCCGTGGGCTGTCTCTCGGGACGTCGGTCCGGCGGGTGGCTGTCTGGTGTCTCGGGTGCTTTCATACTGTGGTGGTACGAGTCCTCTGCCCTGTCGCTCTGCTCCTTTTTCTCCTGCACGCCTGTGGTGGTTGTCTGCACTGTGGCGCTTTGCCGCTGTTCCTTCTCCCTTCGTGGAGTGGCGTCATGCCACTCTCTTCTCCTCCATTCGACCAGGATCTCACTTGGAGGTGGCATCCTGCCACATGTCTCATGTTGACGTCACATGGATACCTCGCTGGTCGCGTCACCGTCCAGACGGTCTCACCTTTCCTGTGGACCTGTCTCAGGTCTGTCCTGTCAGTAGGACTTGTACTTCCTCTTGGGAACTTTCATTGGCACCATCCTTTGTTCGGGGATACCGCGGTGGTTCTCCTTGATGCCTTCCGCATGCCTCCTTCTCTTCGAGGAGGTCTTGCTCTCCTGTCCTGTCAGTAGGACTTGTACTTCCTCTTGGGAACTTTCATTGGCACCATCCTTTGTTCGGGGATACCGCGGTGGTTCTCCTTGATGCCTTCCGCATGCCTCCTTCTCTTCGAGGAGGTCTTGCTCTCCTGTCCTGTCAGTAGGACTTGTACTTCCTCTTGGGAACTTTCATCGCGGTGGTTCTCCTTGATGCCTTCCGCATGCCTCCTTCTCTTCGAGGAGGTCTTGCTCGCCTGGGCGCCTGCCCATGCAGCCAAGCTTCTGGGTGTATTTGTCGCGCACCTCGGACTTGGTGCTCTTCTGCCCTCTTCGGGGTAACCGTGATTCTGGTGGTCTGTCCAGCCACATCTTCGACCTCTTTCTGGTCGCTTCTGTTTGGCGAGCTTCCGACTGCGCCTTTCATTTCCTCCACTGGATGCGCTTACTGCGCATTCTGTTCAGTCTTCCGTTCCTGAGACTGTAGCAGCTGTTCCTGTGCTGCTGCGCACTTGCTTGGTGCTGTGCTCTCCTTTTCAACATCTTCACCGGGATCTGCTTCTTCTTTCGCAGTCTCGGCATGGCCTGGCAGTCTTGGCTGTGTGATGACAACGGGTTTGACTTGCTTGGTGCTGTGCTCTCCTTTTCAACATCTTCACCGGGATCTGCTTCTTCTTTCGCAGTCTCGGCATGGCCTGGCAGTCTTGGCTGTGTGATGACAACGGGTTTGCCATCCCTTTCTTCCAGGTTCTTTGCATTGCTTGCGTGATTCCAGCAAGTTCAGAGCTCCTTCACTGCGGTTTTCTTACTCGCAGCACTCTTCTTGTCATCTGGTGGGGAGGTGGGTGCCTCACCACTGGCATTGGTCACAGACTGTGACAGACAGTCCTCTTTGCTTGCAGGCCTATGCTCTTAACCAGTCATTTTTAGGTCTCGCCTGAGCCAGCGCATGCGATGCTCTGGCGAGAGTTTTAGTAAGCGGGTTTTGGAAGTGCAAACAGTGGCTTTTGCTGGCGACCAGCTTGCGTTCACGCTAGCGTGCACACGCGATCAGGCGCCATATGGCTTCCCTCGCCATCTGGACGCCCGCGTGAACGCAAGCTGGTTGCCAGCAAAAGCCACTGTTTGCACTTCCAAAACCCGCTTACTTTCACTTTCACTGCCGCGCGGCCGTGTCAGTTTCGCGGCCGCGCGGCCAATGCTTGTTCCGATGGCCTCCAGTTTCAAGGAGTAGCCCTGTGCGCGCCGTTTACAGCCTTCATGAACGCGAAAGTCTTAAGAATACCCCTCCCCCATTTCCCTCCCTCCTCCCCCGCCGATATTTCGATGAATTGGGCTGAGCTGAGATCTTTATTTAACTTTCAGTCAGGCCCAATGATGTCCCTTTGATTCAAACTTTTAGCTTTCTAATTTGGATTCAATTAGTACCATTAACGCGATAGTAACACCTGTGATAATGCCGTGAAAGTAACTGTGTTTCTAAGCCCTGTGTAAAAAAATAAGCAATTGACTTATTCTGCCCCTGTCCTCATTAGGACTGTGGTATTAGGGAGGTATTTTTCCTTGCTCGCATTAGGCCTTTAGCACCCTGTCTACGCCATTATTACACCCGTTGTGCCTCCCACTCTCTTCCAGCCTCTCTTCTCTCCTCCAGTGCCTCTCCACCTGGCTCTAGGCTAGCTCTGCTGTCCCTTCCTATATATATATAGCCATCAGCCCCCGGTGTCTCTTCCTTTCTTCTTTTTCTCCCTCTGTCTGGCCACCTCTACCTCCCTCTCTATGATCCGCGACCCTCGTTATCTTCGCCTCTTCTTTCCTCATCTTTCCAATCTACCTGTCTCTGCTCTCCCCATGCCTCTCACTCCCTCCCACCTCCCCCCTCGTCTCATTCTTCTCTCTCTCTTCCTCATCTCCCTCTCCTCCTCGGTCTCGCCCCGCCCTCTACCCGTCTCTCCTAATTTACTATGGTTCACTTATCTCCTAGGCCCTGGAGTGGCCGGTGTTCGAGGCCGCGCCCAGCCCTTGGCGGCTCACAGGCCCTCCTTGGCTGCGAGTCCCTGATAGGGAGGGCTCTGCAGAGAGCGCTCGCGCAGATAGTGTGACAGGGCACAGCCCGCCAGCCACAGCACCGCTGTCCTTCGCGCCTGGCGCCAACCTCTGAACTGTGCAATGTGTGTGCTCTGCCACTCCCTGAACTGCTGCCCCCCCTCCCCCCACCCCCATGTCCTGAACCACCCCGCGGCCCTAGCTTTTTTTTTTCTGTTGCCCTCCGTGCCTCCTGCCTTACTTCTGCCTTCCTTCCCTGTGCCAGCCAGTACACTGCTACCCTCGGTGCTGGGTCATTCTCTGCACTGCCGCCCTTCAAGCCCTGTGCCACTCACTCTGTGTACCGATGACACCACACCCTGCCCCACCTTCAGAACTTGGCGCTGCGACCATCTGCAGTTTGCACAACGCACGTCACAACTTCTATCCCCAATACCTTCTTGGCCATTTTCAATGCTGCTGCACTTTTCATCCTGACAGGACTTGAAGAATAAGTTCCAGGCCCCAAAGGTTTGCTCAGAAGTCCACTGTCAACTCTGTAGAAGGTCGCGTTGCCAAATACCAACGCTGCGTACTCTTGATTCCACCTCCTATCTCGTTTACCCACCACCAGACACTCCCTGCCTCTGACTCTGGGTAGGTTCTTTTGCATCACTGCTTTCTTCATTCGTCACTGTTTTCCCATCTTTCTCCTCCACCTTCTGTCCCCCTTTAGCAGGGCACAAGTCCTAAACAAGATTGGCATAGCCAATAGGTCTCGCTTTGGGACCTTATAAGTGTTTAGCCATGCAACAGTTGATGTTGTTGCACCAAGGATATTGTGCTGCATAACTAAATACTTATAAGGTCCCAAAAGCGAGACCTATTGGCTATGCCAATGCTTGTTATTCTTTTTCAGAGTTTTGCGCACATGTGCTAGCAAAGGAAAACTGCATGCGATTCCGGCATCTCAGGTAAGCTTGGGCATGCAGGACCGGTTTGGGGAAAAATGGGTCGGGGATTCATATATGCTTATACTCGCCTGGTTTGTTTGTGGCCAAAAGTTCAAAAAGGTCAACCTGATCTCCTAAATGGGGGAAGGGGCGCAGATACACTTCGTAATGAGAAGCATTGCTTTTTAAGCCCAACTACCAATTTAACTGTACTGGCTTTCACGGCAACCGGATGGTGTGCTGTCCTCCAATAGGCGCAGAGCCACACCTCCCCCATGCTGCTACGAGTGGCTTCAGGTGGCAGGACGCAAGCAGACCTACCCTGGCACTGCGACCTACCCTTTGGGAGAATCACACAGACAATTGCATCGAGGCCGGTAAACCCCATTAATGGATCCTGTTAATTTCAACGGCGGGGCATGTCCTGTCCCTGGTAGGATGTTCTCCACTAGCGCAGGAAGCGGCAGCCCGTACTGATCTTGGATGCCATCATCTAGTGCCGCAGGATGGAGGCCCTCACTCGACCTGCTTGACAAACCACGCCGAGGGGAGTGAACCTGACCCTGCCATTTCAAGAGCCTTGCCCCGGACCATTATTTTCTAGGTACACTGTACAGAGGTCCCAAAGAAATACCAAGCATCTCACTCGCACCATCGCTGGGGCCTGGAACTAATAAAGCTGCATATTGCTGGTGCCCTTTGCTTCCCGGCTGCTATGCCTCAAACTGTTGATGAGCGCACTGCATCTCCTAAAGGGCCCAATACTAGAGGAATGTGCAGTGGTGGGCGCGACCCTGTTGTCTGCTCCCTGCTTGTCCGTTCCCTGGGGAAAGATGGAGTGCCCACGCTCACTGCGATCCACTTCCCTGCGTTAACCGTCCTTGGTACTGCATGTTTTTTGTGAGGGGCACATGCGGTAGCTGCGTAATGGGAAATGTCACCCGGCACCCACCCACACACACACACACACACAGCCAAACATGTATTAAGGAGCCCCTCATTAGTGCCCCATGAAAGGATTGTCGTGGGCATCCTCCTTTCGCACCCAACTCAGGCGTGGGCGCAGGGATTGGATCTACATAACAGAGTGAGATAGCTGAGAGAAGTAATGCACAAGCTGCACGAACTGGCCTGTAAGACGTGTCACGGGTTCGATAGCAACACACTTTGATTCCGTCGTGGTAAATTCTAGCTCACTGACTCCCAGTGTGTTCTGCGGAAGTAATTGGAAGGTGCCCCACTTTAGCCGGGTCTCGTCAGGATTTCCGTGCATTGTGCAGACTGAGAGCAAGTCCTCACATGCCTGGGCAATGTGTTTTCCTCCCTCGAGTGGCAATGCTAGGGCCTGCATTGATGACGGGCAGTTCTGCCTGCCGATAGTGCAAGCCCCTGGGAGAAGTGGTCACTGCAGGGTAGGCCTCCACTCTGGCAGGGATCCAGGTTGCTGTTTCTTGGCCATCACTTCCAGGTGGCAGAATACTTTAAAGCAAGCCCTGGTGAACGCTGTTTTCTCATCCTGCCGGGCCTAACCAGCTGCCCATCCTTCAGAGGTGGATGCATCCACTTTGTTTCAACCGCAGTAGGCGTCGTGACTTGCTGTGGTTTCCAGATCAGAAGGGAACAACTGTGCAGTACAGCTCCTAAGAGGGGCACGGGTGCAAATTAGTGCAGGTCTTGTTGCTCTATACACTGCAATTCTGTGCAACTGTCGTATTGACCGAACCTTTAACTTATTCAGTAGTGTAATTCTAAATTCCACCGCCCGCACTCCGGGAAAAATTGTACAGTGTTGTACCAAAGGATGCAACAGGGTCCAGGTTCAGATGCCCAGCCAGCATTCCACTCGGAGCCCCAACATACCCTTGTCCCACAGTGGGGGCTGGAGGTTGAAAGGGGGGCATCGATGGTGGGCACATTAGGGTAGTTGGTCGTGCACATAACTGAAGAAGGTGTCTTGTTACCTCCAGTTGCTGTTGTGGCATGCGCATGGGTCCATCAGTTTAACACCGATGGGATGCGGCCTCAGACTGCAGGCCACAGACCACGTGTGGTGCAGGTATAGAAGGGGGGCAATTGCGCCCTAATCACCATACCAGCCGCCTATGGAAATAACAATTGAATAGCACAGAGAGTTAGGACAGAACAGGAGCACTACCCAGGGTCCGACCCCCTGCGTCCCTATCCAGTTCGAGCCTCTGCAGGGACGTTCAACATGCTGTGATTCTGGGCAAATCACTTAATCTGCCTGACCCTAACAAAAAAATGTATGTGTCCGTCTGTAACGCACATGGTGCTCAAGTGAAGTGCTCTGATTCCTTGGGGATATATATATATATACATATATATATATATATATATATATATATATATATATATATATATGTCACAGCATATAATGCAGTATCATATTCCTTTTCTTGCCACCTAATTTAGTCAACGTTGCCAGCGTTAGGTTTTCCAATATTGCATAATTCCAATGGCTCTCAGAATAACCAGTATATGTGGATGTTATAGTGATACGCGTGGATGTTTTATTAAATGAATTTAATTACAAGTGTAGCTTTGAAACAACTTTGAGTTTCTTCGAGACCTCTGCTCAGCATTCAGTGATTGTGTAAATAACTTAACCTCCCTATGAATAAAGAAGTGCAACCTCTGCCTGTAAAAATTTCTCGTTCTCGTGTAAAGCGCTCAGAGGCCAACTGGGTCAAGTTCACGCTATATAAAACTGCAGTTAAATGCTTCACTTTTAAACAAATTCAAACGTCTGCAGTATCTAATCTGCTTCTACGATAGTTTGTTGGCTCAAATAAGAAAAAAAAATAAAGGCTTCTACAGATGGTGTGCCCATCTGCAGATAGGCTTTAGGTGGCACGTTTTTAGGTCTCGGCCTGCACCAGCGCTGGAGACCAGCTTGCGTTCACGATGGCGTGCACGCGCAGCTGCCATCTGGGTTTCCTATCTCTTCCTCATTTCCTCGTCATGGCTCATTAACTCTCTGGACTCTGATGTTTCAATCGCAGCAGCAGCTCACATTACCAACTGACGGCCCTGGACTACAGTCACATGAAAAACAACAGCGATTAGCATTGAAATGCAAGCTTTTTTTTGTCTAGTTAGAAATATTGCTTCGGTGGGTTGATTTCACCTTATATCGCTATTTGTTTTATATTGGGAGTCACAGCCTAATTACCAGTATTTTTTGTCTCACTCAGTTTTTTTTTTTAAATATTTATTCGCGCAAAGCACAAAGCTATATTTAAGGTTACTTTTTCCGTGTCACTTCTTCACTCTATTTAAACTCCACCCTCTTATTGTCTCTCTCCTTCTCTCTCTCTCCCCTCTCTAATTCTCTCTCTACTTGATTAACTCTCCCCTCTCTATCTTTTTAGCCTTCCGATCTCTCTCACCCCTTTATCTGTTTCTCTTTCAAACTCCTTCATTCACTCTCTCTCCCCTTCTTTCTCTCTCTCTATCCCGCTCCACTCTTTATTCTATGTACACCCTTTCTCTCTTTCTCTCTCACCACCCTCTCTAATTGGACATTATATCTTCACTCTCTCACTCGGCAACACCACAGCATTACCACAGCATCACTCAGCGCAACCACAGCATCAATCAGAGCCAGCACAGCATCAATCAGAGCCAGCACAGCATCAATCAGAGCCAGCACAGCATCTCTCAGCACCAACACATCTCTCAACGCCATCACAGCATCACTCAACGCCATCACAGCATCACTCAACGCCATCACAGCATCACTCAGTGCAACCACAGCATTACTCAGCACAACCACAGCATCACTCAGCACCACCACAGCATCACTCAGCGACACCACATCATCACTCAGGGCCAACACTGCATCACTCAGCACCACCACAGGATGACTCAGCACCACCACAGGATGACTTAGCACCACCACAGGATGACTTAGCACCACCACAGGATGACTCAGCACCACCACAGGATGACTCAGCACCACCACAGGATGACTCAGCACCACCACAGGATGACTCAGCACCACCACAGGATGACTCACACCACAGCATCGCTCAGCGCTGCCACAGCATCGCTCAGCGCCGCCACAGCATCGCTCAGGGCCAACACTGCATCACTCAGCACCACCACAGGATGACTCAGCACCACCACAGGATGACTTAGCACCACCACAGGATGACTTAGCACCACCACAGGATGACTCAGCACCACCACAGGATGACTCAGCACCACCACAGGATGACTCAGCACCACCACAGGATGACTCACACCACAGCATCGCTCAGCGCCGCCACAGCATCGCTCAGCGCCGCCACAGCATCGCTCGGCGCCACCACAGCATTGCTTGGCGCCACCACAGCATCGCTCGGTGCCACCACAGCATCGCTCGGGGCCACCACAGCATCACTCTGCGCCAAGACAATATCACTCAGCACCACCACAGCATCGTCTCCGCAACAGTCACCACCACTACCACCTCAGCATCACTCAGCACCACCTCAGCCTGCTCTCGGAATCTGGCATCTGTTGATTCTCCTCAGCGTCTGGCCGCTGCTAGTGTTATAATACAGGTACTAGTTCCCAACCTTCACCCTCCGATTGTTTATGCCCCCTCAAAAAAAAAGCTTTAACAAACAACCATTGCAATAGGCAGAAACAAGTTGCCAGCATTGCAAGAACAAAAGAAAACTGAGGAAATTTTTTATTGTAAATACTTTTTTTAATATGGTCGTTCAGTTTTACATAATGCCTTCTTGGTCATATATAAAGTAACAAAAATGCTTCTGACACTTTTTTATTATAACTTTTCAGCATGCTGCACAGCAGCCACACTTCTCTACAGCACAGCTTGAAGACATTGGCAAAGTCAATAGCTCTGGCTAAACACTTATAAGGCCCCAAAGGCGAGACCTATTGGCTATGCCAATGCTTGTTCCTTTTGTGAATGTGCTACTGTGCAACGGCCACTAGATGGCAGTGTCTCTTTATTTTCACGTTCGACAGCTTTCTGATGCTGTGGGCTTCCCGTGCAGTCAATGCTCACGCTGAGCAGACGTGACCGGCTCGTTGTGTCTCACCTCTGCCTGGCAGGGCCCGGCAAGCATTGTTTCTACCCCCCCCCCCACGGCACTCTCTTCATGCTCACGGCTGCATGGTGGCCGTGCACCGCAGGAGGACTCAGACCTTCTTGCAGTAAGTTTAAGTTTTGATTATATATTCTGGCAGCCTGTTGTGGTTGGGAGTTCAATGCTGCTCCACTCTAAGTGCGGTGTTTACGGGCAGGCCCTCGCGCTGAATCCTTCCTGCCCACTTTTCTACCGCGCCGGGGTCTCGGGTCATGCAGGAGGACACACTGCACCGTCAGTGCATGGGGGAGGGGCACCTTTACTCCTTCCGAACTTCTCAGTTTAATTCCTCAGCGGCACTGGCCGCACACAGTCACTCTGTGCAACCTCCGCCCCTCGCAGCACAGTAAGGGTTGGAGCCCATTCCTGGCATGTGACACGTGTCACTCTGTCATGTGGCATATGCCACAGCTCATGTGACATGTGCCACAGATTTTTTACATTCTCTTTCATGATTAACTGGAGATAATGTCAGTTAACGATTTCCAAAGGACTATCTTTCACTCTACTAAAATAAATAAATAAATAATAATTAAAAAAAATATTAAAATAAGTTTCCCCAGGTGGGGTTTGAACCCTTGCCAAAAGGTACACATAGCTGCTGTTATCTACCACTATACCATGTGCTCTGCTTTTAAAATCCTTCCCCAAAAGTGTTTTTGTCATAGAAAAAGGGTGCTGTCCTACTTTTATTTTCATGCTGTTTTGCTTTTACATGAAACACATCCACTCTTGATTTCCATGCTTTATATACAAATAGCCCTTCCTTTCTTTCACTCTGCCACTTGCCCCATGCATTTCTTTTTCTTACACAATCATCCCCACATTCTCATTCCACTAAATAAGGGATTTCTTTCATAGCAAACCTTGCCCCCTTTCCACATGCCACAGCATGTCACCAATGGCTGACATGCATTGGCTTGACTAAAGAGGCCCCAAATCTCCCATACACTGCTAGGGGGTGATTTACAAAGGGACAGCTTTCATTTGTTTAAATTAGAAAAAAATGGAAAAGAATATAAAAATCGATTTTCCCCAGCTGGGGTTTGAACCCTGATCATAAAACAATGATAGCCCATGTTAGCTACCACTGTACTATCTGTTCTGCTTATTTGTTTGGTTGCCCATAGCCCTTTTGTCATGGAAAGAGTGTGCCGGTCCTTCTTCTATTTCCATGTTGTTTTGCTTTTACATGCCACAAATCCACTCTTGATTTTCATATTTTAAACACAAATAGCCCTTCCTTTCTTTCACTCTGACACTTGCCCCATGCATTTCTTTTTCTTACCCAATCATCCCCAAATTCTCATTCCACAAAATAAGGGATTTCTTTCATAGCAAACCTTGCCCCCCTTCCACATGCCACAGCATGCCATCAATGCCTGACATGCACTATGACTAAAGAGGCTATAATTCTCCAAGATACTGCTAGGGGGTGATTTACAAAGGCACAGCTTTCATTTGTGGAAATTAGAAAAAAATGTAAAAAAATTTAAAAATCGATTTTCCCCAGCTGGGGTTTGAACCCTGGTCAAAAAACACACATATACCCAGTGAACTGCCACTGTACCATCTCTTTTGCTGAAATTTTCTTCAGCCCAAGGCCTTTTTGTCAGGAGGAAATTGTGCTGGTTCTTCTTCTATTTTCATGGTGTTTGGATTTACATGCCAGAAATCCACTCTTGATTTCCATGCTTTATATACCAATAGCCCTTCCTTTCTTTCACTCTGCCACTTGCCCCATGCATTTCTTTTTCTTACACAATCATCCCCACATTCTCATTCCACTAAATAAGGGATTTCTTTCATAGCAAACCTTGCCCCCTTTCCACATGCCACAGCATGTCACCAATGTCTGACATGCATTGGCTTGACTAAAGAGGCCCCAAATCTCCCATACACTGCTAGGGGGTGATTTACAAAGGGACAGCTTTCATTTGTTTAAATTAGAAAAAAAATGGAAAAGAATATAAAAATCGATTTTCCCCAGCTGGGGTTTGAACCCTGGTCAAAAAGCAATGATAGCCCCTGTTAGCTACCACTGTACCATCTGTTCTGCTGAATTTGTTTGCTGCCCATAGCCCTTTTGTCATGGAAAGAGTGTGCTGGCCCTTCTATTTCCATGTTGTTTTGCTTTTACATGCCACAAATCCACTCTTGATTTTCATGCTTTATACACAAATAGCCCTTCCTTTCTTTCACTCTGGCACTTGCCCCATGCATTTCTTTTTCTTACCCAATCATCCCCAAATTCTCATTCCACAAAATAAGGGATTTCTTTCATAGCAAACCTTGCCCCCTTCCACATGCCACAGCATGTCACCAATGTCTGACATGCATTGGCTTGTCTAAAGAGGCCCCAAGTCTCCCATACACTGCTAGGGGTGATTTACAAAGGGACAGCTTTCATTTGTGTAAATTAGAAAAAAAATGGAAAAGAATATAAAAATCGATTTTCTCCAGCTGGGGTTGGAACCTTGGTCAAAAATGCACTCCTAGCTCCTCTTAGCTTCCACTATACCATCTGTATTACTGGAATTATCTGCTGCTTAAGGCCTTTTGTGTCATGGGAAGAGTGTATGGTCCTGTGTCTATTTCCATGTTGTTTTGCTTTTACATGCCACATGTCTACATTTGATTTTCGTGATTTATAAACAAATAGCCCTTCTTTTCTTGCACTTTGGGACTTGCCCCATGCATTTCTTTTTCTTACACAACCATCCCCAAAGTCTCATTCCACAAAACAAGGGATTTCTTTCATATCAAACCTTGCCCCCTTCCACATGCCACAGCATGTCACAAATGTCTGACATGCACTGGCTTGACTAAAAAGGCCACAAATCTCCCAGACACTGCTAAGGGGTGATCTACAAAAGGGCATCTTTCATTTGAGTAAGATCGAAAAAAAATAGAAAAGAATATAAAAATCAAATTTTCACAACCAGGGTTTGAACTCTTGTCATAAGTTACTTAACACCCTTGTGAATTACCACTGGACCATTTATCCTGCATTCATAAATTTTGTCCAAAGCTTTTGTGTCATGAAAGAAGGGTACTGTCCTCCTTCTATTTCCATGACTGTTTGCTTTTACATGCCACAAATCTACACTTGGTTTTCATGATTTATAAACAAAGAGCCCTTCCTTTCTTTCACTCTGGCACTTGCCCCATGCATTTCTTTTTCTTACACAACCATTCCCAAAATCTCATTCCACAAATTAAGGGATTTCTTTCATAGCAAACCTTGCCCCCCTTCCACGTGCCACAGCATTTCACCAATGTCTGACATGCACTGGCTTGACTAAAAAGGCCACAAATCTCCCAAACACTGCTAGGGGTGATTTACAATAGGGCATCTTTCATTTGGGTAAAATAGAAGAAAAATAGAAAAAATAGAAAAATCGAATTTCCCCAGCTGGTGTTTGAACCCTTGTCAAAAAACACTCATACTCACTGTGAGCATCCACTGTACCATCTATTGGACTGATGAACTTTTTTGGCCCAAAGCCATTTCATCATGGAGTATGCCTACCTCTCTTTTCTTTCTATGTCATTTTGTTTTTACATGCCACAAATTCTATGTCATGACCGGAGGCTCTGATTATGCTTCTCATTTCTTTACTACATTACCCATGTTTTCCTGTACCTCCCATGTCACATGCTCCAATTATATATGAGCTACCCATATAACTGTAGAAGTCACCATTTTGTGTCCTCTTTCTTTGCTGCTTAACAGCCAGATAAGTGCAGTTTAATTCTTTATGCTTGTACTGACGTAATTATAGATATCTCATATCTCTATTGCTTAGAATGTTTCTTTTCTATATGCTTGTTATGCCATAATTATAGGTATTTCATACCACTATTTGCTGTGAATGTCATGCTTTATACGAGTTGCGGTTCTATGAGGGCAGGAGTGGTAAGATGACCAATCACCCACTGCATGCGCTACAGCGCTGGGACTCCGTCTTCATTTTCTGAACACTTACAGCGGCCGGACTCTGATGCTGCTTGCTGCCTCAGTGGAGCGGGGAGCGGACAGCACACATCTCGCTGATGTGCGCAGTCCTCTTTTACTTGCGAACAAGGACCACACAACGCGCATGTGAAGAAATTGAACGCGACGCTCAGGGATATTGATCAGAGCGTTTGCTGGCTTTTTCTACACATAACGTGACCCGGCTCTGTATGTGGTGGCAGGGGTGAATGCTCCCCCTACGCCCTGTCTCACAAGTGTGTGCAGGGTTGTATACATTTGCATAGGCTTTGCCTAGAGTGGGTTTTTGGCCCAGGCAGCTCCCTCCACATTTAAATTAAGGCACAATCCTTGGCCTTGCAGGGTTAGTTCCACTCCCCCTTACTCTCTCAGCTCCCAGTAAATTGAGTGTGCATGTGGAGAGAATGGCACAATGGGAGCCCTATAAGGCGGAGGCAAACAACTACCATGAAGAAGGTGATGACCAGCTAGAGCTTGATTTGGTGGATGCACTGGACTGCAGTGTACAGCAATTTGTGAATAAGGCCCTGGTACAGGGGCAAGGTCCCTTCACGGGGCAGCTGTGTGAGTTTGCATGCCAACAAGGCTGGCAACCCCAACTTCTTCCGGCCAACAATGAGGTGGTACACAAAAACCTTGAAATCAAGGATAGGGGGCTCTTTTGTCCAAAGGGATGGAGCACCCAGTAACTATCAAGTTAAAAGAAATGTTCCCCTTGGATGGGACCTATATTCAACCAATCACTCTCAACAGTCTGCCATGCTTATATACCACACATACAGTACTCACCAATGATTAAGGCACGGATCCTGGCGGAAGAAAAACTTTAGGGGACGGAGTTTCGTTGGAATTAAAAGCCACGAACAAATTACCCTATTGTTAGGAATGCCGGGAAAACATTGATACCCGTGATTGGAAGACGAAACGCGATTAAGGGCAGTTTCGGTTTTAAACAGACCTAATTATTTTGGAGTGAGGTCTTGGATTCACTAACTTAAGGGTTCATGACCTTGGAGGCATATTGAACTACCCGAGTTAACCTCTTTCAGATTGAAGATTCGCAGAAAAAGATATAGAGATTTTATGAAAATCATTATCCAACCTCAACCATCAGTTGCAGTGATTTGAAAACCTTAGAACTGAGTGCAGTAGCACCGGTTTGATACAAGGTTGACATATGATCACTTTTTAATAAAAGGAGAAAAAAAGTTAATTTCCTGAAGAAGGTGGTCCTATTGCGAATGTGCCACTGAAACGCGTCGACGCCCACAATAGAAGTTGTGTTAAATTTGGAAGAGTCAGCATCAAGTTACAGACAGGGAATTTAGATCCATGCTCTATGCTGTCTATGTACATAGCCAAATTAACATGCTAAAGACATAGTGGATTGTCTTTTTATAGTCTCCTTTTGAGTTGTGTTTTTAGATTATTGTATTTTCAATGTATTTGAATTTAAATGTTTTTAACGATGTGATCAAAAAAATTGTGTGTGTCATATAAACTTGGAGAAAACTTTTTTACACTGATTAAAATATATCTATATTTTGACTAAAATAAGCAGTCGACTTATAAGTGCCTTAATCATTGGTGAGTACTGTATGTGTGGTATATAAGCATGGCAGACTGTTGAGAGTGATTGGTTGAATATAGGTCCCATCCAAAGGGAACATTTCTTTTAACTCAACAATGAGGTGGGCCCATCAAAAAAGGGCAAAGTCAAGAGTAAATCACAGCCAGAGGTACATGGAGAGGCTTTTGAAAAGCTAAGGCGCAAGAGAGAGACTGAACATGATTATAGTGCCAACCCACAGGGAGAGTCCTCTCAGTCTCACAGCTCACAGCATGCAGAGGCCCTAGACTCAGACTGCTCTTCCCACACTGAGGACAGTGATGAGGGTGAGAAGGCAAGACTCAGTAAGAAGAAATGGGCTCCAGTCCATACCCTTCGGGTGCTCCAATTCGAGCCCACCGAAATAATTCACCCCACGGACTCCAATTGGGTTCCCCCTCCAGAGGTCGCGGAACACCTTCAAACCCATCTATGGCAGAGCTTTGATAAAGAGGTATGTGCACGCCTCCGCATGGAATGCCCCCACCCAGACCTGGTGGGTAAGGTTGCAGACACGCCAGAGGTAGATCCCATCATGGTCACTTTTATGAAAAAATACGCAAGGGATCCGAAAAAGGGCCCGGATCGCTCATGTTGGATGTGCCAAGATAAACTGCTTGACCTGACAGGAACCTTGACTAAGATCTTAGACTTAGCATACTAAGCCAAAGAGTCCAACTCCCCAGTAAATACTGACAATCTGATTGGCTGGGCTCAGCAAGCAGTCTGCATGTTAGGGAACACCAACTGCACCATCTCTACAGAGCACCGGAGATCTATCTTGATGAGATTAGATCCTAAACTCAATGATATATCCAATTTGGAAGCCAGCCCAATGGCTGACAGCCTATTATTCGGGGGCTCCTTCATTAAGGAACTGTCCAGATTTTGTGCCACCTACTCGACTATATACAAGGCCCAAATGTCGCTAAAAAGAGTATTCTGGAGAGGCCTTTTGTCAGGGCCGGGTGCCATGAAGGGTGCGCCGGGCTGTGGAACCCACCAAAGCTCTCAACAAGGCTACTATGCCTGCGGCAAAGGTAGTTGGTATGGAGACAAACCAGATCCCACCTTTTATCGCACTCAACCCAGAGGTGGCCGCCCCAGATTCTGCCGCAGATCCAGACACAGACAATAGAATGCAATCCAGGACACAGGATATACTGGTATGAGTTATTCCCTTCTCGGAAGTGATATTGGGAGGAAGATTGTCGTTATTCACGACAATTGGAAATGCATATGACCCATGTGTACTGGAGACCATTCAGGGCTTCAAACTGGAATTTTACGAATCTCCAACTCAGTCTGTCCCCCCAAGACAAATGTATTTTTCCCAAACACAACACGTTTTTATATTCAAACTCTCCTAGCCAAAGGGGCAATATGCCTGACAACTCCACACCCCAAAGGGTTCATGAGCCCCATCTTTCTGTTCGAAAAGAAGGGCGGAGGTCACTACTAGTTCTAAACCTCAAAGATGTCAATGTCTGGATAATGTACAGACATTTCAAAATGGAAGAAATTCTCTTGCTAAGAGATATTCTACAGGAAGGTGACTGGATGGTCCATCTGGTCCTGAAGGATGCCTACCTCTCCATCCCCATATTCCCACCTCACAGATGGTTTCTACAGTTCATATGACGAGGACAGTGCATGGAATTCAAATCCCTTCCATTCGGTATCTCATTGGTCCCGTGGTGTTTCACTAAATTAATAAGACCAGTCGTAGAAGCACTGAGGGCTTGAGAAGTATGTCTAATTGACTAGACAACCTCCTGTTGATGGCCCAGGACCTTCAGACACTCAGGACTCATCTATCATGGACTATACAACTTCTTCAGAGTCTGGGATTCTAGATCAACTCCCAGAAGTCAGTCCTGTCGCCAGTCCAGCAAATGGCATTTCTGGGTTTCCAGATAGAATCAGTCCGAGCACAATTGCTCCTTCCAACCCAAAAGATTCACAATATCAAAAGGGAATTGAGGTCTGCGTTGTGCAAACAGACTGTATCATTGAGGTAGATTGCCAGAATTGTGAGACTCCTGGCCTCATCGATACAAACCATATTTCCAGGCCCCCTCCATTACAGAGCCCTTCAGAGATTAAAAATCCAACAGTTATGGAAGGGTCTATCTTACACAGAACAAGTCCAACTGATGGGCAAAGCCAGGACAGAGATAACATGGTGGTTGGACCACATGGAATCCTGGAATGGTCAAGACATTTTCGGCACCTCGCCAGAAATAGGCATCAAATTGGATGCCAGCCGGTTGGGTTAGGGAGTGAGGTGCTGTACGATGTCGTCAGGGGGTCGGTGGTCGGAGGCGGAGCTCAGGCTCCACATAAATTGCCTGGAACTCCTGGCGGGCTCTTTCGCTATCAGGAGTCTCTCCCCGATAAAGACGGACTATTGTATCTTACAGAGAATGGACAACATCTCAGCAGTCCGCTATGTCAACATCCTCGGGAGGACGAAGTCCCGTCTACTAGCAGAGATTGCCAAGGACTTCTGTCACTTCTGCCTTGATCATTGCATCTCCCTCACAGTGGAGTAGCTACCACGCAAGAGGAACACCATAGCCAACTGGAACTTCAGACACTTACGAGATTTCAGCGACTGGAAACTGAATCACTCAGTTTTCCAAGCTCTGAACAGATTGTGGGGCCCGTGCGAAATAGATCTGTTCGCATCATGACTCAATCGGCAACTGACACATTTTTTGAGCTTGCGCCCAGATCCGGATGCCCAGGCGACAGATGCATTTATCCAGGACTGGGCTCAGTTCAGAGGCTATGCCTTTCCCCCATTCCTAATGATTCCCCATGTCCTGTCACAGATCAGACGACAAGGAGCAGAAATCATTCTGGTGACACCTTACTCTAGAGCGCAACCTTGGTTCCCAGTAGCCCTAACTCTAGCGAGTACGCCTCCAGTTCTACTCCACGTTCAGCCGGATCTCCTCCTAGACCCGGAAGGTATTCCTCACCCATTGAATCTAGCAGGTCAACTCAAGATGATGGCTTGGATGGTTTCAGGGAAAGATGGCATACCCAAGGCATTTCGCAACAAGCTGCATCCTTCATCAGGCAGGCCTGGCCAGATAACACCCATAAAAGATATTCTTTAGCTCGGATGAGATGGTGTGCTTGGTGCAACACATGGAGTGTTGATCCCGTGGGGGCACAACATTGCATGGTAATAAACTTTCTATCAGAACTAGCATCTTCCGGTTTAGCATACCTGTTGGAAAACGAGGCAGTATCTGCGAGGCCTGCACAAATAGCATGCCACATTTCTCCTTCACTGGGAACCAAACACCCCATTGTAGCGCTTGACTCTCAGAGGGTAGCGTTGCGAAGCAGTCTAAGGCTTACTCAAGGGAGGTGGTGTGGGCTAGTAATCGCCATTTACCAGTACGCAGAAATAACACTCAATAATTGATTGTCCAGTCTGTACTTTGCTTTATAAAAGGAAGAGTACATTTATTAAACACACACACTACTCAATACTATGCACCAATTTACAAATATACATAAGCTGTTGGAATTACTTTGTGACATTGCATAACATTTCCACCCCTCCCGCAGGGGGGGTGGGGTCTAGTACCATCACTCCCATGTATGCACATCATCTTGCCCCCTAATGCAGTGGGTTGACACAACCTGGAGCGAGGGCCTTGCCAACTGGCACCATCCCAGTGGCGCCCCCACCCCATCATCTCAACAAGCATTAAAAATAGGTACACCAGCCCTGGTGACACATAACCCTGACTGAGCATCTAGTACTGAACATACAGCATACACCTCTACATCTTAGGGGCTAACAGTCTGGGTTGTTCTTCACCTAACGCACCAGCAAGAATACATGTTTGGGCATCACTTTAAATTAGGTACTTATCATATCTGGTAACAGTTGTAATGCATTGCAATCACAGCCCATAAAAGGCATCACAGTTGAAATCACAGGATTAAGCATATACAGCCAGACACCCTAGCAGGAAGGTCTGGCAACATAACCCCACTTTGCTTATGAATTCACCTTACAAAGGTACTTCACATTACACATGTGACTTTCAGTCCCGCTAAAAAAAATAACCTGGGTAAAAGCACTTCTCGTGCAATTGCACCTCTTCACCTCCAGGGGATGCCCTTCTCCAGACATCCCCAGCACAGCCTTCCACACATTGAGGCAATCCTTCAGGCACCCCCTCAGCTGTAGAACAAAAGTTCCAGCCCAAGGGAAGGTTGATTGCTGGCTGAGCCCTTGAGGGGTTGTTTCTTCTAAGTCCCTCAGAGACTTAGGGAGGGACTTCTCCTCTTCGTGCTGGGGGAGGCTGCGTTGCTGCTGCAGCTCCCCCTGCACCTTTTCACTCATTTGGCGGTGACCCCATCCTCCTGGGGCAACCACATGCCACCAACAAGCCAGTTTCTTTTGCAGGCCTTCTTGGGCTCTGCAGGGCATTATGAGGCGCATTTCTCCTGGCCCATGCCTATTAGAGCAGCGGCTCTCCCGCTGCTTAGGGGAGAGCCGCGCTGCCCTGCCGGCGGCCTCACGCCGCGTCCTGGCCTCGTGGGAGGGTCCGGTCCACCCGGACCCCCAGGTGAGTCCTGCAGCTCGGGGAGTCCACCCCCAGCTGCTCCGGCTGTTTTTCAGGGCCCGGTCCCACCCAGGCCCCTCACACCTCTCCGGCTGGCTCCCGGTCCGGCCCGCACCCTTGTGTGCGGCCGCGGGAGCCAGCGCTGCTCTTCTGGTCTGCCCGCTCCGACGGGCAGACACAAGGCTTTCCCCAGCCTGGCGGGTCTTCGGGGAGTGCGACGGCACTCCTCCCGCCTTCCCGCTGCCGCGGGGGTGTGCGACGGCACTCCCCCCGCCTCCGCCATCACTTCGGGGCCCGGAGATGGGGTCCCGGGCCCCCAGACATCTTCACGGAGAGCGCAACGGCGCTCCCCGGCTTTTCTTCTCGTGTTGGGGCCTGGAGATGGGGTCCCGGGCCCCTGGACCACTTCACGGGGATCGCGACAGTGCTCCCCGGCTTGACTTCGCCCGTGAGGGGGAACGCGCAATGGCACGCCCCCTCCTTCTCACCACCACTCACCGGGGCCCGGGGTTGGGGGTCCCGGGCCCCCACCAGTGTCTTCGGGGGGCCAGGGTGGGCTCCTGGCACCCCGCTTTGGAATAATTTCACGGGGAGCGCGACGGCGCTCCCTGACTTCCCCTTCTTGTGGGGCAGCCCCCGGGACCTGACCCACCCCGGGGGCACATCTAGGACTGGCGGCGGAGCCCCACGCGCTTCGTCGTTGGTCCCCAGGGAGGTCACAGGTCGCCTACCTTCTGGGAGGCGTAGGTCGGCTCCCAGGCGGCTGATTTTCATCATTTTGGCCTCCTCTTGCTTCAGATGACCAGATCTACCTCTCTGGAACAGAATACGACACCGTTGCCGTGGGAGACTCAGCGCACCCGCTTGAGATCTAACCTGGTGAGCGGTCTACTTACCCTCCTCATCACCCACGGCACGGGCAGACTTAGGATCTTCACCACTTGATATCATTCGATTATTCTACGCATCTTACACCCAAAGACTCAACCTAGTTTTTACTTTCTTCATTGAATTATCACCGGCAGAGCGATTATAAAGACTACACATCTCGTATTACAGCCCTGAAGAAGTCGCGGGACTATTTCCCCCAAGACGAAACACGTGTTGGCTGGTTCCCCCCCTTTTTTTCGCTATAACAAAGATTAAAGACAAAGAATCTTTCCAACTGGACTACTTGGACATTTCTTCAAATGTACTCTATTGAATGTACTCATTTAATCATTTAATCACTTGACGTGTGCCCAGGACCTTTGTTTTGAAGCTCTGTGTAGGATCATTCCTACACACAACTAGGGGTTATAGGGTGTTCCCCTTACCTGGTTACACCGTACTTACTCGATATCATAATACACTGCACGCTTACACGACAGAGCGCCATTCTTCCTTTAAAAAACCCTATAGCCAGAGAAATATTACACAGCCTTCCCCATTCTATCCTATGGGCAAGATGGCCTTGCAACAGTGAAAAACGAAATGGAGAGTATTTCACTGTTAGGACATGGTACACACCTTAGTACATGTCCTACCTTCCACATACACTGCACCCTGCCCAGGGGGGTACCCTGGACCTACCATAGGGGCGTCTGATGTGCATAAAAAGGGTAAGGCCTGGCAAGTGGGTGCACTTGCCAGGACAACATGGCAATTTAACAAACTGCTTGCAGGCACTGCAGTGGCAGGCCTGAGTTCTCTTTTTAAAGGCTACTGGTGTGGGTGGCACAATTAGTGCTGCAGGCCCACTAGTAGCATTTGCATTGCTAGCCCTGGCACACATAGTGCACTTTACCAGGGACCTTACTAGTAAGGCAAACATACCAATCATGGACAACCAATTATCCTTACACTTTACACAGGGAGCACTTGCACTTTGACACTGATCAGCAGTGGCAAAGGGCCAAAAGCATCTAAGCCAATAACACGTGATCCTTCACAGCATCAAAAATAGAGGAGGTAGAGGCAAAAAGTCAGGGGTAATCACGCCAAGAAATGCCAGGTCTAACAGTAACCTATTCAAGTTTACCAAACAGTAGTAAATTATGTGTGGTGCAATGCTTATAGGATTATGAAATTGCTACTTGTGATATGAGATAGGAGGCTGGAGGACAACTACTCATTGCCTTACAAAAACTCTACAAACCAGTGTCTGCAGCAACCTTAGCCAGGTGGATGAAATGACTACTGGCAGAAGCAGGCGTCAACATTTCTGTCTTTTGTGGCGCATTCTGCCAGAGGAGCCATGGCATCCAAATCGTATGCTCTCGGCTCTCGTGTAGAAGACATCATGAGTGCGTTAAACTGGATCTCTGAGTCTACATATAAGAAATACTATTATAAACCTATTGTAGATGTGGCATCTGTGGTGGTAACACGACTTTAAACTAGCATAATCGGAGCCTCCGGTCCTGACTTAGAATGAAAATGTTTCTATCTGCCGCATCAAGAATTTCCAATTCTATTAAGTACACGGAGGCGAGGATTATCCCACACTTTAGATGCAATTGTCTTTGAAGCTATAATTCAGTTGTTAAAAGTGTATTGTTATAACTAATGTTGAAAAAAATGGAGTTGTTTCTGTCTTATTTCTCCCACCCGATGATTTTTGGCAAAAGTCTATGCTTTATATTTATGATGCCAGATTTTACTTTGGGGATCTCTCTCTATTTCAGCAAATGACCAGAACAGCTGTGAGGTGCACTCTGCTTTGGAATTCTTTCCCTTGAGAGGAGTTATATATGGCGTGTTGACTCGCTGCAATTTTAATCCCATTGCAGAGTTCAGTCGCGGGCTGTGGTTGGTGATTGGATCAACTGGAAGTTTTAAGTCCACGTTTGGGCTGTATGAATCTTTGGTGACTTTTACCCTGTTTCCCTTTGGAATATTCTGGGGCTTATTTATGAGCCCTTGCGTCACTTTTGCACCGCCGGTGCGTCACTTTTTGTGACGCACCAGCAGTGTAAAAAATGCGCCTTGTTGCACCATATTTACAAAGTGACGCATCTAGGTAGATGCATCACTTTGTAAACCCCTGCGCCACATTATACCTGCGCCAGGTATAATGTATGCAGGGGGGCGTTCTGATGCAAGAAAGGGTCGTAGAAGTGACGCAGTGAAATCTATAAGATTTCACTGCGCCACTTCTAGGACGCAAATGCGTCAATATCTTACGCCTGCCTCATGGCAGGCGTAAGACTGACGCAGGCAAACTTAACATGGGACTTGCCCATGTGTAATGACCCATTGCTGGAGTTGCGTCACTTTTGTGACACACTCCAGCAATGCGTTATTTTTCGCGCCTACAGTAACGTCAGAAATACTGACGTATCTGTAACTCCTTGCGCCATGATGCGTCATACTGTAAATATGACGCATCCAGCATGTCGCAAGGAGGGCGCAATGAAAAGTGACGCATCGCTGTTTTCACGCAGCGATGCGTCACTTTTCATAAATGAGGCCCTCTGTTCTTATGGACTTATCTAACAAAGAAAGAGGACACAAAATGGTGACTTCTACAGTTATATGGGTAGCTCATATATGATTGGAGCATGTGACATGGGAGGTACAGGGAAACATGGATAATGTAGTTTGTGTTTTACTTTATTGAGATTGGCTGCTGAAATTAGTAGTAAAGAAATGAGAAGCATAATCCTCGCCTCCGTGTCTTTAATAGAATTCTTGACGCGTCGGCTAGAAAAAGTTTCATCCACACTTGCTTTTCATGCTTTATAAATAAATAACCCTCCCTCTCTTTCATTCTGAGACCAGTCCCATAAATATATGTTTCTCACAAACTCTTTCTGTATAACTTCTGCCACAATTCCATATGTATTTTGCATGCCTCAAAAACACTTTTACTTTTCAAGACTGTTAGCCACAAAATAGCTATTCATTTTTCTCTTTGTGTTCTATAAAATATGATTGCTAAATATTTTCAATTATGTAAGAAAAGCGCATTTGAAACATTCTACTGGTCAGTCTAGAACTCTGGATAACAACCAAGCAGCTTCTTAGTTCCTGTATTTTGCCTAAAGGATTTTGCATCCAATAACATGAGTGAGGTCAGTTGCGCTGTTGCTGTACGCTATCCCAGTGTTTGATTTTATGACGTTCGCTTTTGAACTTTTTAACTGGTGGCTAATTACCGTTTACTTTTGTATTTTTACTTGAGGGGCTCTCACCTCCTCACGCTGGGGAATTTCTCTTCCTTCCTGGTTCCGCCCCGTTCCGCCGCGGCTGTGTGCCGATTGGACAGAGGGCCTTCCCGAACCAGCCAGGCTCGCGTCTCACGGCATTTCTGGGTTTTTCCTATTTAAACCCATGCCGTGGCGGGCACGCCTAAGGCAAGCCCGTCTGTGCCTGTCCACGTCCGGCCAGGGCTAGGGGCCAGAACCCCTGCTCGTTTTTGCTTGCAGCCTCGACTCACTTACTCCTCTCAAGATCTTAGGAGTTTTAAACCCACCCCAAATGATGTTTGTCAGGTTCTTGCCCCTGATGCCAGCGTCAGGTTCTGCTCTCACTGTTTATTTGATAATATCTTTCCCACTTATTCCCGGCCTAGCCCCCACCCTTCTTTCGGAGGAGAGACTTCCCACCTTTCCAGAGTTGACAATTCTGGCTCACATTCATCTAAGGTTTTCCGCTGTTTTGGTCTCAATTGTCGCTCCCTTCCCAAACACCAGTTGCACCTATTTCACATCATAGTTGACATGGATCCGGATGTGGTTTTTTTAACCGAGACCTGACTCCACGACGGGTCCATACCAGATGTGATTGCGGCACTACCACAGAATTTTGCTCTATTAGGTATAAATAGACCTCTGAAAACTGGTGGAGGAATTGCCATCATTTAAAAAAAAATCTATAACTGCAAAATTGAGGCACTCACGATTCCCAACTGTGAAGCCCTACTTTACTCTATCCCATTCTCCCCTAATCTTACCTTTTCTGGTGCCCTCATTTACCGTCCCTCTGGCCTGTCCAACAACTGGGGTTCCCTGTTGACCGAATAACTTGCCCCTCTTGTTCTTCGTGCTGCAAATTTTTCTGTGCTTGGGGACTTGAATTTTCATTTTGATGATTCTAGTAATAAATCTGCTCGAACTCTTTTGGACAATCTGTTGACCCTGAATCTTTCACTCATCAATTCCTCACCTACCCATGTAGCAGGTCATCTATTGGACCCTATCTTTTCGAATCTTCCCACTGTGTCCACTGCTCCTCCTATCCTGCTAGGCTGGTCTGATCACCTTGCCATTCCTTTCTTTATTGATTTCTCCTTGGCTCATTCGCCTCGCCCTCCTGCCTTGCCAAAGAAAGCTCGGAACTGGTCTCTACTTGATAGGAAGGCACTTAATGAGCTACTTCGGCAGACTGTTCCTTCCATTTAATCTCAACTGGACTCAGACCTGCTACTTGTGAATCACTGGTTGTCTGCGGCTATCCATTCCATTCTTCCCCTTTCTACTAAATCCCAATCTAGAGTGCTTCCCCCGCTCCATGGTTTACTGACTCCCTTAGAGCTGGAAAAAAACAATGTAAAGTTTTGGAGAGACTGTGGAGAAAGCATTATGCGCCAGAGGCCAAAGCCACTTATCTGGAGGCCCAAAAAAAAATATCATGCTCTTTGCAGATCTGCTCGTGCCTCCTTCTATACGGATAAAATTACGTCCACCCAAAATCGTCAGAAAACCCTATTTAAAGTTGTGTCGGAACTTTCTGCATCCAATACGTTCTTGCCATCCCCCCTCCCTTCCATTACACCATTGCAATGAACTCGCGCAGTTTTTTCATAATAAAGTTGTGTCTATTCATCATGAGCTTGAGTTAGATTCCTCTTCTCATGACAACTTCATCTTTCCCACTACTCAACTTTCTGACCAGGGACTGTTCCCCCTGATTTTGCATCTGATGAATCTTGTCAAGTTAAGGCTTGGCTCCCAATTGATTTAATTCCTTTGAGAAATCTACTTGGAAACATCAAGTCTGGCTCCCCACTTGATCCTCTCCCTCCTTCCAAGCTCAGATGCCTGGATGAGCCTGCCCTTGAGGTGATTGCTCAGCTTCTTAATTCCTCCCTAAATCTGGGCTAGTTGCCTCGCAGTTGGAAGCACACTCTGGTGCTTCCACTGTTGAAAAAGACTGGTTTATATCCCCTCTGCTGGTCTAACTACAGGCCTACATCTCTTCTCTCCACCTTTTCCAAAAAATTGGAAAAGCACATTAACTCTCAACTCTCTGCACATGTGATGAAACATAAGCTATTTCATCCGTCTCAGTCTAGCTTTCGTCCTGGTCACAGTACCGAATCAGTTTTGTTGGGGGTCACGGGGGACCTTAGGCTGCAGCTTGATTGTGGGGGCACAGCAGCGCTCATCCTTTTGGATTTCAGCGCTGCTTTTGATACTGTCTCCCATTCCATTCTGGTGGAGCGCCTCGTAAGCTCTGGTATTGTAGGTGAAGCCTTCCAGTGGCTGATCTTTATTTTGGAGGATCGCTCCTTTCAAGTCTTTTCTCACACCGCGAAATCTAACCACGTTGCCTTGACATCTGGAGTTCCGCATGGTTTGATCCTGAGTCCTCTGCTTTTTAATCTTTACCTTCGCCCTTTGGCAGACATTGCTGCAAAATCTGGGTTGACCATCTTTTCATACACTGACGATACGCAGATTATTTTTTCTTTATCATCTGCTCAACATCAAGATCCTTCTTCACTTAAACTTGGTCTGCGTAACATCTCCTTGTGGATGTCCAGCAATGCTTTAAGGCTGAATGGTTCTAAAACGGAGGTGAACATCCTGGGGAACAATCTTGAGCTTTGGAGAGCCAACCACTGGCCTGTATCTCTGGGACCTTTACCCACCCCGGTTCCTAAGGTTAAGAACCTGGGATTTTCCATCGATAGCAAGCTCTCTCTTGCTGCTCAGGTCTCGGGAGTCACCTCGGCCTGCTTTGCGGTCCTCAAGTGGTTAAAGAAAATTCTCTGGCTAATTCCACCTGCTGCTCAGAGGACTGTCCTGCAGGCTTTGGTGATCTCCAGACTTGATTATGGCAATGTATTGTATCTGGGTGCGGACAAGACCTCTGTACGCCGTCTCCAGCTCATTCAGAATGCAGCTGCCCGCCTACTTTTTAGGTTGCCTCGCCACGCCTCTGTCTCCCCTTTGCTCTATCAACTCCACTGGCTCAGGGTTGGCAAGCGTATCGAATTTAAGGCTCTCTGCTACATGTTTGGAGCTCAGCACGGCCTGGCCCCCGCATACATACTCAATCTTGTCAAGCCCTATCGACCTTCTCGCAATCTAAGATCTGCCAATCATTTCCTTTTCTCAGTCCCTAGAGTACGGCTGGCCCGTATGGGTGGCCGTTCGTTTTCCTTCCTGGGACCAAAATTGTGGAACTCTCTTCCGCTAGAACTCAGGAATTGTCAATCCCTCTTTGCCTTCCGTAAAAAGCTCAAGACTTTTCTTTTTAGCCAGGCCTAATGCCAACTGAGCTTCTATCTTGCTTGTTCCGCTGTCAGCGCCGGGACACCCTGTTGGGTAGCTGGGCGCTTTATAAATCTTTAAATTAAAAAAAACTGCAGTCCCTTTTCTATTTCAAGTATTAGGATAATTCAATGATAGGCCTTCCTCTATGCCATGTGACACCCCAGTTTAGCTCCAGTTATTTTGTGAGGTTGTTTTCGAATATATTGCCATACAGTGGAATAATCTACCTCATCAACTATCCACTTCTACCTGCTTAAGCAGTGAAAAGTGCCACCTTTCATATGCAGGTTGTGTCACTCATCCTGGAGAATTGCTGACAGAAACAGGATTCTGACATAGCCACTCCACATTTTGCCATTAAGACAAGGTAAGCAGAAGCATGGGCCTGGATCAAGGTCTGTGGGGTCCTAAAGATTACTGTCCAAAACCTTCCAAATCACCATGTAGTTTCTGTGTAATATGTCAATGTCCTAAATGTGATCCTTTGTCAAACGAACACTGAAATGTGCTCATCTGTGCTTAATTTAAGTCTGTGGCACGAGGTGGGGCATAAAGCGACTCTCTTTTTGGTGAAAGGGAAAATATTTTTAATTGGGCTTTGGCCGAGAGAGAAAGGTGAAAACCCAAGGAAGGAAGAGAAAGACAGGAAATAGTGAGAAAGAGAGAAAGCAGAAATGAAATGGAACCTGCAAAAGTGAGATAAAAGTGAGTGTATGTTGGTAGATGAAACAGACATGACTTACAGTCGGCAAAATCACTATAGGATGAAGAAAAGCTTTGGTTTTCTAATTGCTTAGCAAGTATGCTTACATAAACATACACAGATGATAAGACATGGGTGCTCAGTCAGCGTAATTAAGTATGACTACCGAACACAATTGGCGTTCACTTCAGCTGCATGATGATGATGATACATGGTGATGCACAGAAAAGCCTAAGGAGAGCACTAGTAGCAGCGCATAATTTGTAAAATACTGAGTGCTGGTACATGCAACTTTTATGAGAAGCCTGTGGGCCGTGCAATTAAAAGTTGGTGCGTGAAATACCAAAGTTGGTAGTCTCAAAACTCATGATGCACCTTAACTCCACTGACACACATATACCTGCCCATTTATTTCACTCTTGCCTATCCTGCTTTCTCCCTTTGTGATGTTGTTCTCATTTTTCTCTTTCTCTATCTTTCCCCTTTTTTCCCTGCTTTGCCATCTTGAAACAACAGATGCGGAAAAATAAGTGCTGGTCCTCAAAAATAAGTGCTAGTGCCCCACACCGGCAACCACCGGCTCAATTTAGGCACTGACTGGCAGAAGGATAATCTAACTTTGGGTATTAAACAACTGTAATGGAGCAATAAACGATTGAGGAAAAGCAGCTCTCAAAAAGCAAGTGTTCTGTAGTATACTGCCCATACATAGAACTTTATCACTGGATTCAAGCTAGCCTGGCTAATGAAGGGTGTTACCCCGAAACCGGTCCCAGGATGCTTGTTTCCGGTCCAGGGGAGACATGGCTTGGCAGTTCGGTCTGGACTGTTCCCATGAGGCACAGGGTCAAGACTGATTTGCATATAGCTGTGTCTTAACTGGGGTGGCGAAGTGAGCTAAAGAATGATGATGCATTCAACCCAGATCTGGGGGTGAGTGTCTGAAAAGTTTCATCGCTCCGTCCATCATCTCCTTGAGTTTGCTTTATCTTATAGTGTTATGACACACAACAGCAGTTAGGCACGTTTAGTATCTTATGAAGACACACTTTGTAGTTCATGGGCATGGATTTGTTAATCATTCACATTCATGATAAATTGCGCGAATAACACACAATATAGGAATGATTGCACAAATTGGTATTTTGTAGCACTTGGATTCTACCTCCTATTTGACTTATTAAATCTAGCTTGGCCAATTATTTATACCATGAGTTACGATTCTCGTCAACATATTTATGTGATTGTTTACATGGTACATTCATGTTGGAGCTTGTAATACTAAAGCAGCGCATAAAGATTCACACAAATCCTGCCTTGTTTAGAAATACAATTACTGAACATCAACTCTTTTGCAATACATGGAAGATAAATAAGTTTCACAACTTGTTGTTTTCTTTGGTTAAAGTTGAAATACTAACAGTGCAAAAGAGGCCTCGAGCTTGAGCCGAAATCCACAGGGGACTGGGGTGTTAAGAAACACAGTGTTAGACAGTGGTTTGCACCCTGTCCAAGTAGAGACCCTCACTCTAGTCAGGGTAGGGTGATTATACAGCTCAGATAACCCCTGCTCACCCCCTTGGTAGTTTGGCTCGAGCAGTCAGACTTATATCAGAGGCAATGTGTAAAGCATTTCTACATACAAACACAGTAACAGTGAAAACACTACGAAAGGACACCACACCAGTTTATAAAAACAACCAATATTTATCGGAATAAAACACCAAAAATCCTGCATATACAAGTAAAGATATCACATTTAAAAGGTTCAAAAAATTTCAGTCCATAGGAAACTATGGATGAGTCTCTTTCAGCACAAAATACCTGGCATGGGCTCAAATCAAAGCCGAAAACAGGCGCAGGGGAGGTGAAGTGCCGTAAAAGCAAAGTGTTGCATTGCTTCATTACTACCAGGGGAGGTGATGCATCAGTTCCTTACTGCCAGGGGAGGTGATGCATCAGTTTCTAATTGCAGCACAGGGGAGGTGATGCATTGGTTCCTTACTTTCAGGGGAGGTGATGTGTCGAACTCTGGATACACTGCCTTGGTTCCTTACTGCTGGGCCACATCGATGAAGAACTTGGCTCATAGGTACGATGCATTGAAAATCCAGACACGCTGTGTTGATGTGGAGGAGCAGGCAGTGCATTGATATAACAGCCCGAAGCAGGTGATGAACTGATTTCTTCAGCCACACAGCAGGGCCCTGGTGGGAGTCAAAGCGTGCACCATGGAAGTCGATTACACGGTGCTCGGGACTCGGGTTGCAGCAATCCTTCAGCCGCAAGTAGGCACTGCATTGATTCTTTGGCCGCACTTCGATGATGCACTGGATTTCAAACCGCACGGCGGTGCTGCCTTGGAAAAACAGCTGTTGAGAGTCAATGCATGGATTTTATGGGTTCTTAGCAGCCAAACCACCTCCAAATTGCCCAAAACCTGAATTGGCACCCCTTGTCAAATCAGAACTCCCAGCAGACTATTTCAGGGGCTGAAAATGAAGTCTTTGATGGCCCTGAGACTTCTTAACAGGAGGCAAGTATGCATAAGCCTTTGGAGAACCTTGGAAAGCAGGATGTAAAAAACAAAGTCCAGTCCTTTCACTCCCAGGACAAAAACACCCTACAGAATGTCAGTTCCTCCTACGGCATCCAGCTCTTCTTCCTGGACGAATGTCCTCTTAGTCCAGAAGTGTTCTGAAGTTATGGTGTCACAGCTCCAGTACTTATACCAGTTTCTACCTTTGAAGTAGGCAAACTTTAAAGGAAAGTCTTTGTAGTTCACAGGACCTGCCTTACTCTGACCTGCCTCCAGACACACTACAGGGGGCGGCAAATTCTTTGTGTGAGGACAGGCACAGCCCTATTCACTTGTCAGTGACAACTCCTTCCATCACTCTAGCTCAGGAAGACCTATCAGCCTGGTGATGGGCCATCAGCATATGCAGGGCACATCTCAACTCCCTTTGTGTGACTGTTTCTAGTGAATGCACAAACAGCCCAACTTTCATCCTTCCTCAGACGTGGATTCCACAGACAGGAAGAGTCACAGAATTGTAAAGCAAGAAAATGCCCCCTTTCTAAAAGTGGCATTTTCAAACACGCAATATAAAAACCAATTTCACTAAAAGATGTATTTTTAACTTGTTAGTTCAGGGACCCCAAACTACAAATCTTTATCTATTCCCAATGGGAAGTTACACTTGTAAGAGGTTAGAAGGCAGCTACAATGGTAACCTATGTGAGAGATAGTCCTTGCAATAGGGAAAAAAGAAATTAGTGGTATTTCACTATCAGGACATGTAAAACACTCCAGTCCATGTCCTACCTTTCCTCTACACTGCACCCTGCTAATTGGGCTACCTCAGGCCTACCTTAGGGGTGTCTTACATGTAGTAAAAGGGAATGTTTGGGTTCTGGTAAGTGGGTACACTTGCCAGGTCGACATGGCAGTTCTAAATGGCACACAAAGAAACTGCAGTGGCAGGTCTGAGACAAGGTTGCAAGCCTACTCATGTTGGTGGCACAATCAGTGCTGCAGGCCCACTGGTAGCATTGAACACAGTGCACTTTAATAGGGACTAACCAGTATTCAAACATGCCAATCACGGATAACCAATTACAGATACAATTTTACACAGGGAGCACTTGCACTTTAGCACTGGTCAGCAGTCCTAAACCCAGCAAAAACGAAGTCAGAAAAACACTGGAGGAAGGCAAAAAGTTGGGGGATAACCCTGCAAATGGGGCAGGTCCCACACACAGTGACTACGGATTTTGAATTAATTTACAAACATGCATTTATTCATGATAAAGAAACATGAACAAATCCTCAAAAGGTGTGAATCATTACTTGATATATGTGGATTCAAGAATAGACAGTGTTAAAAATGTGGTTACTGGTTGACCACGATGGAGCGTGGGCCGGTTACAGGGACCCCTTTAGCCCCACTGAATATTATACTTTAAATCCTGGTGTGCATTCTGCATGGCTTTGTTTTGCGAGGCTTCACATTATCAGAAGTTGTTTCCGATGAAGCCGGGCAGCCATGCTTTGCAGGGCTTTGTGTCACTCTGCACTGATTCCAATGAGGCTAGCAGGTGTATGATGAGGATTTGTGGTGCTTCGTGAAGCTTTGTGTCGGTTTTGATGGGGACCACAACTGTGCGGTTAGAATACCTTCAAGTCCACTCCCAAGGGACCAGGACAGGTGTGCCACCACTTGGTGGGCAGATCTCACAGCAAGCAGAGTCTAGGTCCAGTTTCAAGGTGATTTCTGTCCCTGAGGCTATGATTAGGAGGTCAGCCAACTACCCCTTGGAGTCACAATAGTGGTCCTGCATTCAAGATGCAGACCCAGACATTCTCTCAGGCAGCCAGGCAACAGGCACCAAGGCAGCCAGGCAACAGAGTAGCAGTCCTTCTTGCAGAGCAGCACCACAGTCCTTTTGAGCTTTCCACAGGTCCAGAGGTGTACTGAAGAGTTGGGTCTGAGGGTTCAATATTTATATCTGGTACCCACTTTGAAGTAGGAAAAGGTTCTGGAGAATTCCCTTTTGAAGTCCTTGAATTCTCTGCCTCTCCTGTCCGGGCGCCAAACTGGCTGCATGAACAATGCAGTGATGGCAAGTAATTTGTGTGAAGGCAGGGCACAGTCTGTTCAGTTGCAAGTGAGTCTGTGCCCAGGTCCGTCCCCATCCAGCCAATTTGTGGCCCATCCAGGCACACCTAATCCCTCTATTGGGTGGCTATCTGGAAGGAATAAACAAAGTCCAGCTGCCAACTACACCCAGTCACGCGGCCCTGGAGCAGGCTGCAGGCATCAAATACTGCAAAAAACATGCCATGTTTCTAAAAGTGGCATTTTAAAAATTGTAACTTAAAATCTGACTTTACCATTAAAGAGGATTTTTAATTATATAATTTTGTTAGAAATGAGGGCTCTGATTGGCAGGGGTATGCACCCTTGTCCAATCAGGGACCACCACTCTATTCAGGGTAAGTTCCCAATCCCCCTAGGGAATCCTGTACCCACCCTCTGGTAGCTTGGCGCAGAGCAGACATGCTTAACTTGAAGAGGCTATTGGTAAAGTATTTGTGTACACCCAGAGAGCAAGTCACAGAGGACACCACAACAAATAGACTTCACACAGTGGTAGAAAAATATGGGCGATTTATATGCAAGTAAAATAAGGCAATACAATAAAGCTCATCTTAATAAGAATCAGGATATGAGTTCATTTACGAGGTTATAGGCAGACAGTGCTGAATGCATTGGGCTCCCTTCAGGAGCATTACGGTGATTTTAGAATCCTCTGCACTTTCTGCAAGTGAGACTGAGTCTGCTGGGGCAATATTGTAGCTGTAACTAAGTGGGGGGCACCTTCCGGCAGTGAGACGCATCGCACCACAACGTGGGAGACCGGTCGTGTCCAAGACGGCAACAAATCACACCACTGCAGCTGAGGGTTCGTGGAAGTTAGCCCGGCGGTTAGGGAATCTGGAGAACTTCTGAGATAGACAGTCATGGGACGGGTGTTACCGTGGCTGTCCACGCACATACACAATGGGAAAAGAGGCGATCAGCTGGCAAATTGGCGCTGGTAGGAGCCCAAGTCCTCTGTGCCCCATCGGTGTCGGGCGGGATGTCCATGGCCCAAGTACTCCGCTGCAGTGTAATCCTAACAACCCCGTGAAGGGAGGCACCCCGTTCCCGGTTGGCAGTCGATGCTGTCACAGGGCAAGGGCACGGTCTTGAGGTGATCCACAGCTCACTAGGCCCTTGGCACCTGGACAGCATGAAAGCTGATGTCGCAGTCAGGACCGGCGAGGCTGGTGGGGCTTTGAAGCCCGGTAGGGTGAACCGGGCAGTTGACAAGCCCCCGAGCGTCACTCTGGAAGCAGTTCTTGGTGCCTTGGTTGCAGGGCAGAGGTCAGCAGGCAGGAGGGCGGCTCAACAAAGCAGGACAGCAGTTCCTGGGAGCAGTCAGACACAGCATAGAGCCAATCCTTCCCACGCAGCATCCTTTACTCCAGCTTCGTGCAGGTCCACTAGTGTCACACAGATGTGGGGCCAGGGCCCAATTTGATACCATGATGCTCAGTTACTAGAAGGGGGCAGAAACATCTAGAGAGGTCTTTGAAATTATGGGGTTTCCTGTCTCACCTGACCTGGCTCATGGCTGCCTGCACTGACAAAGCAGAGCCGTTAAGCCTATTGTGGGGTGGCCGGATCAGCCTATTCAGATGTAAGTGCGAATCACTACTCCATCCTCTCAGCCCAAGAAGGCCATCAGTATGTATATGTGGCAGCCCTTCCTGTGTTTGAGGGAGTCTAGGGAGTATGCAAGTGTGGGGCTGCTACCCTGGGCCATACATGGATTGGGGTAGGCAGCAGGTACACAGAGTTTAGGTGTTGTGTAGTTCCTAGCACCCCCCAAGACCTGTGCATTTTGGATGACCTAAACTGAGGGCTTGGTGTGAAGACAGACTCTGGACACCCCCACAGGATGAGTTAGCCGTTAGACCTCCTAGCTCTACAGTGCCACTACCACCCCCTGTACTATACGGTGTGGTAGGTAGTTTCTGGCAACCACTGAACATGACAACCCTGATTCCTCAGGTATCGTGGAAACAATACAGTATCTTTCGCTCCGTCACTCGTGCTTGCTTTTCTCAGAATACATATAATGACGATTGGTATGGTTTCAATAATTATTTATTGGTCAAGCGTCAGTCTACTATGAAACATATTAGCTGAAACAATCAAAAGACAGGAGCAGACAAATGTAATCGCTAGTACCAATATTGTAAAAAGTAGATACATTTCCACCATAGTGCTAATAAGATGAATAAAAGCATATTACATAAAACAATAGCGTTGGCGTACTCCTACGATGCGTAGCCTACCTAACCGCGCCTAGCCTAGAGGTGTAGGTGAAGCATGTATGTGTAAGTGCTAGGATATGTTCTAATGGAACCTAATGTAGCCTAATGGAGCCAAGAATTCCCCGGGGAAGTGCTAACCCCTCACCTGATGGTTCTGAATGAAGGACCCCGTCTCTGCGTCGAGTATGGCACCCCGCAAGGGATGTCGAATCTCTGCTTGTCGAAGGCTCAGCCTGCAGAGTCTCGGTCCAGCCTGGAAGGAATTTCTCCTCTGTCTTGGTAAGGGGGAGTGAGAATCATTTATACTAAAGTGGTCACTCTGGGGTTTTTCTAGAATAGATATGTTTTGAAAACATTCGCTAATCTCCTGCTAATCCTTTTCTAAACAAACATGAGCATATGTAGCTGGATGTTGGCCATGAATGAAAAAAAGTGGTGACCCTTGTACAGAATAAATCTACCATGCCTTGGGACATGTTTTGTGTACGTCAGGTACAGGGATTAAGATATGGTACCAAGAGCCTGTTGTCGGAGAGACAGACGGAAGCTACTGGGTACAAGGTCACCTATGTAAGACTGTTATGTCGAGTGGATGGGACACAATCTATGCAATTGGTATATACATGATGGAACAAACCTAAGAGACATGACATAGGGAAGGACAGAGACATGTCCACTTTCCAAAGGTGGCATTTCTGCAACACTAAGGTCAAAACCCAAAACACCAACAGGGGGGATTTCTCATGACCATTCCAACCATACCAAACATGATATATCTACTCCTTCCTATGCAGGAGTTATCACTTAAAGGGATATAAGGGAATTCCTAATGCTAGCCTATGGAGGGGTAGGCCTCACTGCAATGGCAGAGGCCTGAAGCAGGTTTGCCAATGTCACCATGTTTTAGGGGAGAGCACCTGCACCTTAGCACCGATTAGCAGTGGTAAGGTGCCCAGAGTCCTAAGTCCAACAAAAAGGTATAGTCTAAAGTGGGAGGCGAGAGGGCAAAACTTAGGGGAGACCACCCAAAGGCTGACAGGTCTAACAAATTTCTCAGACACAAAACATGAAAAGTCTAATTGTTCCCAATCAAAAGTTAGCATTTATTAAATGTAATAAGGCACCCCAATGCTATTCTTTAGAAGAGGTATGCCTCACAGTAGTGAAAAATGAATTTATTAGTTTTTCACTACCAGGACATGTAAAACGTAAAAGTACATGTCCAACCTTGCAATTATAATGAACCCTGCCCTGTGGGCTACCTAGGGCCTAATTTAGGGGTGACTTATATGCAATAAAAGGGGAGTTTAACGGTAGCCAGGGGTTATAAAACTGACTTCAAGCTGCAATGGAAGGCCTGGGGCATGTTTTAAGGGGCTACTTAACTGAGTGGCACACTAAGAGCAGCAGGTCCTTGTTGCTCGACTGTGGATTTACCATAACAAAACCAGGCTGCAATGGAAGGCTACTTAACTGAGCAGCACATTAAGAGCTGACACACTAAGAGCTGCAATGGAGGCTACTTAACTGAGCGGCACATTAAGAGCTGGCACACTAAGAGGTATATATTACGTTACAACGCAAACTTTTACAACGCATGCCTTTACAATGCGGTTTTTACATCGCAACATCCATTACAACGCATGTTTTTACAACGCATGCCACTACACGCATTTTTAGAAACTACACTTACAAAGCATTCCATTACAACGCATACCATTACAACGCATAATACTTTTCGGGTAATAGTAGGGTAAGTGTTGGATAGTGTAGGGGTAAAAATTACTATTCCCACTCCAGTGAGTGCAACAGTAGGGTAAGTGTTGGATAGTGTAGGGGTAAAAATTACTATTCCCACTCCAGTGAGTGCAACAGTAGGGTAAGTGTTGGATAGTGTAGGGGTAAAAAATTACTATTCCCACTCCAGTAAGAGCAACAGTAGGGTAAATGTTGGATAGTGTAGGGGTAAAAACTATGCGTTGTAATGGTATGCGTTGTAATGGCATGCGTTGTAGTGACATGCGTTGTAGTGACATGCGTTGGAGTGACATGCGTTGTAATGGCTGCGTTGTAATGGCATGCGATGTAAAGGATGTTGCGATGTAATGACTGCTTTGTAAAGGTAGTGCGTTGTAATGACTGCGTTGTAATGGTTGGTTCCCCACTAAGGGCTGCAAGTCCTTGTTGCTCGAATGTGGATTTACCATAACAAATAAAAGACAAGAGGCATTTGGCAAAACAGGAACAGTTTATTTAATTAAATGCAGAAGGCGAGAGAGCAGCAGCAGAGTAGGGGTCTGAAGATTGTCTCAAAGTACATTGGTGTTGGCCGTTATTTCATACATTTCACAACTTGTCATAAAGCAATTTGTACATTCTTTTAGAACAGTAATCCCGGGACTAGTCACGGGGATGTATATTTGTTCACCTGATGAGGAGTGCAGGTGGGTCTCGACCTTGTGACCTTGCGTGGACACAATGCGGCCAGTGGGTAATGTGTCCAGATGGCATGGGGAGCACATGATCACTGTGTGCAGTGTGCGTGTGGTGTTGGTCTGATTGGCTGAGTGTTCCTAACTACATGTGGCATCTAACTTTATGGTGTGTTGGGAATGCGCATCCCTCTGGCCAAACGTGTTTTATTGGGGCCAATCTTCTCGGACCATTGTGGTGTTGCTGCCTATCTGGCGGACTGATCTCGCCGCTACCTTCCAGATCCCTTTCACCTTTCAGTCATTGGACAACAGTGAGGGGCTGAGGTGGAGATTACCGAGGCGACTGGGCTTGCTGCTGCCTACCGAGCTGGCGGGAGCTTGCTGCCAGCTGCGAGATTGTGGGGCCGCCTTTGATCGAGCCGCGGGCGGGGAGCTGTTACGGCCGCGGCGGAGGTAGGAGAATTCGCCTCGGCCTACGCTCCCCCTCCCGTTGCGGATAAAGCCGGGCTGGTGCAGGGTGCAAGATTCGGACTTGCTGCTTTCGCCTTTGAGGAGTGAGAGTGCCTTCGCAGCTTATGCTGGTGGGCGGAGCTGCTGATGCGGCGCAGTCCTCTTGACAGCGCCCTCCTGTCCCACTGCATTGCGACTGAGCCCGGGGAGCTGTGCCTCCCAGCCTGTTGATGGGAGCCCCTCCCGCGAACCTCTGGAGGGCTGAGGAGGATTGAGGAGAGATCGGGCTGCTTTTGTCCTGCTGCTCGGTCCCCTTAGCTGAATCGCTGCGACTCCTGTTCCTAGTGGGAGCGCCTCAGAGAACCGGGGGCGCCAATCACACTACTCTGATTGCAGCTGTGTCTGCTCGCAGCTTCCTGCACCACACACTCTGTGATTGGTCGCTGGCTTTCCTTCTCCAAGCCAGTCCAAGAAGCAGAGACTGGCCTGCAAGCAGACATCCACAGGCATCAGCTTTGGCTACCCAGAGCCCATCACTACTAACACCTCCTGCCAGCCACCTAGAGCCTCACGGGGACTCCATTCCCCGGCCTACCCTGCGGCCGGAGCCACCAACGTGCTTTCGCACGCCAAGAGGCGCTTCTTAACCTGCTCAGGGCTCCCGCGGCGCGGGACGTGTGCAGGGCGGGCCCGTCTGCGGCCGGACGAGGCTGGGCTGGGCCACCTCCCTTGGCTCCCTCACATGATCTAGACCCCATTGCTGTTGCCAGTACAACGAAACCTGCTTGGAGGTCCCCCACCAAGCATTGGGGGAGGAACCGCCTACGATCTCTGTTTGCGCCAGGAGGCGCTCAAACGCAGCCCGGACCACGGAGAAGGTTGAGCTGGGCCTCCCACTAAAGTCACACACCATTGCCGCTGAACCACAATGGGGAAGAAAAAGCCTTCAGCAACTGAGGAGGTAACTGTGACTACTCTAGATACCTTTTTGGCCAGAGAAACTTCGGTTTTATAGAAAGAAATTGCCCTTACAGAAAGGAGACTCTCGTTGGGTTTAGGGGCGGGCCAATTATGAACCATACCTGCTCAACCTACGCAGGGGGATGCAACCCTCACAGCTGGGGCAGCCCCTATAGAACCGCACATGGTTCACATTACATTTTGCAAGAATATGGAAGTGGTCAATCTCGTTCCTCTGAAACACATTAAATTGAAAACAGAATTAATATAGTGAACATGAACTGAATCTCTAATCTTGTGTGGTCCACCTACAGGGGTGAACAATTAAATGAGGGGAGGCCATTTAAAGGAAAGAGATGTGAAAGGTGTGAAAGAGACCTACAATTTCAGGGCCCTCTGTTTGTCTGAGAATTTTTACTGGGGGATCCCCCATTTAATCATAAGTAGTAGCCCGATTGTCAGCATTATAAATGATCCCTTTATTTTCAAATACATTTAAACTAAAATACCCTGCTCTAATTACTGCTGCGCCCAGATATAAAGTCTTCAATCTGTCGATATTACTAAAAACAAAAATTGAAATAAAATGTTGTGGCCGCTTCCATGCATAGTTAGATTGACAATTCGACTAATAAAATGTGAGATCTTTTTCCTAATATCCAACATTTATACAAAACAACTGCTTTGAAGTTAATTCAAAAGTGTGTTATTATGTAATAGTAGAATGTAGATATGTAAATTGAAAAACTACCTGGTGAGGGACCATGTTTAAATGTCTTTGTAGCTGGGAAGTTGGTGTTCTGGTACCTCTTTAAGGCCTGAGATTTTGTGCTACAAGTCTAACGCAAGCATAAAATATACCAGTTTGATAAGAAGGAAACTGCAGTGGGTTGTTGAGAAAATCTCCTTAGACATGATGCGTTGCAGGAAATTAAGGAATATGATAGTTGACTATGTACATATAATAATTCATACACGTTAGTAGGGGTGTTGTTTAAGCTGATCCCCAAAAATGTTCAAGAGCCACAGCCAACTGATTATCAAAGCCTATGGAAATTAGTATTGAATGTCTATGGTATGGGAAAAGGTTTGAGTCTCCTATTGTTCTAATTGATGCTGCAAGGGCCGAAATTAAAGAACTTGGTCTGTGTACAGTATTCATAAGAATGTATGGATATTTTTCCACATTGTTTGTACAGCACATCTCTGCCATAATTATGACCGTTTGTGATTAATGATAACTGTTTCTTATTATGTTTGCACTGGCATAATAATGTTAAATACTGCTTAAGTCAGGCATCCTTGAACTAATTATTGTATAATGGCAGCTTTAATTGCCACATTGTTAGTAATCATGGCATATTTGTGGCCATATGTCACATCATTCTGGCTACTCTTGGAATAATAATGTCTATGACTGACATGTTGTGGAGGTTCTTAGCATTATAGTGGGCATCCATTTTGCAGTTATGTCCCTGACAAAACGGTGGACATTCTTGCATAAAGTAGGCATCTTTAGCATTATGGTAGGTAAATCTGGTATGTGATAATAAAACCTGGTCAGGCGGAGCATAATCTTTCAATGAGATTTATTGGCATTAGGAGACTCACAAGCTGGCATATGGGGGTTATAATTGAAAAATGTTTTTAAATTAAAAATGGAGTTTCCTTTTGAGACAAAACAAGATTTTCTTTGAGTGTGTCTACTCAGTATAAAAAGTTCATATTTTATTTTTTTAAAAACATGTATTTTGATGAAAATGGCTAAAACTATGGGTTGACGTTTAGCCTTCTCCTGTGATCAAGTGGTCAGATTGAAAATGTGGGCATGTGGTGCAAGAAAATGAGGTTGTACACTTGCAGAGGGCATCGGGAAGATTTGCATAAAAATAAATTGTCATGAATTAGTAAGCCTTGCTCTTTACAACACATACCTCATAATCTGTTATTATTCTGGAAACTGCAATAATTCATTACCTATTACCAAAATAAAATTTTAACTAATACATACATGTCTATCGTGGCATTAATAAATAGAAATTAAAATGGGCTAGTTAAAAGTGTACTCACATAAACCTCAAACTATGTAGTGTATTACTCATCAGTGAAAGACTGTAAAACATTGAAAGTTGAATTAACCAGGCATTTTCGAAGCACAACCACAATAGGCAAACTGTTATTATTGTATATTTAAATTGGGAAAATCTTACAACCATTAACATGTTAACAAATGTAGCTAGCAAGGGTAATGATAAATTTTCAAATGAGCAAAGACAATAAAAGATGAGCAATATTTACAATCTTAAATGGTTGTACATTTATCTGTGTGTTGTCGTATAACATAAAATAAAAATGTTTGCATGGAAAGAATAGAATGGAAGCAGCTTATCATTTTGGAAAATTCTAATGTAAAACATTATTTGTGAATCAAACTTTTGAAAATATTAAGTAAGTGTACACACTTTACACCTGACAGTAAAGCCAACTTATAAACGTACTATACTGAAATATAAATTTTTCAAAATCAAATAACACAGGACTATAATTCTTGTAAGAAATGTTAAATGGTAAGTATCTTTTCCATGTAAGCTTTAAAGCTAAAAGTAAAAGTAAGTAAGAGATTTGAACGATTCTCCAAAAACTGGAAGAAGTAAATAGGTATGAAGGAGAGCTTGTACTGATGAGAGGATACTTCCTAGACTCCGATGAGGATAAACTAGATGAAGTGCACACATTTAAAAAAGAGAGAGGCTCTGAAAAAAGATTTTTGAAAGATTGTCTTCTTTATTGCATTGATAAATTATTTAGCATGTTTATGTCAACTATTGTATAGAATTACATGTGATTGGAATAAAAGAATTGTTAAGAAAAATATTTATTGGCTAAAATATAATATGCATAAATGTTTGTTGTTGTTTAATTAAAAAATAATAGCAAAACAAATGGAGGTATTTGTAGTTATGAGATAAACATACAATGAAGACATTCATTTTCATGCTTATTTTGATTATGCTTCATTTCAATATAGATTATTAAACAATTCCAAAAAAAGAACATCTTCTCATAAACAATCAGAATCATATTATTCGTCATTTATTGGTTTGAGGAACATAAAAATCTAAATGACTATTATAAAGTGCAATTTTAGAAGTAGGATTCTACATCAACTACCAATTCATGGTATTAATAATTGAAACTGGTATTAATATAGAATGCACTTAATTGCGGTGTAGATGTTTGCAAAAAGGTGGAAAAACACGTCACAACTGTCACAATTCAAAAGGCCAACAATTTTAGTGGACTTTCTGAGATGAAACAGTCAGGTAAAACAAAATAAATAATCAGAATATTTTCTACAAGTAAAATTGAGTATGGTGGTAAAACATAAAATCGGTGATATATCTTTAGAAAATGAACATCTTTTGCATTACATATACCCAAAGTCTTGCCATATCTGTTACTGCTGGCTATAGAACTTTGTATACGTTACACCTGCCTCCCACTGGTGAAGTGCCTGTGCTCCTCCTTTCAAATTGATGAAATTGGTATACTCTAACTTGGCATATTTAATCTTACTTCTAAGCCCCTAGTATGTGGTAAAAAGTGTACCCAAGGCCGGCAATTTAAATGCCACTATTGGACTGTAGCACTGAGTGTACCATCCACTAAACTGATGGTACAAAACTTGGCTTTAGGCCTACCTGTAGGAAAGTGGAATATTATATATTATGGCTGGGGAGCCCTACCTTGTAATACTATACTCATACCCCAAAGATGGTCCTTGGATTCACAGTAATACATCATTAGCTTAGTCCTAGTAAGTAGAGTGTCAAAAAGCAATCAGGCTTTTCTAGAGGAACATGTGTTAATGATTTGAGTACCAACATGGACAATAATTAATTGACACGACTTGAGAGAAATCCGACACCAATTTATACAAATTGAGTGTAATTTTATCTTAATTTAGACAACAAAATGAACGGAATAGCATACGTATAACTGGAGTTATAGATTTTTGAAGCAATATTAAAACAGTGCAGAAACGTACCTCACCTACCTCCAGCAGCACCAGCCAGCCTACCATTTCAGCCTGGACCCCAGTCACTACAGAGGACACCGCCACGACCATGAAGAGCATTCACTCAGTAGCCCCCACGGACCCCTGCCCACCGCACATCTTCCACAGAGCCGCCGCCACCATAGCTCCCGAACTGTTCCACACCATCAACTCCACCTTTGAAACAAGCATGTTCCCCGATGACTGGAAACGCGCAGAAGTCAAGCCCCTCCTCAAGAAACCCTCCGCTGACCCGATGGAGCTCAAAAACTGTAGACCTATCTCTCTCCTCCACTACGCAGCTAAAGTAACTGAGAAGATCGTCAACATCCAGCTCACGAACTTCATCAAAGCTAACTCCATCCTCGACTCCTCCTCCCAATCTGGATTCCGCAGCAACCACATCACCGAGACCGCCCTCCTAGCCGCCACAGATGACACATGACATCCGTACTCTCCTCGACCAGGGCCACATGGCGGCCCTCATCCTATTTGACCTATTTGACTTATTTGACCTCTCCGCAGCTTTCAACACCGTCTCCCACCGCACACTCACCGCCAGACTCCACGACGCCGCCATAGAGGTAACCGCCCTCGACTGGATCTGCTCTTTCCTCACCGGCCGAACCCAAAGACTCAGATTCCCGCCCTTCCTCTCCAAACCCACAGAGATCAGCTGTGGAGTACCCCAAGTATCATCGCTCAGCCCCACGCTTTTCAACATCTACATGGCCCCCCTCGCCGCCATCGTCAGACAGCACGGACTCAACATAGTATCCTATGCCGATGATCCCCAGCTCATCCTCTCCCTCACAAAGGAACCCGACACCACTAGACTAAGCTTCCAGGAAGGAATGAAAGACGTCGCTTCCTGGATGAGCAGCAGCTGCCTGAAGCTCAACTCAGAGAAGACAGAAGTCCTCGTCCTCGGACCCACCCCCTCCACATGGGACAATACCTGGTGGCCCACTTCCCTCGACAACCCCCCCACACCTACGGAACACGCCCACAACCTCAGCATCATACTCGACTCATCCCTCACCATGACCCGACAGGTCAAAGCCGTCACCCCCACGTGCTTCAACACCCTCCGCATCCTCCGTAAGACCTTCAAATGGATCCCCCCAAATCCAGGAAGACCGTCACCCACCTACGCACTCATAACCAGCAGACTGGACTATGGAAACGCCCTCTACGCCGGAATCAACAAAACCCTGCTCCGAAAACTCCAGACCATCCAGAACACCACTGCCAGACTCGTCCTCTGCATCCCATGACAAGGCCACATCACCCAGCACATACGAAACCTCCACTGGCTCTCCGTCGAGAAGAGAGTGACCTTGAAGCTACTCACTCACGCCTACAAATCCCTCCATAACACCGGATCCCAGTACCTCAACGAAAGAGTCTCTTTCAACGCACCCAAGAGAAACCTCCACTCCGCAGACCTCGCCCTTGCCGAAACCCCTTGCATCCGCAGAGCCAGAACGGGTGGGAGAGCCTACTCCTACATTGCAGCAAAGACCTGGAACGAACTCCCGCTCAGCATCAGACGTTCCCCCATTCTGCTTGCCTTCAGGAAGAGCCTCAAGACCTGGATCTTTGGGTAAGACGTAGCTGCACGTTTCTCCCCCCAGCACCTTGAGACCCTCGCATGTGAGTAGCACGCATCACAAATCCCTGATTGATTGATTGATTGATAGAATATGTGAGCTGCAGAATAAAGCGCAAAGACGAAGTAACAAAGCAAAATTAAGCTATTTCTCCCTGTTACTGCTCTCTCAGGTAGGTGCACGATTTTCACATGAAATCAGGTTTACTACCTTCAGTAAATCATGAATGCATTAAAATACAAGGTTGGGTGTATGGCAATGCTCATGGTCCCCCCATTTAACGTCTAACCCGACACAGTGTAACCAACATGATTCACTTTTTGTTTTTTTACAGAGCCACGCAAGGTGACACAAATTGGTCCTTGAGTGCCTTTCTAAATCTCAAATAGCATTTTGAATTGTGGTTGCTCCAAAAAGTGACACAACCACAATGAAAAATGTTAGTAAGTCTGAGCCTAAACTTCTAAGTGCTGTCCCTGAGGTCGTGGGACACTTGGGTGTGTCTAACTAGACCTCTGCTGCAATCTCTGAAAAGTTGGGACATAGAATGGTTTTGAACTGCCAGTCATAGGAGAACTGAGACCAACCATCTGAGCCAATCCCACAAGAGTGCAGGTTCAGTGGGTTGAAGAAAAAGGTTTCTCGTGCAAGGAGCTTCTCTGCAGCAGCAAATCTGTTTCAGCTGGTCCTCTATGAGAAGGTATCCAGGCTGGTGGAACTCATCATCAGATAGAACCTTTAGCCTTGTCAGATGGAGGATACTGACCTCTGAGAACTTGGTGCCTGATTATGAGTTTGGTGGTGAGATGGACCGTCAAACCCACGGTGGCAGTGCAGGAACCGCCACACCAGTGGTTGGACTACCGTATTACATGGATGGCAGTCAGACCGCCATAGGACCGTCACAACCACCAGAGATCCGCGATCCCTGGCGGTGGATCGGTGGCCTGAGGACCACAAAAAGCTGGAAGTACCTCTACAGCACCGACAAGCATATTACTATTTCCTAACATCCAACGTTTTCACGGCGGTGAGCCCCCCATAAAAAGGGTGCATTACAAGGCCCCCTGTTCCCCCAGGGCCATGGGATGCATGCAGGGGGGCACTTTCTGCATGCACTCCCTTTCCTGCACGGCATGGACTTTATAGTCCATGCCGTGCAGGAACTGGCTTTGGCGTTCCCATTGTGAGGCCTTTTTAATAGGCACCACCGTGGGAACGCCAAAGGACGCCTGCCAGACTACAAGATAACTCTTAATCTGGTGGTTGGCCAGCAGTGTGGGAGTGGGCAGTGGCGTGGTGTGGCGGCCCGCTCTCACACCACAAAACTCATAACCAGGCCCTAAGTCCAAACGTATAAATCTTGACTCGCCTAACAAAAGTACTTACTTGACACAAAATTCGGACATCTCCCACCCCCTCCAAAACCAACAGCTTCAGCAAGACATTTGCCTAAAAACTATCTGGCTTCCAGAAAACTTCTTCTGGTACAGCCTTCAACATTGCCGCGCTCAAGGATCTCCACTTCCATTTCTAAGTCCTAAGGTAAAATCTTCAACCTGAATGAACCTGTTTGGTGTATCTGACTGCATTCCATCTTGGTTTGCCTCAAATTGCACCTAGCTCCAGGTCCCCCATGAACAGTGAAATATTCTTGACACACTTTCTTGTGAAAAAATAATACTTCAGGTTCCTCTTACTGGTTTTTCATTGTTTTGAAGTCAATCTGTTTATTCAATTTTAATCTATTTTTGTAGACTGGAGTTGGATTATTATTGTGTTGTGTTTTAAACTTTTAAGTGTTTTGGTATTTTTGAATGCTTTACACATTTTCTCTAATTTGACAGTGTTTGCTTTGTGCTATATCTACCAGGGGATTAGTTTAGGTTTAAATTACTGAAACCTTAGCTTGGACCAAAAATGTTTGTGACTTTATTACTTTGCTGACCCATTACCTACTCAAAAGTATTAATTCATTTTCTTACAGGTACTCTATGTGGTTCTTATCTGCACTACATTCTCTCACCCTGCTTTGCAACTGTAGGATTGTCAGAGTTGCCAACAATCTCAGAGTTTGTGAAAGTTTAATATAGGCTGTCCTAAATACTGCCTACACACACCAGTGCATAGCAACTTTAAACTCTTCTGCAAAACAACAAGGAAGAGAGAAGCTCCAATACTTAAAGCAAGAGCACATTACAAGCTCTTCAAAGTTCAGGGTTTACACCTAGAATGAAGTATTAGTCAGTGAGCAGAGAGAATATTGGTTGTATCCAGTCTAAAAAGGTTACATTTTATTCATTTGATGTCTGTGTCTTTCATTTCAGAACAAATGTATCTAAAATGTCGCATAATGTCAGAACAGGACTAGTGAAAGATCTTTGAGCTTTAAGGGCCCAATGTATAAATTGATAGGCGGTAGTCTGTCAGTCAGGGTGGTGGAAGAAATTACATACGCCACTATGATGGACTACAGCACACCAGATTTAGAGTTAACCTCCAGCCCAGCAATGATCTCTTCTCTGTACCTTCAGAGGAACAGCTGTCACAATGGGTCCTATGAAGTTACAAAAAGCATTGTGAACAGCGGACATCGTTTTTGACGGCCACCCACCAAACTCCAAAAAGATATAGGGGCTCATGAAAATGTTGGGTGTTATCACTTCTGCCCGACACTGACTCAGTCATGGGACCGACTGACACCCGGTCGTCAGCCCGACCGCCCCATTAGGATGCGACCGAACACTGTTCTGTCGCATTCCTATATTTTACTATGGGAACATGCATTCTGGCCGTAAACCAGCCGTAATGCATGCTCCCATATTAAAATGGGAGGTGTAGTTCATCCCTGCACCCCGTGGTAGGCACCTCAAGGGGTCCTCTCGGCCTCAAACGGGAGGCCGTGCACCAAAGGGGGCCCTGCTGGGGCTCTCGAACACGCTTTACAACATGGTTTCCATCTCAGACAGACCGGCATGGAAACCATGTCGGAAACCATGATCATAATCTCAAGGGCGAAAAGAGCCACCCTTGAGATTGCAGACCGCATTCCTACTGGCAGACGGCTTCTCCAAGCCAGTCGGAAGCCAGCTGGAATGACCGGTCTGATTCCATTCCGACCGCCTCCATCAAAATGAGGCGGTCGGAAAGGAATCCAACTGGCCCATTACGATGCGGCTCGCCATCCGAGCCGTATCGTAATGGGCCCCTTAGTGTCATGGTTATGGTGTTGTCGACCCTCAATGCATATGCTAGTAAATAAAGTGACACAGGTTACATCATGGAACTTGTCCCAGACTTGTGCACCCAGCCCCTGTTATTAGCAGTGTCACCTACCTGGTGATGCATGTGATGGATGGGTGTCAATAAAGCCGCTAAGGAACAGTAGTTAAGTTCTGTGTTCAGCAGAACACTACAATGGCAAGGATACTAATACGTGATATATTGTGGCCAGGGTTAACCCATTAATTCAGAGCCTTTGCTTATTTTTCTAACTCTTGTATTACCCATGTGAAAGTGATGCCCTTGGAAATCACTAACTGGCACAGTGTGAGAGGTTTATTACATGATTAGATACAGGAAAGCATGTCAGAAATATTTTACATGTACATGATTAGTGTGAACGAGAATGGTTTATAATGCTTAAGTTTGGTAGAAGCAGACATCTGAGGCTAGTGGTAAAAAAATAGAGTACTGGTTAGTTCTCTTTGAAGCCTAAAAAAACTTGAGAATTTGTGGCATGTAGGACAAATCCAGCATAGTAAGAGAAGTAGAAATCATGAAATATGGTCTTTGCAGTGTCTTCCCAGCCCAGTTACTCGCCAATGACTATGCTACGCAGGGAGACTTTATTTGTGTACGTGTACGTGCAACTGCAACTCACCATACTGAAACAGCAATCAATGCATTACGCTCTAACACTTACTTCACGTTTCTAGGGAGACAATCAGGACCCAAAAGGGTTCCGTCACTATTAACTCACAAGATACTACAGTCTGTTCAAGTACATTTTGCCAGAATGTAATCATTATAAAACTACTACATTTATGTAAAATCCAATTTATAATGAAGCTTTTTCACCCTCCGAGGAAGATCTGAGTTTTGTTTTGTCCTTCTTGTGTCATTTCCCCTTGTTTCTCTCTCTCTATTTTATCACAGGGGCCCTCAGTTTGCCGTTATGCTTTTTGACCAGGATCCTAGCCTCTCATCTATTTTTTAAATTCTTAATTACTTTCCTGATGTGAAAGTGAATGTCTTTTGTAAACACTCCCGAGCATTGTCTGAGAAATTTGTGGCCTATTAAGTCATGCCAATCCATTTAAAAAAAAAAAATGTGTTTGTTGGGTTTTTCAACTTACATAGAAACATAACATACATCGATGCAACGTATAAATGCACAGCACGGACGATAAGCATACCTACTGCTAGAGGTAATTCTGCAATGTAGTATCTACAGCGGATCGCAATAGCATTTTAACAGGCGTTTGTTAATTAAGCACAGACCTTCACTATGATATGGACACAACATTGTGAAACGATTCCACACTTCCAGTTTGTTCATAATGAGACATAGGCAGACAAATGAAATACACTTATCGTGAGTTCCTCCCCACCCACAGGGCCCCCAGCTGAAAGTCCAGTTCGTGCACCCAAACCCAAAGTACACAGGTTCAGGTCGAGTGTTCCCTCAGATAATCCATCAGGGACTCCCAGATGTCTCTTGGGCGAGACGAGGCTGGCAGGAGTTCCGCATAGTTCATTAACTGATTCTTACAATAAATAAGTTCTGCTAGCAATTCCTTAAATTTGTGGGCCCGCCCTCTGCCCCATCTGCACGCCACCCTCCATTTGGCCGGCAACAGACCCATTGCTACAAATTTTCTGTATGATGTTTGTATTTCAGCCGTGTAGCCCAGAAGCGCCAGTAGGGGGGACACGGCAAGAGGGGTGTCTATCATTTGGGACAGAGCAGCGATCACCTCACGCCAATACCCATGAACTTCGCAACACTGCCATGCAAGGTGTAAGAAGCCCGCCCCCGCTTGATGACATCTCTCACATAGGTCGTCAGTTCTCAATTTGTATTTGTAGAGCCACGTGGGTGTATAGAAAGTTTGATGCAAGTATTTGAAGTGTATGATTCGTAAGCGACTGCTTGTTGTAATAGCTTCCGTCTGGGTGCAGCAATATGTCCACTGCCCGTCCGTCAAGGGCAGCTCCAGGTCATGATACCACGCCTCCCTGACCCCGTGTTTCGGCTGTGTCCTCTCAAGCAGTGCGGCCCAGTATATGCTAGAAACCGTGTGCTCCGGTCCAGCCATTTTGAACAGGGTGTGTAGTGTTTATAGAGTTGGGGGTTCCTGAGGGAATCCCGGGACATTGGCCCTAAGTTTGTGTTTCAGTCTTATATAAAGAAATATCTCCAATGGAGTGACATTATCCCCAGTCAATAACTCCTGCCTTTCCCCGAACGCACCCCCTGGTAAAGGTCGCCCCTAGCAGATTAGGTCTCTCCTACGGAGCATCTCGCGGCATACAGCCTCATGTGTGACTTGCGCACACGAGAGGTACGGGAGAGGCACAAGTGAGGAGTACAGTGTCGGTTTGCCCACTAATTAAGCTAGGCGCTCCCAGGCTTCGTTAGTGCAGGTTACTGTGTGATAGGCTACTCCAGGGGCGCGCGTTCCCAGAAAGGAGTTCGTGGGCGTAGGAGTCATATATCCCTGCTCGATGGCCAGGTGTGGCATAAGGGTGGCGGATGGAGCCAATATATTGTGTAGTGGGCTTGAGCAGCCAGAAAATATAGCTCCATATCTGGGGCTTCAAAGCCCCTGTTGAAGAATGGTTGTCATGGTCTGCCATCCCACTTGGGGTTGTTTCTCACCCCATGCTAGTCTGATGAGTAATGATAGGAGGGTGTCGAAGAAGGGGCATCCTGGGTTATAGGCTATATTAATGAATAGATGCAATAATTTAGGTACTAGGACCATTTTCATCAAGGCCACTCTGCCAGCCAATGAGAATGGTATCGTGATCTATCGAGACACCCAGTTAGTGATGGTTTCAATAGCAGTGCCATAGTTTGTGCGAAGCGTTTCTTTCTTATTTCTTGTTATTATCACGCCTAGATATTTTATTTCCATTTCACACAATTTCAATGGGAACTGAACAGTGCTGGCGTGAGCGGGAAAATCTGCGATTTTCTCCAGTTGATCCCTATCTCGGAGAGGGAACCAAATTTGATGAACTCTCTTAGGATCGGTTTGAGGCTAATCTGTGGGTCCCGTAAATAAAGGGTGACATAGTAGGCATGTAATGATATTAGTATTTGACGTGGAGGAGTGTGAGAAGTTGGCCTGGTATATGATGTCCACTAGTGATAGTGGGCACCTTGCACCAGTCCAAACAACCCCTTATTGATGATAGGTTAAAGACAACCTTTATTGAAAGCTATCCTAGTGGTAGCTATGGAGAGCAGCCTTCAGGCTAAGTCTTGAAGGAATGTAAAGCAGCTTGTTTTACCAGTCTATAATCTCTTG